>JAGPOW010003395.1:6657404-6667611 GCA_030014935.1 Caiman crocodilus | reverse complement strand
GATATTGCGAAACATCAAAGTCGTGGCGGGCGAGAAAAAGGGGTAAAGGGACGACCTGCAGGGACTACCCACGACCCAGGGGCCCACAGGGGTCACACTCATCCTGGCCATCCCATGTCCAGCTACGCAGAGCGGTCCCATTGGACTGATGAAAGATGGAGGTGAATTACCCATTAAGCAGGTTGGTCTTTTTCTGGGTGTCAGTTATCAGCTGTCCCGTTTGGTTCAGCAGAGGTCCAATATTACCCTTGCTCTTTTTCTGACTCCCTACATATCTGAAAAAGGACTTTTTGTTATCCTTGATATGTGAAGCCAAATGGAGCTTGGTTGCAGCCTTGGCTTTCCTAATCCACTCCCTGCAGGTACGGACCAGTGCTAGGTACTCCTCCTTGGTGGTAATTCCAGCCTTATAAGTCTCTCTTTTGAGATGTAAGAGTTCCTCAAGTTCCCTGCTGAGCCAAGGGGGTTGCTAAGCCCTTTTGCTACCCTTCCTCGAAGATGGGATGGCCATCCTTTGTGCTGTCAGGATCGTTCCCTTGAGGAGCAACCACTCCTCTTGGATTCCTCTTCCTGTTGAGTCATGGTCCCTTAGGGCCTCAAAAATGAGCTTGTCAAAGTCAGCTTTTCTGAAATCAAAGACTTCTGTATTGTTGACTGACTTGCTAGCCTTACAATGGATAGTAAAGGTCATCAGCTCGTGGTCACTATCACCCAGCTTTCCATCGATTCTTCAGTCACTGACTATATCATCCCCTTTGGCCAGTGCCAGGTCCAGCAACACTTTACCTCGTGTCAGTCCATAGACTTTTTCAGATAGTTAGAGCTCGTCCACACACGTGAGGAAGCTTCACGACCGATCAGATTTGGTTGAGTGCTCTTCCCATGAGATGTCCAGGTTGTTAAAGTCTCCCATGACAACCATGCACCAAGAGTGTGCGGCCTCAGCCAGTTTCCTGGTGAATTCCTGGTCCAGCTTTTGTTTCTGGTTAGGAGGTTTGTAGCAGACTCCTACTATGATGTCCCCTGTGCCATGTTCCCCATGTATTTTAACCCAGAGAGACTCCAGTCATCCTTCCTGGGTGGTAATGTCAATTTGGAGGAATGTGTAGCTGTCCTTGACATAAAGAGCTACACCCCTACCCCTATTATCTGCACAATCTTGCCTGTACAGGGTATAGCCACCTATACTTGTGGCCCAGTCATAGGTGGAATCCCACCAGGTCTCCTTTATCCCTATAAGGTTGTAGTCATTCTTGTTTAGTAGGAGGACCAATTCCTCCTGTTTCTTCCCCAAGCTCCTGGCATTGGTGTACAGGAAGGTAAATGTCCCATTGGGGGCCCCTGCCTTCCCTACAGGTTGTTCCAGGGCTAGGGTAGGGGAGGGTTCCCTTAAGTCCCTTAGCCTGGTGGATTTACAAGGGTTATCTAGTGAGCTTGCAGTGGTGATAATCCCCCCAACCTTGGTGGGTTTAGTTTAAAGCCCTGTTGAGCCGGTCAGCCAGTCTGCCTGAGAAGAGCCTCCTCCTCAGCGAAGTGAGGTGGAGGCCATCTCTCCCCAGTAGACTACTGCCTCTCTCACCAAAGAGCGGACTGTGATCGTGGAAGCTGAAGCCTTCACGATAACACCAGCAGCACAGTCTTTGGTTGATTACCTCAACCCGTATCTCCCTCCTCAGCCCATGACCTCTCTGCTATGTCCCAGATGTGGACTCTGGGAAGTAACAGACCTCCCAGGCTTGGGGGTTGGGGCAGCAGATTGCCCCTTCAGTCCCCCTCAGGAGGGAGTCTCCCACGATCACCACTCTGCATTTTGCCTTAGGGAGAGTAGGGGTGGGTGACTGTCCCAAGTCTGCAGGAGCTGGCAGCTCTGCAGGCTCTACTAGGGCTGCAAGAGGTTCGTACCTGTTGCAAAGCTCCAAAGTGGAGGGGACCTTGGTGCGGCGGGCCTTTGGGCTCTTCGTCATGTTGGTGCAACCCCCTGGCTGGACAGTGTGGGAGATCCCCAAGTCCTCCCTTGAACTGGGAGGTGACCTTGGTCTACCCTCTGCCTCCAGGAGATGAAAAGCCTGGCAGTAGGAGTCTATCTCCTGCTCACCATCCTTGATGGCATGTAGTCTCTGAACTGTGGTCTGGAGCTCCTCTATCTGGCTCCCCAGAGACTCCAAAGTGGAGCAAACCTCACCGGGGGAAGTGGCCATGCACCCGGTCCCATGATGTGCCAGGCAGCCTCTGCAGCCAAGAGCTCTGCCTGTGCAGTGCCTGGAACCATGGGTTCTGCTGGGTGGAGGCCTCTGAGGTGTCATAGGGGAATGCTGCAGACTCTGAGGGGACTCTTGGGGTGCAGTGTGTGCCCATCCACATCATGCTGCTTGTAGCCTGGCTACTGATAGGACTGCTTTCCCTAGGGTGCACTGGCAGGGCCTCGGGCCCTCCCACTCACCTTCCTGCGCAAACTCCCAAGCTAAACTTGAGCATTGGGCCCAGAAGCACACCTGTTGGCATGTCCTGTTCGCGAGGCTCTGGTCACATGGCTCCCTGGGGGACTGGGAGAAGTAGGAGCTGGGGGTGGAAAGCGTGACCCTCCTCGGCTCCACTCAGCTGCCTCCCTGCTGGGCTGTGATAAATAATGCAAAATATATTTTTCCTGCGCTTATATGAATACCTGAATTTCTATACTGCTTCACCTTAGCATTAGTGGAATTACTTATCAGAAGCTGAGATGGTGAAGATGACATGAATGACACAGCCAGGAGTAATCTGGATTGAGCCATGAGTGACTATAGGGCTCTGGAGGCTGGTCTGAAGGGGTCAGGGGTACAGATAGTCTTCCTCTGTGCTCCTGGTTGCAGGCCACAGACCTAGGAGGGAAGGATGAGTCAAAGAAGCGAACTGATGACTCTGGCCCTAGTTCTACTGAGAGGGCATCAGTTTCTTCAACCACAGTGCACACTTCAGGGAGAAAGGGCTCCTGGGAAAGGATGGAATCCACCTCATGTGGAAGGGTAAATCCCTGTTCTCAGCCAGGATGGCCAATGTTTTAGATAGGGCTTTAAATTAAGATTGCTGTGGGATGGGAAACACTGACTGGAGCATGGCTGGGGACTGGCACACAAGAAAGCTCCGAAGTTGTGGACACTAGGGCAGACACTCTTCCAAGAGCTAAGGGAATGGGTCTCCCTCCCTCAGCATGACAGGAAATCAAGGGTCCCGACTGAAGGACTCAGGTGCCTGTACACTAATGCCACAAGCTTAGGTAACAAGTCGGAGTGGCTATCCTCCTACTCTCCAGTGGGCATTATGATTTAGTAGGGATTACAGAGACCTAGTGGGACTCCTCATATGACTGGAACGTAGCCACAGAGGGCTACACCCTACACAGAAGGAACTGAGTAGGGAAGAAAAGTGAAGGTGTAGCTCTCTGTGTGAGGGAGCCTCTGAGGCTGACATCAGCTCCAAAGAAGAGTGGCTTGAAAGCCTCTGGGTCAAACTATTGGGGGGGGCACAGTGAGAGAGGATTTCGAGGCACTAACTGTTGGTGTATCCTACAGACCACCAAACCCCGGGGAGGAGCTGAATCTGGAGTTCTCTCAAGAACTGGCAGAGGCCACGTGTGCATGGGACCTGGTTCTCATGGGTAACTTCAATTACCCAGACATCTTTTGGGAGGAACACTCATCTAAGTTGGATCAGTTGCTTCCTGACCTGTACTGAAGAGCTCTACCTGACTCTACCTAGACTTGGTCTTGGCCAAAGGAGATCATCTGGCAAACAACTTGAATATAGAGGGTAGCCAGGGCAACAGCAACCACAAAACATTCATGTTCACTGTCCGTCACAAGGCAGGCAAATCAATTAGCAGGGTTGTAGTTTTAGACTTCAAAAAAGTGAGTTTCAACAGGCTCAGGTCAATAGTATGGGGAGCACTGTGGGACCAAGGGCTGAAGGTGAAAGGAGTGCATGAAGGATCGTTGTTCCTCAAAGTCATGATCCTCAAAGCACAAAAGAAGTCCATTCCCATGCAGAGCAAAGGCAGCAGAAGGGCTGGTAAGCCCTCTTTGCTTAATAGGGATATCATGATCCTCTTGAAAAAGAAGCAAGAGGCATACACACAAGTAATGGAAGCTTGGGACAGTCCTCGAGGAGAACTAGACAAGAACGGCATACGCTTGTAGGGAGAAGACTAGAAAGGCTAAGGAGGCAACTGAATTTAAACTAGCAAATCAAGGACAATAAGAAGGCCTTCTTTAGGTATGTAGGGAACAGGAGGAAAACAAATGGAAGCATAGGGCCACTGCTTAACAACTCAGGACAGCTGGTTACTGACGCTCAGGAAAAAAACAAATTCCTGAATGACTACTTTGCTTTGGTATGTCACTGGACTAAGGGGAAAATCATATTATATATGGTCCAGAATGGGCATGGCGGGAATGACTGATTTACACTGACATTGAGCTGGTGAGTAATTAGTTATAAATGTCTAATTTTTCTAAGTCAGCAGGACCAGATGAACTTCATTTAAGAGTGCTGAAGGAGCTGGCCAAAGTCATTGTGGGACCTCTGGTGAAACTCTTCCAAAACTCGTGGCACTCAAGGGAGGGCTCTGAAGACTGGAAGAGGGCCATGTTATACCCATCTTCAAGAAGGGGAGCAGAGAGAACCTGGGCAACTATAGTCCAATTAGTCTAACGTCTATTCCAGGGAAAATCCTGGAAAAATTTATCAAGGAATCTATGTGCGATATACTTGCAGAAGGTAGGAGTCTGAATTACAGCCAACATGGCTTCATCATGGGCAGGTCTTGTCTTACCAACCTCATTTCCTTTTATGACCAAGTAACACACCAAATGGACAAGAAAGAGGAGGTTGAAACGGTATATCTAGGCTTCCAAAAGGCTTTTGATCTGGTATCCCATGTTCTCATGGGAAAATTAGAAGACTGTGAACTTAACTGCTCAGCAGTTAGGTGTATGTGAAGCTGGCTGCCAGGTAGGAACCCAGGGAGTTCTAATGAATGGATCTGTGTCATCCTGGTGAGAAGTGACCAGTGGTGTCCCTCAGTGGCCTGTGCTTGGTCCAGCACTTTTCAACATTTTTATCAATGATTTGGATATAGGGGTGAAGAGCTCACTGGCCAAGTTAGCAGACGACACCAAGTTATGGGGAAGCGTGGCCATGCTTGAAAACAGGCTGCATAGACAGGCTGGCAAATGGGGAGGATTGGAACCAGATGAAGTTCGACACTGAAAAGTGTAAAGTGCTCCATCTGGGGACAAAAAATCCCCAACATACTTAAAGGCTTGGTGGTGCCAAACTGACTTACACCATGACTGAAAGGGACCTAGGGGTAATAACAGACCATAATATGAACGTGAGCCGTCAGTGCAACGCTGTAGCCAGCAGCATGGGCTACTGGTGCTGCCTTAGTCAGGGGAGGCATGTGCGCCCCTGAAACCAGTCTCACTAACAGTGGGGGGTGGGGAGGAGGGGAGCTGGCTGATCTTGCTCTGTAGGGAGACCCTGCAACAGCTAATCGCTGTGGCCAATCACTGTAGCTACTTCCAGGAGTGGCTGCGGCCATTCTGGAAGCGACTGCAGTGATTGGGCTGGTGTTTGCGGGGGGGGAGGGGGGAGGCACTAGCGCTCCTGCCTGCCCCCTTTGCCCATCGCCTAAGTGGCAAGCCCAGCTGGTCAGGGGGCACACCGGCGCTCTCAGGGGGTGCACATGCACCCCTGTGCACCCCCTACAAGTCACCACTGGCCAGCAGGGCAAACAATGCTCTGGCATGCATAAACAGATGCATCTCAAGCAAAATCAAGGAAGTGATTTTTCTGCTTTAACTCAGCTGTGGTGAGACCGCAGCTAGAGAACTGCATCCAGTTCTGGGCGTCTCACTTCAACAAAGACGTGGAAAAGCTTGAGTCCAGAGAAGAGGCACCCATATGATCAGAGACTTGCAAGGCAAGTCATGAGGAAAGGCTGAGGAACTTGGGTCTCTTCACCCTAAAAGAGAGAAAGCTGAGAGGAGACTTGGTATCAGCTTACCACTACATCAGGGGAATACATCAAGGGCTCAGCAAACAACTGTTCACTAGGGCACCTTTGGGGAAAACCTGGTGTAATGGCCACAAACTCATGGAAGACCGTTTCAGGCTTAATACTAAGAAAAACTTCTTCACAGTTAAGGTGTCCAGACTCTGGAATAAGCTTCCTCCAGAGGTGGTGCAATCATCTACCCTGGAAATCTTTAAGAGGAGTCTGGATGGTCGCCTGAACCCAGTTGTCTTTTCTGCCTAGTGCAGGGGACCCAATGATCTTGCGAGGTCCACTCCAGTCCCTTACAATCTATGAATTTATGAATCTAAGATGATGTACAGACATGTTACTACCAGCAAAAAAATTAAACCTTCTTTCCAATCATCATACTTACATTTTAAATTCATATCTATCTAAAGATATACTCTCTATTTCTTTTATGGAACAGATGAATTCTGACCAAGTGAATGTAGTTTGTTTACTAGATGTTTAGATGATGCCATCTGCAATATTTCCAAATATTATCTTTTATCACCACAGAGATTGGGTAGACAATATATCTGTAGCGCTTTATTCTCTGATGATGTTAAGCCAGTCTCTGGTAAAAACTGAACGTCTCTTTTTAAAAATACTTTAGATATTTAAAAGGATTTCCTTCCACTTATCAAAACTGTTGACCCCACTTAGATGCAGGCATATTACACAAAATTCCATTATTCAGACTGGGCCTGAATAAGTGAAGTGTCCAAACATATTAACACATTTAAGATTACTGAAAGAATATTCACACATATTAGAGAAGCCCACACAAATTCAAAGAACACGTACATATAAACATCCAACACTAAATTAATAATGATATTTTAATCCATTTTCTCCAACAACAACCTCAGGATATTACTACTGGTCACCATCTTATCTATCTAGACCCTCTCTATAACAGTGCTTCTCAAGCTTTCAATCATGTAGTCCAGCTTCGTAACTGCAAAGTGGTCAGCACAACCACCAAAAGCTGAGTTGCAGAGGTATACAGAGACTATATAGCTACACCAGAGGCAGGCAATTATTTCAGGCAGAGAGCCACTTACTGAGTTTTGGCAAATCATCAAGGGCTGCATGATGGGGAGCTACATGTTAAGCACATGCAGGATTCTCCTGTATAAATACAAATCTTGAAAATGTGAAATTGAGGCGTTCCTCACAAGTGACAAAACCTAGAGATATATCACTCCTAACAAATGCCCACAAAACCTTTGTACCATACAAATAGATATTCTATATATGCTACATATTTTGTCACAAATTATTTCAAAAATATTTTAGAGTTAAATGTTTACAGAGGTGTTTTTGGTCTCTCTCCACTTCTAAAGACATGCCTAAATTACCAGGAATGCCACTAAGAAGAGGCTATAACATAGTAATAAAATCGACCCAAATATCTTTTCTTTACATAAAAGCTTCAATTTTAAAACCTGTTATCTCATACACTTTAATGGCTATGAGTGATTGCTGGTTTTTATTTGGAAGTTGGGAATCTTACCCACTACTATTAAAAACTTACATTTCCAGCTCTATTGCGGCATAAGATATCGAAACTAAAAGCAATGAGATCTCTTTACATAAGGAAGCTGAAAGTCACTGATGTCACAAACCAGTCCTTGACAAGTATACTTTTTTCAGGGAAAATTTCACATGTAGGGGAGGAAAGAACACATTTTTTTCTGGACGGTTTTTTGTTTCATTTTGTATAAACTGAAGCTCTTTGAAGCCAGAGTTTTGGTATGTTAGACTAAGACCAGAAGAAAAATGAATTATGGAGAGAGGAAGCAAAGGGGTTAAACTTGAATGATAAATTAATTTATCATGAATGTCCACAAATATAAACCTCCACATGTGTGTCTGTATCCATCCCCCGCTTCCCTCCCCCCTTTAACATAATGATATTTTTTAGTGTATTATATTGTCTGGGTCAAGCTTGCCTCCATTTACATTAGTAACTCTGAAGAAAATCACTGTTGAACCAAGGAGTGTAATTACTGCAGTAACTTTTAAACAGCCCTCCAGTTTTTTCTTCTGTATGAAATCAATAGCATTTCTAGTTCAAAAACTGTTGCTAGATTATATCACTTGTTTGGAACAGAAAAAGCTATTTGCATGTACTTTCCTATGCATATTTTTAAAATCTCTATATTATTATGAAAAGATTAGAAACTTGACCACCTAATCAAGGTGGTCAAGAAACAACGCTTAATAGGATGGGAGAGATGACACTGGGTTTGGGGTGACATTGGGCTTACAAAGAGTCACACTTATGCCACTGTGTTGCATCTGTTAATGTTTTTCTTTGAATGCAAAATATCCAAACTGTTAGTAATATGGCCTAGTTAATGGGATAGAATTTTAAGAATGTATCCTCTAAGTGGCTATGGCTATTGGAAAGAGTCTATAAGCTTCTGAATATAAACAGCAGTGAAGCTTCTTTTTATTCTCTGTGCCACATTCCCCCTGCCAGTAGCTGCAAAAGCTTTTTCTTGCTCTTGAAGACAAAACCCTTGACCATCTCCAGCAGTCAAACCCCATAGGACAGAGACACATTCTCAAGTCAGCTTCCTCATCTGATTAAGAATTCCAACATACTGATTGTTATGTATAATTTAAGAAACAAAACAGAGAGATTTACATCAGAAAGTCTACATTATATTATGCATTGCATTATAATGTAACTCTAAGAATGAAAAGCTCTAAAGAGTTTAATAATGACACATGGTTGGTATACATATGTATGATGCTGCAAATTATTTAAATCCTATATATTACTGTATATGAAATGGTGATTAAGGAAACAGTATTCATAACTCAAAAACAGAGAGTACCATGAGAAAACACTGCTTGCTTGTGAAAGTATATTGTGGAGAAAATGTAAAACATCTTCAGGCAACATAATTCTGTGAACTAATTAGAAAAAGAAAGTAGGCCATCCTGCAAAAATCACACTGTTTAATCAGGTCATTAAACAGTGCAGCAAAGCAACACAAGAGCACTGGTAGGATGGTGAGTCAGATCTTTTAATTGGATTAAGAGGAAAACAGATCAAAGGAGGATTAGACTGTATCATAGTATCACATTAGTGAAGCTCTCTTTAAAGGAGAGCTGGACATTTCACACACGTGCGTGCACACACATGCACGCACACACCATTTCATTCTGCACTGAAGTTTATCGTGTTTATGGCTCAAAGACTATTTTAATTTTTGGCAACTAGTCACAGAATTATCCAAGCATGAAAGAAACAGGTTGCATATGTTAAAAATTAGAAGAAATCTGGAATGTTTTGCACTTGATTAATTCAATGAATAGTTCATATACATGGAAGTATACGTATATGCAACCTTCAACAAGAAATAGCTACTTGGCTAAAATTTTGTTCAAAAGCTTGATACGATTAAAAAGTAGATTCTGTGGTTTTCAGCATCACTAGAGGGAATTCCCAGTCTCCACTTAAGTCTTTCATTGATACCCAGTATAAGGGATGCAGTTATGGCAGTGTTTCCCAAACTTTTGATACCTGGAAAACACTTCTTTTCTGGATTAAAAATGGCAACACACTTCAGTCTTACACCCAAAAAGGTATACACATTTTTTTTTTCTTCAAACCCATAACATATTCCATTCCTCTGCCAGAGAAAAATCATACCAGTGCTGAGATACGTTAACAAAATAACTCCATATATTTAATGGAGGCACCCCGGTTGAAAATTTCTGAAATAGATCTAAATCTATTTCATATTTCTGAATATATTCAGATGTGCGTGTGTGTGTGCGCGTGTGTGGTGGGGGGGAGGGTCTTGAGGCTAAAAAAGATAAAAATAATTGATTTAGCTAGTGTCACTTAAGAGACAGGACTTCATGCAGCTTAAGTAGAGACAGGACTTCATGCAGCTGAGCCCTGTTCTTTCACCTGCCTCCTGATCAGGCCTTCTGCAAGGTTTCACATACTAGTAACCATCCCCACAGCTCCTCCTACTGACACCTGGAGTGTGGGAGAGTGGAGGGAATGAGCTGGGTTGCAAAGTATGGCTTTGTCTGTGCATCACTTGCAGCAGAGCACACTGCTGGAAGCGCGAGGGGGTCTGCACAGTGGATGTATAGGGGTGGGAAGTAGCAGCAGCAGCA
>JAGPOW010003395.1:6620811-6657304 GCA_030014935.1 Caiman crocodilus | reverse complement strand
AGCAGCAGCAGCATCCCCACAGAAGAGCAGCCACAAATGCTTCCAGAGTAGCTGGGGCAGGCACAGGGTGCTGGCTCGGGAAGGAAAGCATTTACCTCTTCACACAGGGAGATCTCACGGCACACTGGTGTGCTGCAGCACAGCCTTTGGAAATTGTTGGGTTATAGATTCATTAGGCCTGTGTATTTTCTACTGCCCATTTTTGGGGGCAGGTGATGCAAGTTAGATCACTTTGAGATTACTCTAAATTACTGTTGTCATTGGTTTGGCGCACAGACTACCTGGAATGAAAGAAATGTACCTTGAAGTCACCTAACTTTGAGTTCCTTTTGCCCCTGCTCCATTACAAGTTTATCAGCCAAGGTTCAGAGTTAAAGTTCCCCAAGAAAACTGGAATATATTAAATAGTTACTAAGTAATCTTTGGATTATAGCACCTGTACCCAAGATAAAAGTAACTTAGTTTTTAAATGCCTTGACTTGTGTACACCTCGATTTGCAAATTTACTAATGCACAAGGTGCATTTCCTTAATTTTGCTATTAATTATTATTTGTAAAAACATGTATGTAACAGAAACATCTGCTAATGTGTTTGTGAAGTATCCCTAACTAGAGTACCCTGACATCAGAAATAAAACATAGCAGTATTGTAGAGCACGATATTACTATATATGGTAAAGTCAAATAGGTTTAAATACAGCTAGAGGAAGCCTTGCATTACTAATCATTCAACGCAGATAGCGATCATTACTGGCCTGATCCCAGAAAAGCTCCTAAGAAGCTTGAACATTTTACAGAAGAACAGAGATTAACTTTAAAAACTCAACATAATATTTATTCAGACTTGTGTTAAAGCACCTAAACCAAGTTCTAATTTAAAATGTCCAATTTATATGATCATTTTTTTCTTTAACAGCTTAAATGGGTTCTTATTATCAGTAACAACAAATAGTCACAAATGAACTTGACAGTGAAAGATATAATATACTTAGATAATATTAGGACTTTAGATTAGGGGTGACCAAGATACAGCCCATGGAGCCAAGTCATCCAGCCTGTGGGGCACCACATGCATCTGAAAATTTGGTAGTGGGGAGTAGTAGGTGTGTTAAGCGCTGCAGTTCTTGTAGCCAAGGCAATTAACACTGCCACAGCTCATCTGTCACCAAAATTTCTGGACCTGTGAGGAACTCCACACACCAAGTGATACAGCTCTGTCTTTCAGACCAGGCCCACAAACTGGTCTTGCCCTTCATATGGGCTGCAGGGCTGGCAGAGTTAGGTATTACTGCCTCAGATAATGCTTTTGGTAACCATGAAAAAATACGTTTTTATTTGCAATATTCTGTATCCTAAAAATAGGGGAGTGTAAGGAATATTGCCGATATCAAGGAAAACTTGCTGATTATACATAAGGCATAACTACCAAATTATCCAAATTGACCAATATATTTAGTGTGTAAAGGAAAACTTGGTATCCATGGCTAAATTGCTCAGAACTAGTGTGTTCCAAACTATTTCCTAACAAAATACTTGACTGTGTAGGGCAACCTTTTGTCTGTATGGGCCAGAGCTTACACCCAGGCTGTCACTGCAGGCTGGAAGGCTCTGCCCCTCCCCTGGGCTCCAGGCAGCTGGAAGTCAGATCCCTGCCCCTCAGCAGCAAAGGTATGCACTGATGCTGTGGAGTGGCAGGCTCTGTAGTGGAGGGGAGTGCTGAGTAGCAGAGAGGTGGCACTGTACAACTCTGTGGGTGTTTGTATACATGCTCCAGGAGATGGGTGGGGAGTGTTTTAGAGCCGTTCAAATTAAATCGTCTGGAGTGTCACCTGCATCAGTGTCCTTGTGCTGAAAAATGGCAGTTGGGGTGCTTTAACTAAAGCTCGTTGAATGAGCTTTAGTTAAAGTGGCCTAGCTGCCATTTTTCAGCATGAAGGAGCTGATACATGTAGCTCTGGAGTCTGCTGGAGTGCGGTAATTACCATGCTCTGGAAATCTTGATTAATCAAGTCTCCCCGACATGCTGTAATTACAGTACATTGCAGAAACCTTGCTGCACGTGTATAGGCACCCTGTGAGACCAACCCCTTCTGTCCAGTTGTTTTCCCAGGATATATCTGGTCTATGGCCATAAGTTGATGTCCCCTGGTTTAAGGTACTGAGTACGTTCAATCTGAACTGAAGTCAAAAAGGAACTGGGGGCATTCCACACCACACAGGATCAGGAGTGAAGTAATTAAAGTTGGACTATCTGATCCCATCTATTCACTTGCATGCTGTCCTACCAGGAGCTGTGGCAGGCACACAGTCTCACAAAAACAAGATGTTTCTCTAAACTCCCTGGAATTTATCCTTTCAGGAGATGGGGTGCAGCATGCTGTATCCCTCCGCAGCAGCACAAACCAATAATGACAAGCAACCAAACATCATTTCTCTTGTAGCCATGAACAAAGCTGCTGCAACTGAAGCTGAAATACCTCTATGTGATAAGAGCCATGCTCCTACCCCAGTTCCACGGGCAACGGACACCAGTGTAATCGCAGAGATCCCTTTGCATTGCCCTGGATACAGCAGCCCACAGGGAACATCCGCCTAATTGTGATGGCTCCTCCATTCCTGTTCCCTCACAAACCAAACTTTATTTCAGCTGTTTCTGGAGAGCTCTGCAGCTTCAGAAGCATTGAATGGATGACATAAAGTGGCCATCCTATCTTTAAATTGATACCCTAGGATTTAATTACATTCCTCAATTTAATTTAAACATTTATGATGTGTTTTTTGGTTTTTAGGAAAGAGCCATGAGGAAGAAAATGTAATGAGCATAATCTACAATTATGTTCAGACAAAGACCATTTTGCTGTGAAGTAGAAACAATCTTCTCCCATGCTATCCAAGACTGGAAAGATTTTTGCAGTGAAAGAAAAAGAGGGAGGGAAGGGGGAAGGCGAGGGGAGGGAGAGGGAAGAAGGCAGGAAAGAGAGCAGTGCTCTGAGCATGCCAACAAAATCTAGCCAGACTAGGTGAGGGAAAGCGAAGCTCACTGAAGGAGAAACTAAGCTTCTCAATCTGGTGCTAAATTCTGAGCCATCCTGGCTTCATCCCAGGTCTACAGGAATATAGGCTTAAGCCTACTGGAACAAGTCCCATATACATAAGTTGAAAACAGAAAGACTGGTTTAAATTAAAATTATGAACATATTTCAAAACAAAAACTAAAACAAATCAGAAGTTTGTTTTCATTGGCATTAATGTGCCTAGTAAATTCTTGGGGAAAAAAACAAGCTTCAAAACACCAAGGAATTTTGCAGCTTCTATCTCCAAAGTTTTTAAAGAGAAACCTTAAAGAATTAAAACAATTTGATATATATTGAATTTTTCCAGAAAAATTAGGAGCTGAAGTATGTTCAGGATAAGAATTGCACCCCCCACCCCCCCCCCCCCCCCCGCCCCCCCCCGCCGCCGGGGGCGCCCCCCCCCCCCCGCGTCCAGAATAGAAATATGCTCTTCAGTAATGGGAATGGCGTTTACAGAAGCAACATATTTATAAACAGCCAAGACAATGCTAATCCCACTGCTAATCAAACCTTTGACAAAACTACTTCCAAAGAGGCAGTTGTGCCCTAAAACATCCTTTTCTTTCTAAAACCTCTCAAGAAAGGTGAAGAACATGAGCTTATCCAGGATTTCAGAAAAGGAGGTGTGGAATCAGTAACCTGCGCCGCAGGGATGTCTGTATACCAGCTCCTGGTCTCCCCCACTACACCAGAGTGGGCAGATTATGCTGCAGGAACAGCAGTGAGGAATTTTTTTGAAGTCCCTCAAGCAGGTAAGAATTTCCTTTCCCCTCCCTTTACCTCTGTGCTCACTTGCACATTCTCTTCCTTCCTTTCCCATTCTCCTCTGCCAGGTGCCAAGCTGGGTGCACTCTGTTCACTGTTCTCCTACCTGGTGATGGTAGCACAGCACGGTCTCTTATACCGCCCGACAAGGGGCACTACCCCCATGGCTTCCCTGCTGCTTCTTCTGTGAGGGGGACCCACCCTGGCCATACTGGTAGGTGCTGTCCGCGCTACGAAACTGCATTTAGCCACTGGGCAGGCAGATGGCAATGGGGGAGCTGTAGGGGTAGCACCCCACACTTGGTACACAGGGCCATGTTGCGCTACTGCTGCCAGGTACAGGAACAGTGAGCAGGGTGTGCCCAGCTCTGTGCCTGGCAGCTAGGGGATGCAGGTAATAGTGCTCAGGGCTGAGGGGGTGAGCTTGTGCTATGCACAACAGGGGCCAGCTTAGGTGCTGCTCTCCAGCAGGTAAAAGGGGCTGCCAGGCAGGAGCTGCATGCTTGGCTTGGCTCTGGCCTGGGCTAGCGCAGACACACTTGAGCCGCTTCCCCTGCCACTCACCCTGTCCTGGGTCCTTTTGCTTGCTAGGGCTCACATCCAGGATGGAGCCACCACCACTGCGATCCTTCTGTGCATGCCCCCACTTGGGCTTGGGGCCATTTTCCTTCCCTTTCTTCCCCAATCTGGCCTTTGCTCCTGGACTGCCCCAAGTGAAACCCTGATCCTGG
Organism: Caiman crocodilus; assembly: GCA_030014935.1. Classification (NCBI taxonomy): domain Eukaryota; kingdom Metazoa; phylum Chordata; order Crocodylia; family Alligatoridae; genus Caiman; species Caiman crocodilus. The sequence continues at coordinate 6,652,734 of JAGPOW010003395.1, read as the reverse complement.
CAGCTGGGAAGGAGCAGCACAATCACCCTCTGGCTGGGACGGGGGTACTGGGGGGCCCAGGCTATGCTGAGCCACAAGTAAGGGGCAATAGCTGAGCAGACATAGGCAGATTAATGCATGGGCCAGCTGGGCCCAGGTGCCCCCAGATGCCTGGAGGGTAGGAACGGGGGAGAAGCGGGGTAGCTCAGCATGACATAGCAGGCCATGGCTGCCAGGGGCTAGGTGGAGTGTGGGTTGTGGGTCACAACCACGCTGGAGCCCTGGGAGTGGCCGAAGCTGCTGGCAGCAGGGAGTGGAGCTGGGCACAGTGCATGATAGAGACCTGCCGGCAGTGGGGCTGCCTCAGCACAGCTGGGTCCTGGCCTGGGGCCAGCCACGATCCTATATATTTGCCAGATGCCTCTGCAGCCGGACAGAGCTGAGGCAGGATGAAGGGCGATCCCTGCAGTTAGGTCCATGCTGTATGCACCTGGCAGGCGGCAGCTCTGCAGCTCAGTGCTACCTCGCTGTGGGGCAACATTGTGCGGGGTCCTACATGACCAACCCTGGGCTCCAGTGTGGACCTGCAGGCAGGGGTGGCCATGGCCTGTGGGGCAGCGCATCCCACTCTGGATGCTGCTCCTGCTGTGCCAGCCAGGGATGGAGCCCACAGCTGCAGAGCAGGGCGTGGGTCGGGGTGAGGACCATTGGTGGTGGGGAGGGAGGGGACGGGCCCTAATGAATCTTAATCAGCCTCTGCAGGAAGACCACAGCTGGGGTCCCTGCCAGTAGGAAAAGGGAGGCAAGGGGTTTTAATCCTCCTCTGCCTAAGCCTGCTGTCCCACACCCCTTCCACTCCAGTGGGGAAAAGTCTGACAGGGGCTGCTCTGCCTCCCCAACCAAGCAGATCGGGCTGTGTCCCCAGCACACCCACCCAGCACACCCACATCCAGCTGTCACTGCTTCAGACAGGAGGTCAACCCTGCTGTGCTCGGGCAGACAGCACAGCCCAGTCCAGAACTGCAAAGCATGCTGGGATGCTGGGGGACTTTGATTTAACTTGAACCAGGAAGAGGTATAGGACAGAAGTTCCATAAACTGGTTTGATCTAAATCAGTTACATCTTATACTACATTCAACCAGGCTTATCTTAGTTTCAGCCATTTTGAAACTCGTTTATGTGCACTGAACTTATGTTCTGTTACAGGTTTAAACCAGTTTCTGACCACTTAAACCAGTTTATGTGTAATGTCTGTCCCTAGTCTATCACTTCTCCAGTGAGTTCCATTCCATGTTACTGTTCTTTAATCTGATCATCTGTCCATAATTTTAGCGCTAAGCTACCTAAAGTCAGACCAGCTATACTTTAAGCAACTTCAATTTCCCAATCACTTTGAAATAGGTAAAAGTATATTAAGGAACAGCAAAATTCAGCAAGTATGGAAGTTCAGTTTTCATGGACATGAAATGTACTCAAACCCTCTGTGCTTTGAAATCAGGTTTATACCTCTGATAACTTCCTCCCTGTTATGTGACTTTCAGTGCTTTCTGGTTTCAGCTATGTCATGAAGTGCTATTACTGCACATAACTAGCATTTGCTTGATACTTCAATTTCTAGTCTCTGGCTGCAAAAGGATAATAATGCCAAGAAGAAACAGAAACAAAAAGGTGAATGCTTGCATAACTCAAAAATGGTTGAGGTTTGGTCTGAATAAAGGCCAAGTTCAGTTGATATTTGGGTTTTTTTGTATCTATCTAGCTTTCTAACTTATGGGACCAAACTCATGTAAGATCAGTCAAAATGAAAAAAGCACGAGCTCATTTTAAGATATATTTTCTTAGCATGTAAGTTTGACTACCATGTTCAATATAACAGAAAGGTCTCTCATATTACTAGATCAGAAAAAACAATCGTCCAGAGGACTTCTCTGCAGTCCTCTGATAAAATTCACACAACAGTCTTCATGTAGCCTCTGACTACCACCCAAATTAAATTCAATCATGCTTTGTTCTCTTAACACGGAAGCTATATCATGTAATATTAATAAGTCCTCCCTGTAAGGAACGTCCCTTAGCTTACATCCGTATCTACCATCATCCCATGTAAAACCTGGTGTTCCCTTAATTATATTGCAGATGCAAAATCACAAAAGTGAAGTTTTAAAAATTTCTCTATCATAAAGAGACTAACCAAACATACTTTGGCTTATATTCACCACAATGCCAGAGGTGCACATAGGCACATCAGCACTATTTAAAGGTACAGATGAAAAATGTACATCAGTTTTTCAGAGTATAGAGGATGCTGCCTGCAGCCCCTGAAGCAGCACAATGCTTTAAGTTTCTGAACTTTTTTTTTGTATCCCTTATTTTGATTCTTTGCCCCAGAGTTAAGCTTTGGTCAAATCAAAATATCACCGCTATAGTAATTAAATTAAGAGAACTATATTAATAAAAATAAATATCAAAAGTATTTGTTTTGTAAAGAAAAACAAGAATTTGCTGATAGGAAGTCAAATGAAAGGAACAGAAACAGTGACTGTAAATAAAATGAAAGGATGCATTTAGGTCTTGTATTTATAAGAGCATATTATAAATTAGATATCTGAATACCTATCAAACATATTCAACTGAAATAACTTTCAGAATGTAGTTTTAAGGTGGTTGATGCATTAAAAATGCAACAGGAACCTTTTTAAAAATTAGAAACGAATTTTCTAAGGCCTTGTGTGACTCTTGAGACTGGCCTCTAAAATACTAAGATGCCAAGATCATGAATCTTATTTTGCTATGTCTGCCATTAACTCCCATTTACAGTAATAAAAAGTATTAAACTAATTTGCTATTTCAAATTATTTATTTTAATGACTAAAGACTGGATAGAACTGTTCTGGCACACACTACTAGATTTTGAAGGGTAATTGAAAGTTTCTATTTTAAAAAAGGAAATACTTCCAAACAGCAAATTATCTCAATATCCTATAAAATTGTCACGAAATGTAGCAAATACATGTGATGACTGTTAAACTAGTTCTTTGGTGTGTTTTGCCTGCTGATTTATCCATCATTAGGTATTTTTCCTCCCTTTAATTATTTTTCATGCGAACAGCTGAAAATAAGCCAGTCTATAACATTCATTGAAAACAATTGTTTTAAAAAAAAATGGATACATGTATCCATTGTTAACCTCCCCCAGTACTTCAGAATTTGTAATAGCAAAGAAGGGACCATCTAGGTCCCTTTTTTGCATTCCATTTGGCTAATCTAACATGTAAGATCGTCGTAACCACTCACACCATACTGATACTATCTTTAGGGCTCTCTAGGCCAACGTCTCCTGAACAAATACTACAATAAGTCATATCTTTGTACTCAACTATGTTTTATTGCAGCACAAAACTGCTTGGCTCCACAGATCATCTCGACAGGGGATCATTTTATACAACCTTATTTGAAGATTAACTGTTTGATCTCTACATTATAGCTGCCTCTATAACCTGAAGTTGTGTGCTACTGCATGGAAAATATTTGGGACTCACCTACCTTTCTATCCATAAATCCTGGCATTGATTTATGAACAGCTAGCTTCTTGGAGGTTAAATGATAAGCATCAAGTATTATTTCACATTGTAGTTCTTTACCTGATCCCCAACTTAACTGCCAACAATTCATGTGAACGTCACAGCTCTCTGCTGTAGTTCACAAAATCATGAGCTTAAGTTTTAATCAACTGCAAGGCTCAAGTCAGTACTTACCTCATTGTCTGACTCCACAAGTACTTGATCATATTCACTAAGGGCTACTAGAAACATGATAGATGTGACATTTTCAAAGCAATGTATCCATTTTCTTCTCTCTGATCGTTGCCCTCCTACATCCACCATTCTGCAAGGTTAAAAAATCCACATTAATTCCAGGAAAAAAGCTTTAAAAAAAATCAATATATATCCATTTATGTAATTAATTTAATTTGAAACAAAAAAGATTTTTTTAAAGTCTTTCTGTTAATATTTAAAAGTAACAGTATGTGTTTTGTGGGGCAGGTAGGTTGTATTTCTTTTTTAAGACCAGTATGACTTCTAGATTTTAACAGTTAGAAGCCTCCATTTTCTCAAGTGCCCAGCAAGCAGAATTCTTACTGAAGGAATTTTGAGACTTATTCATAGTGTATTTAGCATATTAAGCCTCCTGTATTTATCAGAAACACGTGTGCACAGATAAATGCTGTATGCAGTAAAATAAAAACTACTGCAATTGAAATTATTTCAGCATTTTTCCTGTAGTTACAGGATATATTTTGCAGAATAAGATAATCGCCTGGAGATATAATAAAATAAATATCTACTGTGGCACAGAAATAAAGTGTATCTATAGCAAAAAGAAACAAGTATACAAAACATAAATAAACTTAGAAACAATTTAAAGATTGAAAAATGTTTATTTTATTGAAAGTGTCTAACATGATGTATTCTAAAGCAGAAGTTAATGCACATAAATTTCAGTATGGGCTTAACAACTTCTTTGCTTTCAAGTGCTTGATTAGACAATTTTGCTTTAAAAGAATTAAAAAAAATCTATTACACTTGAAAAATGTGACTGAAAGCATATAGTAAGAGACTGAAATTTAGTCTGATCACAGAAATGCTCTCTTGTTGCACTTTAAATTTTGTAATTTAGTTCCATGTTATTCTGCATTCATTGCAAAATTTTAGCACTTAGTGATGTGGATATGGAGTAGCAGCAGTGAAATACATATGGGTTATATTAAATGCTGCTGTTAAAAAAAATTAATATCAATTAAAACACAACTTAACAAGTGTTTTTCAAGTCTAAGTTGATTCTTTTCTTGAATTTAGAAACAGCGTCAGCCTTTTTTTCCAGGGAATTTTGTGCCCACAATTAATTATAAAGTCCAAATGACCTTTTTTTTGATGTCTAATTTCAAAGTTCAAGAAAACATATTTTTTCTAAGCAACAGGCACTTTCAACAGAGATTAACTGAATACAGACTTGCAAAATAGGACCTTTAAAATCAAACCCACTAAGTTTATCTGTCACAGCCATTAAATGGAATTAGAGAATGGACAGAGTTCATAGAATGTAATTTGTAATTAAACCTTGGCATTAAAAACACTTCCAAGTTGCATTATCGTGTCTTAAAAATGTCTTAAAATGGAGGTTTGTTTTTTCTTTTTCTATCTCTAACTTAAAGCAGCAATAATATGTGACAAGAAAGTAGAAACAGACTGGTCATATTTAAAGTAGTACACATTCATTTGGGGTACACTTTTTACAGTTCATATTATAAGTTCATATCATATGTCATATTATAAGTTCATATCATAAGTTATATTAACATATTACTTAGCAAAAAGTTGTAAATGGGTTTCATAAACATTTTTCTACCTGAAAATGACACTTTGTAAGTCGAATGGATATTCAATGATCCCTGTTGTTGGAACTCGCACTCTAAGCACATCTTGTTGGGTAGGCAGATAGCCAGCATCTGCTATACGGTCCAAGTCATTAAGATAGCTATAGACAAGGAGAAACAACAGGAATGCAAGACAGTGATATCATAACTGCATAGAGGGAGGGAGAAGGTAGTAGTCAGGATGGTGCAGTGAGTTGTAAAGAAAAAAAAAGAAGAGTTTTATAGGTAAAAGATGGGGTGGGAGACAAGAGATTTCATACTATTCTTCCTATCTGAAGAATCTTGCTCTTAAAACAGTATCATCAGGAGTTTGGATGGTAACAAATAAACTCAGCCAAAAACACACCTCTAGTCTCCTGCTTCTTCACCAAAGTATGCCTGGATTTTCCAGAAAATGCTGCCCAATTTTTAAAACTTCACTTATTTCTCAACAGTGGTCATATTTTGAAGATAACAACAACAAGATATAAAATAGTAAAATTCTATTGAAAACCATATATACTAATTGATATACAAAGATACTTAAACAGATGTTTCATTTATCTCTCTATTGTGTCTATGTATATGTGCACACAGACACATACCTGGATAGATGATAAACCTCCCCAAAATCAGACAAGAATGAACTAATTCAAAATAGTTAAAAGTCTGGCTTTGAAACTTTACTAAGACAAATTGCAGTCTCAGAGAAATATTAACAGGCTACAGCCAAAACAAAAAGATAATATACTCCAGATCAAATGGTTATTCACCAATTCCTGTGGTGAACACCGGATAGCTATTTAGAGCCAGAAGGATCTCTCCCAGGGTACATATGTAACTTCTGCTATGGCTTAATGGGCTTGTTTGTACACATAGGAAATAAAGAACAATAGCAGTAGTGCTTGTATAATTAACTTGAAGGCATTTAATATTTTCTTATCAGAGATACATTTTAAAAACACAGGGAAATTCACTACTACGCTACAGCTTGTTTCTGCTGTAAGTAACATTGCCACACTGTTAAGAGAGTGCATGCTCAAAGTGCATTTTAAATAATGATGTTATTCACAAATCACAACCAGAGATGTTAACTGGGAATTTTAGTGCCCTGGGCAGTGGGGTGGGCGTGGGAATTATACAAGTGCTTGCTCTGTAATTCAGTTTTGATTATATTGTATTGATTTTCAAGCAAATGCAGGACAAGGGGAAATATTATTTTAAAAGAGAAAACATCCTTTTCCATCTGAAAATTTGAAGAAAATTATTGGAGTATTCTATTAAGGGAGCAGATATGTTGATATTTACATTTTGCTTTATGGTTTTTTTACCTCTTCGTTAAGAACCCCCCCTAAATATTGCTTTCAATGACAAAAGAGAGAGAAAAATATTCTGTTTGCTTTCTGCACTTGATTGCATTTTACACATAATCAGTTGTCTCTTTATTATATTTAGCAGGAAGTATGGATGACCTTCAACAATCTAAATCACTCATCTCCACTAATTTAGGGGAGCTCACCTGTACATTTAATCTTACCCTCTAAGAAGGATTTACCTGGAGCAGCAATATAAAGAAATTTCTTCAGCTTGCTCTCCTTACTGAAATCTTGCTTCAAAATACATGTATTACATCCATTATCATTCTTTAAAATACAATAAAAAGTATGCTACTGCTTTAAACTTTCACTGAGTAGCGACACTTTTAATTGACAGAGATCTGCTTTCCCTACTATACATTCTATTTATTATCTCCTCAAAACCATCGTCTCTGACATATTTGTAAGGCTGTTTTATTTATGATTTGATATTGATATCATTTATGACTTGCAATTATTAAGACTGTTGATGTAAACATATAGAATACTAACAGAATCACAAGGTCATCTAGTCCAATCCCTCTGGCCCAGGGAGGAACTTCCCTAAGATGGCTCAGTCAAGTGTTTGCCTAACCTGTATTAAAAATCTTCCAGAGATGAAGAGTCTACAGTCTTTTGTTAATCTATTCCAGGGGTTAACTATGCTTACAATTACAAAGTTATTTCTAATTTCCGACTTAAATTTCCCTCCTGACAAATTTCAGCTTGTTATTTCTTGTCCTGTCCACAGTAGACAGAGAATACTCTATCATCATCCTCTTTATAAATAATGTTCCCTTTTGTAATGAAAGATTGCTATTAAATGCCTCCTTGGGGCGCTCTTCTCCACACTAAATAGCCCCCAATCTTCAAACCTTTCTTTGTACATCATGTTTTCTAGACACCTGATCATTCTCGTTGCTCTTCTTTGGTCCCTCAACAATTTGTCCACATCTTTCTTGAGGTGTGGTGTCCAAAGATTGAACATGAGACTTCACCAGTGCTAAATGGAGGGGAAGAATCACTTCTTGTAACTTCCAAATGACACTCTTGTTAATACAATGTAATATTAAGCTTTTTTTTAAGGATGGTTGGTTCTTTTACAAAAATATTGGCTATTCCACACATTCAAAAATAAGAAGACCCTAAAGTTTGAAAATGGCCTAGAAATGATGAGATTCAAGAAATAGTAATTTGAGGCGCTCTTTGTATATGGTCTCCACTTTTTGAGACTGCTGTATTTGCTGTCTGTTTTTTGGGGTACATCTGCATTTCATTTTCAAACTTTTCATTCCAACTGTGAGGAATGTTACATGAAAACTGGGACTTCAAGTAAGAACATGTGCAATGAATTAACCAAGACTTCAGCCACCCCAACATCTTCTCAAAAGCCCTTCACGCTGCCCTGAAACTGCAAAGGTAGACTATTTTGCATGAAAGATCAAAGGGAATTCCAGAATCCCAGAACCCTATCAAAGGCACATGAAAACAAACTACTTTTCATTAGTTAAAACACAGCTTTTAGGAAGGACCAGATTCAGCAACCACGTATTTAAGCATATATAATATATCTAAATTTATTTAATAGATTTCATAGACATCAGCACTGGAAGGGACCTCAGAAGATCATTGAGTACAGCCCCCTGTCCAAGGGGCAAGAAGACACCTGGGGTCATAGGATCCCAGCAAGATAAGCATCCAAATTTCTCTTGAAGGCATTCAATGTAGGTGCATGAACCACCTCTGATGGCAGGCTATTCCAGGCCTTGGGGGCTTGGACAGTGAAGAAATTCTTCCTTATGTTCAGCCTAAAATGGTCTTGCAGGAGTTTATAACTGTTCGACCTTGTCATCCCTTGGGGTACTCCAGTGAACAATCGTTCCCCCAGATCCTGGTGAACACCCCGATAAACTTATAGGTGGCCATCAGATCACCCCTGAGCCTGCCCTTTTCCAGGCTAAAGAGTCCCACAGCTCTCAACCTATTGTTGTAATGTCTCTTGTTCTTGTCTTGGGTGGCCGGAGCCATCCAGGGGATCACTAAGTTAATCGGATGTCAGGCGGCTGGCGATGGAGAGGAGAGACAGGTTATTGGTTTTAAAAGATTACTTTACTTACGCCGCATGGAATGGCAGCAGCACAGGTAGCTTGCTTGCGTTGTCACAAATAATTAAACGAGTTGTGCGTTAACGAGTTTTTGAATGAAAAGGAACCTGCAGGATAACGAGGGTATGTCAAAAGGACCCGGTGACGGGGAGATATTGGTGGGTGATCAGTCTGCCAAGTTTCCTCGGTCATGCTACAGAGTTCTCCATGATTACTCTGTCACGTGTTCGGAGGTCTCCAACTTGGGCAGAAGCCGCATGAACTTTTATATGTCTGGAGTGGCCAATAACAGACTGCTAGGTAGGAATAACTAATGAAGCGGAACGTGACCAAATTTGGAGTAATGGCTCCGTGTGGTCTATTGTGACTTGGACACTCAACTGATTTGGTTATGACAGTTCTGACCTCAGACCATGTGTGTGCTTCTTCTCTGGACTCTCTCAAGCTTCTCCACATCCTCTTTGAACTTTGGGGCACAAAAATGGACACAGTACTCAAGCTGCAGCCTCACCAAGGCCGAGTGCAATGGAGGAACGACGTCTTGGGATTTGCTTGAGAAGCATCTATGGATGCAAGCCAGCGTTTTGCTCGCTTTACTGGCCGCAGCTTTACGTTGAAGGCTTATAGTCATCTCGTGGTCAAGCACGACCCCCAAGTCCCTTTCATCCTCAGTGCTAACCAGTGTAGCATTGTCGAGCCTGTAACAATGCTGCAGGTTTTTCAAGGTGGAGAACCTTCCATTTTTTGGTGTTAAACACCATCAGGTTCTTGTCCACCCATTTCTTGAGCCTGTCAAGATCAGCCTAGATCGCCTTCCTGTCTTCAGGTGTGGATGCTTTACTCCAGAGTTTGGTATCATCCGCAAACTTGGCCAGTCCCTTCTGACTCCAATGTCCACATCATTAATGAAGATGTTGAACAATATAGGTCTAGGGACAGAGCCTTGGGGGACCCCACTGGTCACAGTGCACCACAACAACTGACTTCCATCAACCACCACCCTCTGGGTCCGACCATGGAGCCAATTCCCCAGCCAGCAGTTGGCCAGTTTTGCTGAGAGGTGATCATGGGATACCAGATCGAAGGCTTTTTGGAAGTCAAGATATATGATGTCCATCTCTTCCCCCTTGTCCAGGTGATAGGTCACCTGGTCGTAAAAGCGGATAAGATTGGTCAAGCAAGACCTACCTGCAAAAAACCCATGCTGGCTATCCCTCAGGATGTTGCCGTCGGCCAGTCTGTTGAGAATGGACTCTTTAATAATCTTTTCTAAGACCTTCTCCAGGATAGAGGTCAGGCTGATGGGCCTGTAGTTTGCCAGATCCACTTTCCTCCCTTTCTTGAAGATAGGCACCACACTGGCCTTCTTCCAATCTTCAGGCACTTCACCAGAACACCAGGAGTTCTTGAAGATCCATGCCAGGACCTGGGCTATGTGGCTTGCCAGCTCCTTGAATACCCTGGGGTGTAGATTGTCAGGGCCAGCTGACTTGAAGGTGTCCAGCCTCTCTAGGTGTTCCTTCATGAGGTCAGCATTGATGGAGGGCAGGGAATCTCCCTCACCCAGGCCTCCCTCACTCAAGCTCCCCTGTCCTGTAGTGGGCAGGGGTGTCCCGTGGGACTGATGAAAGACCGACACAAAGTACCCATTTAATAGGTTGCCTTTTTCCTGGGTGTCAGTTGTCCCATCTGATTTAGCAGGGGTCCAATGTTGCCCTTGCTTTTCCTCTGGCTTTTCATCCAGCTCCCCACATATCTACTCCTGAGACTACTAAGAAGCTGAATACCATAGTCCAAGGGTTGGCAACCTGTGGCTCGCAGGTTGTATTTGCTCTAGAGATCTGGATAGGCTTCAGCAGTCTGGTGGGGGGGGGGCGGGCTTTGGTGGTGTGCCAGGGGTCGGGGGTGTTGCCTATAACCCAGGTCTTCAGCCTCTTAGGTAAGTGCCCAAACTGAACAGAGAGTAAATGGCCTCCTCCAGAGTCTAATACATCACAGATATCCAGCTACCTATAATGTCATGCCTTAGATCAACACCTGACAACCTTTAACAAGCTGTGGCTAGAACAACTTGCCTTTAATCCAATGTGGGTCAGGTGGCTTCAGTGGTGTTTCAGGGGCGGGCAGCTTTCTCTACACCTGTATCAGGGCCAGGCAGCTGCAAACTGTGCCTGTTATCTTGCAGTTTCTCCCTGTTCCTGACCCCAAACCCCACCTCCTGGCTGCAGCTCCCCATTTGCTGGAAGCTGTGCCCACGGTGAAGCCAGGGAGATGGGATAGGCAGGGAAAAGGAGCAGTGGCATGGGTGCAGCTAGAAGCTCCTCAGTGTCTGGCCCCAGCCCTCGAGCTCTATGGAATAATCCAGTGGCCCCTCAGGACCCAATAAGTCCACAGGCCATATTGCCGACCCTGGCCTTAGACAGAATTACATATTCACCATGGGGACCCATACATAGTGGCCTAGTGCACAAGCTCAGTCCATGTATACATATTTACATGTCTACAATTTTGGGGGAAAAGAATTGCTATCTGCAACTTTTGGCATTTGTACAGCTAAAAAACTGTGAAGAGAAACAGAATTCAACCTTTATTTAATTTGTGAATGCAATGTATGAAGCTGTACTCAAATATTCAACCCTTCACTTAAAATGTTGTTGATAACTGTGCTCTAAAAGCTGATATTCTCTTATTATGTACACAGTTTAAAATAATGACACCTATAGTGGGAATTTCCTAGTAACTTCCCTATGGCCAAGTGCAAAAAAAGAATAGCCATTTCACAAAAGTTCACTGCATAGCTACCAGCAGCACTGACTATGTACAAAATGTAGGTCAGAACTACATGAGCTTATTACATGTGAGCTTATTTTTACCATTTGCTGAAACTTGCTTTATTAAAATAAAATATATTGTCAAGATGGTCTCACACCCATAGCATAAAATTGCTTTACATTGCAATTGGTTGCATAAAATTACTAAGACATAGATCTTAGTAAACTTATTCTTACACTTGGTCTGTAATATAATTATAGTTGTAATTAGTTTTGTAAAAATGAATTTGAATGGCTGCTGAGGTACGTTTCAGTGGTGTTGCTATAGTGATGGACACAAGGTGCATTACCACGGTAATGTGCATGTAGCAAGCTGCTGAGCAGGTCTTGTCTGACGTCAAGAAAAGACTACTGCTATCGTGTTGGAATATTTGTTATCTATGTGTTGACAGGGAATAAAGCAATTCTTATATGCAGGTCAGTGTTAAAATAGGGTGCGTACTTCATTTTAAAACAACTACTTACTCCTGGTAAGAGATGTTTAACACCACATAGGTCCCAATTTTACAGCAATTAGCTCTTATAGTTTTATTGCTGCCTTTGAATTATATAGGCCTTGTAAAGGAACTATTTCCCTATGTAATGGCAATCCACATTACAAGGAAGAAGGGACAAAGCCCTTTAAGAAGAAACCAGATAGGCTGGAGATGGCTGCCTGAGAGCAGTACAAAGCGAGGGACCACAGCAAAAGTAGGGAAGAAGACTCTGCTGGGGAGAAGGTGAGAGCTCTGGAAGAAAGGAGGCCAAGGAGAACTGACCAAGGTAAGCCTAGAGAAAAAAATAAGGAGACCTGACAGGTCACAAAGAAGGCCTGACAGGTCACAAAGAAGGCCAGCTGGCTGCTGATCCTGTTCAGAAAGGGTTAGAAGTTTCAAAAGGAAGAGACTGGCCTGGGAAAGAAGAGCCCAGAGGACTTACCATACAATTTAAGCTAAGAATGCAGCATACAAGGGGGACCAGCAGAGCCACAAACCCTGTCAATTAGACACTCCTCTCCAGCTACCTGCATACTGAGTAAAATCTATATGTGGCAGGCAAGAAAAACAGGGACACCTGTGGAAAAGGGCTGGCTTGGGTAAAGCAGGAAATGCAGGCAGCATTGCCCCTGGAAGGGGAATGTGTGAACTATTACAGTCTGCTGTTGAAAACAGGAAGAAAGAGTAGGGCAAAACTTGCTGACTGCATATCCTGACACCATTTTCAGTCTTTAAATCACAGTTAAAGATAGTCAAACTCAGTAACCAAGACACAAAACAGTTCTGATCAACCTCTTACCATGAGTCCATGCCATGTGAACACAATACCATAACCTTATAACCCAAGGTCTCCACCCAGTTGGCTGAAATTTAGTTTATCTCTAAGGTATCTACCACACACTATGCAGAACTAACAGTATCCAATATTCTTTTCCATTTAAAAAAGTTGGAGTTAATAGCAGAAAACAAAGGAAATTACAAGCTTGCCTGGATGATAAGCAGACCACAGGAAAGCTATAGGTTATTAAGATATTACATATGAAAAACAGTTTCAAAATTGCGGTTCATGAAGCAGGCATATTGAGCACTGGTTAGCAACCTTTTGGAAATTGTCAGAACTTCCTTTCTTGTTCCCAGCTGCTTCTTGAGTTTTTCTGGCTTCATTTAAAAAAAGCCCAGCACCGCTAGAAAGCTGATAGAAACAAGGATGAACCAGCCTGCTTGCCTACAAGAGAGGTGCTGCTATACAGGATGAGAACTAAGGGGACAGGGGAAGAGGGAAGGGAGGAAAGTGAGACATGCAAGCTTCAGAAACTAGTAAGGGTACTGAAAATATTGAGAGAGGAAAAGCAAGTCAGCTAGGAAATACATCCAGAGGGCAGTAGAGATTATTCATCAATATGACAGAGGAGGCCAGTGACAGGAAAGCTTCTAAAGAGAGAAGAAAAGAGGAGACAAGGGGTAAGCCTCTTGAGAAGAAAGGGACAATTAACAGAGAAGTATATGCAGAAGAGAGAATCAAAAGAGATTGTAGGAGATGTGAAATGGAGAATAAAAATGGCCAGAATGCAACCAGGAAAAGTGGCCAGTAGTTCTTTTAAAAAAAGGACAAGCACAATCTTTATTGAAGACAGGTAAAATACAAACACATCCTATATTTTTGCCACAAAAGCCAGTGATACAGCTGTTCCATGGTTGCAGCACAATCACAAATGCAAGAGAAGGCAGTATGAATGAGAGGAAAGGTTATTGTCATTTATCGTTAGAATCTGGGCAGTGCTCAGACGCTAAGGTTACATTGTGCAGTCACTGTATGAGAACCTTCCTATTAAAATGTGGTCCACACTATGGAAACACGTGTGAGCCCATGATCTATGGCAGAGCAAAAAGACAGACATTTGTTTCCTTTAGCCTAAGCTGTATGCTTCATTCTACGCATTCATAGTTCTAGATGTGTTACATGGATCATATCTGCCACTGCCAAGCAGATTCCACCCTTCCCACTTACGTGCAGTGTAGCTCTATGTTATCCGCTAATCCTTAGCATTCATAATCAAAGGAAAATCGTGTGTCATAAAAATGTATGAAAACAGATCAAATCAAAACTAATTTGAATCTAGCGTTGATGACAAAACTTCTTGCTACCTTGGACTTGTAGAAACCAGGAGCAAAGTTAGTGTTACTTAAAAAAAACTCAACCCAATACATTTGCTGCTTAGACTTTGAAAGTTTAATTTCTGTCATTCCAAACTAAAATTGGCATACAGGTTTAGTACCACACTATGCTAAGAAAATGCAGCAAGAGGATAGGAGTCATGAAGGACAAAGGAGCATGAAGCTATGAGCCCATTCAACTGCAACACTTTCTTATGAACCACCAACCAGCAAAGCTACTGGAGCAATAAACCGAGTTTCATCAGCATAATAATCTGCCCCATGTGTAGAAATGATCTTGCTAGAGATCCAAATTCTCAAATAATGCTGCATATAGCAGACACCGCTGATCAGACAGAATCATTCATTACCACTTTCTGAATATCTTCGAAAGATGCCTGGAAACAGTGGAGGATAATGCCTGACATATCATCATTGATTATTCTCCAAAGTAACAAATTAATCTGCTGAGATATTCACCATCAGCAGAAAGGGCAAAAATGGATTCTATCTCTGCAGATGCCTAATTGGCAGGATGGAAAATTTCCATTACTTGCTATAACAGAGGAGATAAGGGGCATTTTTCATACAATGGAGAAGGAAAGCTAAAACTGTCCAGGAGACTACAAGATAAATTATATCGTGTATGCACTGTCACAGACTTGAGCATGGTCAGGTAAGTCCAAAGGTAAAGTCACTGGGTCTGACTTTTCCACTCACAATGGTCCAAGGCACATGGGAGCTGCAATAGTGACCATTTTCTCTCTCATTACCATACTAAAGTTCTAGATGAAATGTGAATAAAATGTCCAAAAATGCAAAGCAGTTCACAAGTATGTATCTCTGCACTAAAGATCATATTCAGATATTTCTTGCAGCTGCCCACCTACAGAAAACAGGCACCTTGTTCCAGGAAATGGGCATGGGAGTTAAGAGGTCCTGCCTTTGAATCAGAACCTCCTAGATCCTAAATTTTGGAGGCTGCAAGTGGAAGAGCAACAGTGGAAAAACCCTGGTTGTATACTGTTAACTCTCCCTTTCAGCATCTACTCTCTCTGCCACTGTATGACGCAGGATACTGGGCAAGATGGCCCTGTGGTCTGACCCAGGTGCGGCTTCTTATAAGATGTCATCCTATAAGAACATAAGAACTGCCATTTACTGAGCCAGACCAGACACGGCTGGTGAACTCAGACTGGTGGGGTGGTGGAGCATCCCCACTGGAGCAGCGGGGTGGGGGGAAGAGGAGGGTTTGCAGCTGTCTGGCAGTAGGGGGTGGAGTTTGCGGCTGTCCAGGTATTCTGGCCATTATCGGGGAGGCTGCAAACCTCCATCATTTCCGGCTGGCTGCAACCCCTCCCAATGGGATGCTCCACTGCCCCACCAGTCTGATTTCACTAGCCATGTCTGGTCTGACCCAGTAAATGGCAGTTCTTATGTTCTTATAGGATGACATCTTATAGCCCACATCAACAGGGCTAGATGCCTGGAATCTATAGGCACTGCAAGAGGGAGAGCAAGGTAACTCCACAGGGTGATCCACCCATGATTCTCTCCCTCCTACAACAATGTTCTTACTGGGCTACAGAGTCAAACTTCCTCTTGCATGATGACCTTCTGGCCCTAGGACTTTTGTATTCTTTTCTTCCCTCTGGTCTAGGTTCAAACAAGAGAGATGGAGAATGCTACACTCAACCTATTCTATAGCCTGGTGTTCAGGACTAGGTTCTTATGTCCGAGTGACTGTGGGTACTATATTGTGTACTCACTTCACTACTGTTGGATGCAAGTTAGTTGAGCACAAAATAAATTTTCCATCCTGCACATTAGGCATCTGAAGAGACAGAATCCATTTTTGCCATTTCTGCTGATGCTGAATATCTCAGCAGATTTAGTCTTCAAAGTAACAAATTATCATTGATAATATGTCAGGTACTATCCTCCACTGTTTGGAGGATTGTCTAACAGATTGGACTCTCCAGTTCTGATCTTAATCACAACGGACCTTGAGCAGGAGCTAAGTACAGAGCTGCTTGAAGGCGCTACATTCTAAGAATGCTCAAAAGCCAAACTTTGGTGCCTAGAGATATGTCCAGACCAAAATGTGAGGCTCTAGTGAATTTAAATGTCTAAATTCACTAGATGCATCCACTAGAGTAGGATGATCTGAGTTACTTTCTGAGATGTATGCACCAAATTTCAAATGAGCCACTTAGCTGGCTGACTTGGATCAGGCTCTGTCTTCCAGAACAGCCTTTAAAAATGATCTCAGATACACATAGATACGTGTCCTATACACAGTAAATCCTCTTCTCTAAATGGAGCTTACAACAGCTGCTTGGGCAAATCATTTCGGCTAGGGACAGAAGTCATCAGAAACTAGTTTAAGATAAAATCGATTGCATGTAGTCCAAATCAGGCTTAACTGATTTGGGTCAAACCAATTTATGAAACTTGTGCCTCAGAACCCTTCCTGGTTCAAGTTAAATCACAGTTCCCCAGCCCTGGGTTGGCTTGGGCTGTCTGCTCCGGCAAAGAAGGGTCGGGAAGCGAGGCAGGGATGGGGGCAAACCTTGGATGGGGTCTGGGGCCAAGAATGGGGGTTAAACGTCCCTTCCCCCAAATACAGAGCTGCCCTGCCCTGCTAGAAACTTACTGCTGGCTGCAATTGTGGACTACAAGTCCAAGAGGCACCTGGAAGCAAGAAGAGGAAGTGATGAGTAACCCTGCAAAGTCCTGCTTCCCTAATTCTGGACTGCTAATCCCAGAGACCTTGGGGCCAGCAACAAAAGGAAACAAACACACAGCCCAGGGGCTACATTCCAGATAGCTGTGCTCTAGTGCCCCCTGGCTTCTGACCTGAGCCACTGCAGGCATGTGGCTGCATTTCCTGAGTCAATACTGAATGTCTGTCCAGTTGTTTCTCAGTTTAATCTGTGCAGTTTAGACCAACCTGCAAAGACTGAATCAATTCAGCCTTGGGCTTTTTGACTGTATTTAGCCTTAAGCAACTGCTCCGTGCTGTTCTTTAGGAATCTGGTTAAAATGGAAGTGAGAATGGAACCGTCGGACGGTTCCGTTTATGTAAAACCAAATTCTGGCTGATGAGACTGTTCCAAACTAATGCTGTTCCCAATTTTGCCCATTGCCAATTTTGCCCAAATATTTAGCTTTGATTTTTTTTTTCAGTAAACAATCTTGTAACTACCACTAATACAAATTTATGTTTTCAAGGAAAACTTTCTCCATAATTATGATTGTATATACATTTCACATGCCTAAAATAACACAAGATCAAAAACAGTTTTTGGAGAGTCATAGCTTGAAAGCTAATCTAGTGGGATCTTTCACACCTCAAAGTTTGATGCCAGCAATCTCTGATAAGTAACCTCTAAGTAACATCACGCTAATTCTCTTTTATGTATGCAGTGAAGTAAATAGAATCAATTTTCAGCATTTTAGGACAAGCTGTGAATAAAGCTATAATGTAAACATGCACTATCTACATCTTCACAGCTTTTATGAACCTGGGAAGGTTTATATTCTTGGGTCTCCAAAGATTTAATCTAAGGCAGGAAAAAGAAGATAGTATGAAACTCAAAAGTATTTTAAAAGTAATTTCTTGTAGCTTAGTTTTGATTCTTTCCAATTCCTTCTGAAGATGTGTGCATACTCTCTTGCTTTATATATGATACAAAAATTCTCAAGGCATCCCATGTCAACAGGGTCTCATCCCATGAGATCTCCAAAATGGACAGGACCTTAGACAGGATGCATATAGTTCACACAATATTTCCTGAAGAAGAAGCCAGTAATGTAATTTGCATGCTGCCACCACACATCACTAGCTAGGCAGACTACATAATGTTACTTCATGTAAGTGAATGTTACTTTTAAGTTACTTGTTTGTGATCAGAGAACTAAAAGCTAAACAGTAAAGATATACTGGTATCCTTGTGGGATAAACTTAAACAATTTATATAGTGTAAATTATCTCTTCTCCCTTTTTATAGGGATAGGTTTGTAGAGTTTTATGTCATAATTAGGAAACTCATGCAACTATGTGTGAAAAGATGACTTAGAGAGTTGTATTTCTTTATTATTTATACAAGAGTACAATTTGCATGTAGCTTTACATGCAAATAAAATGTCAGATTTTTACCTCAAAGAACATAACAACTAAAATCTAATATTAAGTCAGAGGAAAAAAGCTGGATCTCAACCTCTCTCTCACTCACCTACTTTTAACAGAACTTTAATAATTTATTCAATTAACAAGTATTTTTCCTAAGTAAGCAAAGACTATTTAAAGAAAGATGGAAAGTAGAATGGGTTTAGATAGTGAAGTGATGGGTCTTACAAAAGAAATGTGTCCACAATGCAAGTACAACAAGTAGGGACTGAACTTGGGGCAGCTGTCCTCTGACTTTGCAGGCAGATCGTGGGGCCCAGAAGCCATTTTATGGACGTAGTGTGGTGGGCCGCCCCATGCCTCTGATTGGCCGAGGGGCACAGGTGGCCCCACCCTTCACTACTAATTGACTGTGAGGGCTGCCTGTCATGTGGATCCGTTTCTTGCCCCTGACTGGTGGAGAGATGGGGGAGGGGTTGCGTGACAATAAGCTGCAAGGGGCAGGGGTGGCACCCATCTTGCTAGCAGCTCATTGAGTGGGTCGACCCCTTACACCTCTACCCTGAAAGTCTCCCATGGCTCCCTTACTAAGTTCCCCCCTGAGGATTTCATGGGCATTGCCCAATTTCACAGACAATGTCAGATTTCACAAAATCCCCCAAATTGTGATTTTGCTAAGTCCTTAACAATAGGATCACTAACTTTGTGCAAGTGCCCAAAATGGCAGTTATGTGGCTGGGTAAATGCAATTTAGCGTCAGAGAATTCTTACCTTAGGTTCCAGAAAGCGATTCAGTTCAATTTTATAAGCAAATAAAGCAGCAGTAGTCACAAAACCATTCGATGCCCCATTTCACTATGAAAACAATCTGAAGCACCTAGATTTAGGATTTTGCACATGTTCAAGCTACTACCTTGCTCCCACCTCAGTTCTGTTAAAAAAACAGACCAGAACTGGGAAGCACCTAAAGAGTCTACCTAGCTCTCCTTTCCACTAGGAGACCACCAAGCATTGCCCAGACCGACTGACATGCCTATGCAAGAATTACGTTCAGCAAGCTGATGTGTTATCTGATGTAATTCTATTGTTTTGTGAGATAGATGCCTACTACTGAGAGCACTCAGTAGCACTTTCTATATCAGGGAGGGCAATATACGCCTCCTGGCCGGATCCAGTCCACCAGGCACTTTCACCTGGCCCACAAGCACCCACCAACAAATTGTACCCTGCCCAGCCCTTCTGCCCATGACGGTGGGAGCGAGGTATCCACGTGTACATCCCCCAACATAACCTATAATGCCTTGCTCCCACACTCATGGGCATAAGGACCCAGACCAGCCAGTAGCAGCTTCTGGGTGAGGCTGCTGCTGCTGCAGCCACCTCTTGGGGACCTAATTGGCTTTGCTAGCATCCCGCTTGCTCTGGGTATCAGGTAGGAAAGTGAGGGGCCAGGGCCAACTAATGCTGTGCATGGGGGTGAGGAGTGCATCCTGCCCAGCCCACCTTTATCCAGCCCCACGCTGGAGCTGGCTGCCTTCCCCACCCCTGCTGCGCAGGTGTCGGGACTTGGGACTCTGTTGGCAGTGGAGGGAACCCTGCTCCCTCTTCCATGGATTCCTGGGACCTGTATGGCAGGGAAGGCAGTTAGCTCCAGCATGGCACTTGCCCCAGTGCCATGCAAGTGTGGGAACTGCACACATGCCACATGGAGCCCCTGCAATAGTGGAGGGCTGGGCAGGCTGCATTGCTCAACCCCATATGCAGTGCTCAGCACTGGCCAAAGCCACACTCTACCGGGATCCAGCACCTGCGTGGGGGCAGCAGGGGCTATGTGCCATGTGGTGGAGCAGGTTCCCACATGCCCCCATCCTCCCCCACAACCTGCCCCCACAGCCCCCTCATATACACCCTCCAACATACCCTATCTTCCCCCCCTCGCAGCCACACCTCCTCATAACCCCCCATACAAACACACCATCACACCCTACCATACACTCACACCTCTGAAACCCCACCACACACACATGCCCCCACACCTCATCATACATATCCCCCACCATACACACCCCTCTCCACACCCACCATACACATACTACCACCCTAACCACATCTCACACTTCCCACACATACTATACAAGAGTAAGATTTTGTTTCTGAATTATTATGTAATCCCTTCTATATACAGTATGCAAACACAAATCATGACAAATATTTTTTGTAATAAAATTAAAATATGCTATAGTAGGTATTTGACTTTTAATGTATGATTTGGTTTTTTTCTGGTTCCAAGATGGCAAGCCTCCCCTCCCAAAAGGAGTATTTTCAGTGGGCAAGGGGAGGAGTGTCGACAGCAAAGGCCTGGGGTGAAGGGGAGGTACTTCCAGTCCCAATATGACAACCAGGAGGTGGGGCAACTGTCAAGGGGCAAGACTACCTCTACAGCTCACCAAACTGGCTCTCCAGCTGAAATAACTACCTGCTTCTGTTCTATATAGTGGGAAATCTGGATGCAGGGCCACCTTAACCAGCTGAGCCAGCTGCTCAGCAGAGTGCCCTTACTAGCATGATATACGAGCATCTCTACTCCTGTTGAAGAAGTTGGGCTCCCAGAAAGTAAACAGCCTGACTGTAGCCCTAGGATGAGGATGCTCACTAGGAAAGGGAGAAACCTTGTTTTTAGGTTACGCTGTCAAAATTTATTTCTTGCATTTTAACTAACAAGCATCTAATGCAAAGTGCCTAAACAATCCTGGGAGCATGAAAAGTCCATAATATGTGCTAAAATCTTCTAAAAATGCAAATAAATAGCCAATTTACAAAAACACTTATATTGTAAAAAGGCCAACATGTTTACACTTTAAACATCATCTATTTTGCATTCAAAGTAATTGCCTTTTCTAAGGAAACATACCAGAAAGCTGCTGCTATGGCTTCATAACAAAACTCCGTACTTTTTATGTTAATAATACTCAAGGGAGCTGTCATGGCAAGTTATTTTTTTTTAGAAACAGAGGCTGCATGTACCTGAGACGCTGACTACACAGTTGTTACTGCACAGCCTTTTAGTACTTGTATAAACAAGTATTGAATGACTGCACAGTAATAACCCGCGTTACTGTGCAGTAGCGCCAACAGTTTTTTTGCGATGCCAACTGCACAGAGACTATGCCTGAGAGTATGGATGCAGTAGCGTTACATCATGTTTCCTGCCACATGACGCTACTGCACAGTAGTCTCAGGCTACTGTCCAGTCAGCATCTCATGTAGATGCCAACAGAGAAGCCTGTTAAGAAGGTCAGCCTAGCTTTATCTGAAGTAATATCAGATCCTCCTTTCCCTTTATAATTCGGAGATTTCCCATTTCTATTTTTTATGCTATCACTGAAAAAGGAGAGCAACTCATCTTGTAAAAGAGTGTTAAAGGTAGTTATGGAGTTTAACTTAGAACCACAAGTCAAAGAAGTTCAAGTTAAGGGTGTATTTTGTCTACCTCACCTGGCTCTACACCTCAGTACTGCAACAGCACATACAAGTATACTCAATAGTGGAAGTCTAAAAGCGCACTTTCCCCAGCAATTATATCTTCAGAACAACGCACAAAATTTTATTTAGGGTTTTCCTAGTTTAAACAACGTATGATTTTTTCAGATTGCTGGCAAATGGGATAGAATACCATGAGGTGTTCTGGCATGACAAAGGCCTCACCAATGGGAAAGGTTCTATACAGCTGGTCCAATAAAAGATACCACAAAAAATCTATGTCTCTTAGACATTTCCTGAACTAATATGGCTACAACACTTTAACCCCACTACTAGCCATCAAACACTTTTTCATAATTGGTCTCCCTTTTGTTAGTGTAAGAAGTATTATATGACCAAATACACTGTACTAGTTTATATCTCTCTTCCCTCTTGTTAGGTCTTTGGGGGAAAAAAAATCTGTTATGCTAGGAAGGCAACAGAAAAGCCAGGAAGACAGAAATCAAAGTGAAGGAAGACTCTTCTTATCAACTCTATTAAAATTCAAGTTCTAAATTTCAAACATTGGCTTCCATTGCACTTCTGCATGTACTTGTGGCCTAATAGGGACATCTAAAGCATGTCCTCTTTTTTTTACTAAGGTTTGAGAACTATGTGTTACCTGCTGACTTTTCACAAGTGTTTAAGGGGTTTAATACACTAAATAAAAATAATACAACTTCCAAAGATTTCTATGGAAAAGTCTCATCACAGTCTTTTAAATTATAACAGAAGTGAGTTATGAAAATACTTTGTTACACTACTGGAACCAAGTCAGACGTCCCAGCCCTACAGTGATAGCCTTGCATATATTCATACACATTTATACTGTATCTAAGTAATTCTAAACTGAATGAATTTAAGTTAGAAGGAAAGGAAAGGAAGGCAAGTGCAGAGATACCCATGCCCATCATATACTTACTATTTAGTTGAGTCTGATAGCTGATACTCCCGTCGTCTATCATAACACTCTTGGATTCCAGGGTCATTCCATAAACTCTTTATTGCATCTACGTAGGGATTCTCAAATGTTGACACCTTCTCTACATCAACATCTCGAACTAACTGTGCATGGCCCTAGTTCAAAACAAATAGAATAGTAACTTTCACCCTATTTTCTGTATTGATAGACACATCTTATACAGAGCATTTAATTATAAAAATGATTTTTACAAACTGGCTATTTTGTTACTACGTATAAGTTTTAACAAAACCACTCAGATTCATCAGATTCTGGAAATGCTTCCTTGGTATCCAAATATCTTGGGAAATACTGGGATAGAGGAAAGGACCTTGGGAGCTGAAGAAGCAGTCACAGGACTTGGATGAAAAAAATAACAAGGCAGAGAGGGCTGAAGAGAAATGAAAGTGGTTGGAAAAAGTCCTAGGAAAGAAGGAAAAGACAAAGTTTCACCCACATACAGATTTCTATACATTTAATGTGGACTAATACATTTTTTTAGTTTCAAGAAACTAGACCAGGTGTCCAGAATCCTACCCAAAACAGCTAATAAGCTTTCTCAGTACCACTGTGAAAGTCTGCAAAGGCCGTATCACCACCACACTATATCGGAAACTAATCAAACTGCTAGTTACCTCTATGCCAGCAGCTCGCATCCTTAAGCTCACCAGTAAATTCACTGTCTACAGCCAAGCTCTATTTCACAACTTCATCTCTGCTGCTACAGATCAGGATGCATACATTAAAGATCTGGAGCAGGAATTCCTGTACTTTTAATACAATTCTAAAACCATAGCCACTCAAATCAGCAGACTCAGACCTTGCTCCAACCTGCTACAATACCAACCCTAAAACAAAAACAACAAAATCCCTTTTCTTGTGACCAACAGCCTCCAGCATTAACACCAAAGACACATCATTAATGACCTTCAACTCCTTCTGGAAAATGATGACCATCTCAAGAGAGCCATGGAAGGACATTCTGGCTTTCAGACAACCTCCTAGTTATAAATAGTGTCTTCTCCAGCAACCGACTACCTAACTCTTATTCTCACCAAGGCACCAGACTTTAATCTGGACCGGACCCAGATGCCAGCTGTGTCCCCTCATCAACATGTATCACATCATCAATGGCCCAAATAACACATTATAACACCTGAGGTTCATTCACCTACTCCTTTACCAACATCCTATATGGCATCACCTGCTTACAGTGCCCCTGCTATGGACAGATGGGGCAATCCCTATATGTAAGAATAAATTAACACAAATCTGACATCTGTACCAGAAAGACACACAAGCCTCTGGCAGAGCATTTTAACCTCCTTGGATATTCTATTCCTGGTCTCAAATTAGCTGTTTTTAGACAACAAAAAATTAAAAACTGACTGGAATGGGAAACTGCAGAACAAGACATGATCTCACAGACTGGATAGCAATAACTATGGTTTAAAAAGACTATGGATTCTTATCCTATTATCTGGATTAGCTTTTATGACCCCAATATACCTCAATGGGTTAATCAAATCAAGTCAGTCCTGAGGTTGCTGTGACTGTTGAGGCACCTTAGATGCTGTAACCTTCCTAAATTTGTTGAGCTGCTTTGCACCACTGGTGATGTTTCAGCGGCACTGACCATTAGGCCTGTGCGAAGCGGAAAGTATTTACTTTGGATTTGGCGATTCAGAGGAGCAGCGATTCGATCTGGTAATTTAAAACACTGTCCCGATTCAATCAATATTTGGTGCCGAATCTTATTTCGGCCATAGACTATACAGGCAGGCAGTGCAAACAGGAGCAGCCGGGGGAGCAGCCAGGGGAGCCCTGGCTTGAGCCAGCAGCCCCGGGAGAAGCCGTGACTTGTCTGGCTGCTCCCCCAGCTGCCTCTGCCAGGGCAAGGCAGGCAGCGCCGGCAGCCCGAAGAGAAGCTATGAGGGCTGGGGGGGAATGATCGGGGAGTTGGGGGAACGATTGGGGAACTGGGGGAATCAAACCGGGAACTGGGGGATCAAACCAGGAGCCGAGGGGAAGCCCCTGTTCATTCCCTCAGCCCCCGATTATTCCCCGCAGATCCTCAATCGTTCCCCCAGCCCTCACAGCTTCTTCCAAGGCTGCTGGCTCAAGCCACAGTTCATCTGCCTGCTCCTGCTCCAGGGTGGGGCAGGCAATGCTGGCAGCCCTGGGAGAAGCCACAAGAGTTGGGGTGAATGATTGGGGAGCTGGGTATCGAGCTGGGAACTGGAGAGTAGCCCCTGTTTGTTCCTCCAGACCCTGATCATTCCTCCCAGCTCCCAGTTCATTCTCCCCAGCTGCCAATCATTCCCCCAGCCTCTGATCATTCCCCCCAGCCCCTGATCATTCCCCCCAGCTCCCGGTTCATTCCCCCCAGCTCCCGCGGCTTCTTATGGCACTGCCAGCACTGCCTTCCTCGCCTTGGCTGGGTGCGGCAGACAGAGGAGCAGCCAGATAAGCTGTGGTTGAGCAGGCAACCTGAGGAGAAGCCATGGGAGCTGGGGGGAATGATTGGGAGCAGGGGGATCACACCGGGAATTAGGGAATGGAACCAGGAGCTGGGGGAATGCCGTTCGTTCCCCCAGCCCCCAATCATTTACCCCGGCTCCCAGTTCGATTCCCCAGTTCCCGGTTTAATCCCCGAGCTCCCAATAATTCCCCCCCAGCTCCCAATCATTCCCTCCAGTCACTGCAGCTTCTCTTGGGGCTGCCAGCACTGTCTGTCTCATCCCAGCAGGAGGGCAGCCAGACAAGCCACAGCTTATCCCAGGGCTGTTGTCTCAAGCTGGGGCTCATCTGACTGCTCCCGCTGGCACTGCATAGTGCCTACCTGCACAGTCTATGGCCAAGTCTCCATATTTCTGCAAATCAATTCAGAGAGATTAATGGGTCTCCCGATTTGATTCAGACAAAGAGATTTGGCTGCCAATTGGGCCAAATCTCCTCTGAATCAAATCAGGTACCGAAGCTTCGTACAGTCTTAGTGCTCATGTCTTCTCCAGGTATGGATGGCTGTTAGCTTGTACGGAGTTCATCCACCCTTTGACAGATCTTGTTTTTAGTCTTGCTGGAGACACACCTTCCTCACCCAGGGTAGCCCAGATGGAGCCACCAATTTAGTTACTGACAACTCAACCGTGGAACAAGCTGTACTGGTTTACATGGTGACAGATAGCAGACCAAGAGAGGCCTGGCCTGACAAACTCAGTGGGTTAACTGCTTTGTTTTCCTCTCTTACCCACCATGCCTCTTGAGCAGTATCCCTTTGCTTTTCACCTGCCCTTCCCTACCCTTTCTTTTCTAATTATTGCTTTCTATTTGGAAACTCTGCTTTCTGCAGTCCCTTCACAGTATGTAATAAGGTAAGCTGTTGCTCACAGAAGTTTATGCATCTCTGAGTAAGTTAGTGAATAAGGTGAAAATCTACTCTGACTTCTGCCTTTCTCAACTTGACATGCTCACACATCCACAAAGCATAGGTGAGCATACACAGCCATGTATTAGCCAGCTAACCCATAGCCTACTGTGCACAATCAGTATACACACACGTGTTTGTGTGTCCACACAGCAGGAAATAACAGGAACACTACCTAAATGTAAATGCAAAAATGCCATTTAGGCAGCTAGAGAACTGCCTGTCAGGCACACAAAAGGAAACAGAACTCCACTCTTAATTT
Organism: Caiman crocodilus; assembly: GCA_030014935.1. NCBI lineage: Eukaryota > Metazoa > Chordata > Crocodylia > Alligatoridae > Caiman > Caiman crocodilus. The sequence goes on along the minus strand of JAGPOW010003395.1, from coordinate 6,626,119 downwards.
TTACCATCTGTTAGCTATTACAGGGTAAAAATCCAAGTGTCTTCCCAAAGGTAAAGACTAAGGGATTATCAACACAATAAATGGAACTACAAGAACAAAATACATTGTAATTCACTTCATATATTTTGATCTGTGTCTGAGCATGCTCATCTAGTATAAAATCATGCTCATCTATTTCGATTTTTATCATGATCAGGTTTTTCGCTTTTTTAAACAACTACATCTTACAACTTCCTTACCTTACAAGTAAAAGACATGTTCAAGATATAGATACTGAGGAAAAAAGTACAATTCCCTTACTGCTACAAAGAGCAAGGCTTTGTTAACATCCAATACTATAGTGAAAACTATGGAGAGTCTATAAGAGAGGGAATTGTCTTTTGGAAGTATTCTTTGCTGCAAATGTCCCTCTACCACATACAGAACCTGTCAGGAAGGAACACAGCAGAATGATGATAAAAACAGAGCAGAATGATCTGAACATTGTGGACAGCAGTGGTATGGCTCCAGGAACTTGGTCAAGCTAAAACCTAAGAAACCTAGGAGACAAGTAGTTCTATTCCAATCCCATTTGTATTCCAACCAGGGACATGTGTCCCTGTCCTTATTAAAATACCCTAGTAAGCCAAGAGTACTGTAACAGGACTGTTTCTGTAGGCCACTGAAATCTTTCTACTGTCACAACTTCCAGGAGAGTTCAAACTCACTGTTTGAATAAATACATGCTTACAACTCTTTCTATATTCAAGCAGAAATCAGGTAGACACTCTGATTTCAGTTTGAAAAACTGCAATAAAAGTAAATGTTTCATTTTAATGTTAAATATAAAAGCTTATTCTTTACAGCATAATTTATAGTTTCACAATTTTTCAAGTCTGTTTTTTAATCTTTTCATAGTCTAAGTTAGTTGCATTCTTTTCATATGGTAATCATGGCTTTAAAAATTGGCTTCCTAGCCTATGTCAAAGAAACTAGATTTTTCAACATAGTTTCTTAAAGATTTTTTTTCCATTTTGTTTTATACTACTGTAATGTCTTACACTGTAGATATGATGTAGCCAGAAAAAGAATAAATATTGTTGTAGTTATACAGCACCCTGATCACAAAATCATTCTGTAAGCAACTATTTCTTCCAGCTTACAGTAATATACAGGAAGTCAGAAAAAGGAGAGAGGATGTTCATCTAATTCCAAGGGCAACCATTCAGTTGAGGAAGAAAATAAAAAATTCTGGAAGGGGAGTTTACACTTTCATGTTTCAATATACATATAATACATGACATGCATGTAGTACAATAAAAATCTGCTTAGTAGAAAAAATATTTTCAGTTTCAATTAACAATGCATGACATAGAAGTATTAGAGAAAGTGCTACATGTTTATCAAAATCTGTATTCTGTAAGCTCCAAGGTACATACTTGACATTTCTTGAATTCAGGCATCTTGCTCAAATCAATGAGTCACTAAATTTGGCAAATAAACAAGAGTCAGCATTTCATTAACCACATCACATTGCTCTTGGGAAGCAAGTTAGGCACCTCCTTAAAACAAAACTTATGTTTTTATCCAATCTAACTGTATAAAACATCAGCCAGGGGTGTCAGATGAGCTAGCCATGACACAGCCTGCAGGCCAGATCCAGCCTGCCAGATGACTAGATCCAGCTCACGGCTGCTCCTTTGGCACTCCACATGGGGCCACGCGCTGCCTGCTTATATTGGGGCAGCCTGTGGTGGGCTCCCACTGGCCCAGGTCCCAGCCAGCACACAGATTCTGCCAAACCTGATCCTGATGCAGCTACAGCCGGGTGCTGCTCTGTGCCCCTTGCCTCCAATGGCAGCTCCTGCTTTTGATCCTGCTATGTTGCACTGTGCCAGGTGAGCAGTTTCAGCCAGGTGGCTCTCACCCCAATGCACAAGGCTCTGGCTTCAGGTGAAGCTGGAGTCCTGGCACTCTGCACAGGGCTGAGCCCCGCTTGTTCCTGCCAGGGCAGCCCATACCTTGCTCATGCTGGTGCCCACAGCCTGGTCAGGTACGGCTCTGCACCCCACACCTTCAGTTCCAGGATTTGGAGCCAAACCCCCACGTGCATGCCAGGAGTGGCAAGGCACAGTGCAGCAGAAACGAGAGGAGTTGCTGCTGGACACAATGGATGCAGAGCAGCACCCGGTCAGCTATACATGTGGGGCATGTGATCCCAGCCTCTCCTGTCCCTCCCACTCCATTTCTGAACACTAGTTCAGGGGTGGGCAATTATTTGGGCCCCAGGGCCACACAGGCAGTTTGGGTGACTTATTGTGTGTGTGTTCGCATGCAGCAGGTGGGGTGGAGGGTGTTGCTGACCTAGCCTGTGACAGCTGATTCAACTCCTTATGCGGCCTTCTGGCCCAAATAATTGCCTATTCCTAAATTAGACACTAACAGCACTGAGTCTGGTCAACTTCAAGATAGATTAATACATTCTTATTTTTGAAGTATGATTTTGCTAAACAGACCAAAATTAAAAAGTGAAATCAAAGGAACTAGGGTACACAAAGAATGCAAAATTGGGGTGGTTACTAGGAAAATATACCTGAACTCTTGGTCACTAAAGTTTTTGGGGATTTGAGGTTGAAAGTCAAGGAAGAGGGAAAGGAGAATAAGTGATTTAAAATACTTGTTTTCTTCTTTCTTACCTAAAGGAGAAGCAGTTTTTAAATATGTCAGAATCATTTCTTCTGTCTAAAGGAACAGGTAAAGAATTTTTTAACTTCCATTTCTTTATCTTTTTCCTGAGTTACAGACACGTATAATGATTTTCTAGTTTTGTAAGATCCTGAATTTTAGCACTATACAGCTCTCCAGTGATTGTCATCAGGAATTAACCAATATCTGAAGCAATTTAACACAGGGGTTCTGATGGTTCCTCCACTGAAATAAATGGTTATACTTTTTTTCTAAGGGGAACAGAAGGATGACAGCGGCATGAAAGACAGAGATTGCAAGAGTCCTTTATATTACCCATCAAACCCATATAATACTGTTCTCTATCCTTAGTCCAACTGGAAGGATAAGCTATTAGCTACACTGTTTTTAAATTACACTACTTAAATACTGTTTTTTCAGCTGAGTCATTTAACTCAAATTAAAGTATTAGCAAACAATGTTTCCTACTGACTTCCACCCAAAAGGTCACTTGCTTACACTGAGTACTGGAATAACTATTAAATAGGGGTGCACTGATACTGATTTTTAATGAGCCATACTGGCCAATACCAATCCAATATGCAGCCAGGCAGCTTGAAGAGCAGCCTCCAGCAGGTAAGTCTGTTATGGGGGAAGGGGAGAGGGAGGAGAGAAGGAGTGTGGGGGGCGGGAGCAGATTGAAGCCCCCACAGTGAGGGACAGAGTAGGGTTGGGGCAGATGCAGGTGCTGCATAGCCGGGGTAGAGCATGGATGTAGCTGCGAGCAGCTCCTCCAGGTACCAGGAGGGGCAGCTCTCGCTGCTATGTGCACCCCAGGAGGACGTGGGGGACGTGTGTCCCTGGATCTGTATGCAGGGTGAGGGTGGCCACTGCGGGCCTGAACTCTTCCTGGAGTGGGGGCTGGGCCGGGCTGCACTCAGGGTGGGTGGTGGCAGCACTGGGAGGGGAGCTGCGGGGGCATGCATCCACCCCCAAATTTGCTGTAGCCCCTTCCCAGCACTGCTGTAACCCACCCCAGAGTGCAGTCCCAGCCCAAACCCCCCTGCTGGGAGGAGCTCAGTGCCACCCTTGGCCCTAATTCACAGTGGCAACCCACCCTCACCCCACATCCACAAGCCCCCCATGCCCTCCTGGGATGCATGCAGTGGCGGGAGCTGTCACCCACTCTCCACAGCCCCCAGATGAACTGCTGATGGCTCCGTTCCGTGCCCTGACCAGCTGCGCAGTGCCTGCTCCTGCCTCAACTTCAGCCCCTCCCCTCACACCCCTTCCCTCACAACAGCCTTACCAGCTGGACCCAGATGCTCTCCCTGCTGGCAGGCTGCGTTCCTGGCTGCTTGTGTGCTGCACCGCAGCTGTGTGCACGCATGGGGCATTTATAGGTAACAGCATCAGCCACATCAGACAACTGCTGACACTGTCAATTTTCCTTATATCCATACCAATCCAATATGGGACTGATGTATCAGTGTACCTCTACTATTAAACATGCATTATCTTGGCCTACGTTTGCAACTCCTGCATATACGGAATTGTCCTTGCTCACAAAAATACAGTGCGAGTACATCTACATATACACTTAACTGCACAGTAGACCAATTTTCTCTGGTGTCAAGCATCACTGCCAGCCCTTCCACTGCCCGACATTGCCACCCAGAGCCTGGGGCTGACTGTTGGTCCTCTCTGCCAGTCAGGGGCTTCTCTGCCCCAGTGCAAACTGCTGTGATCCCAGGCACGTGAAGTTGCTGTGCTCGGGAGCAACTGACTCTGACTCAAACTGCAGTTGAGTTTATCAAGTTGCTGTAAAGGCACGTGTTGATGCACCCCCATTACATTAAGACCTCTGTTGGGAGTATGAAAAGGTGTGCTCCTGAGCAACATAGCTGAGCCAGAAAAGCCCTCAATATTGATTCAGACCCCTGGCAGATGTCACATTTGCTGCGCATTATATGCAAATATCATGTAATAGATTATAACATGCTAACTGGCCATATGTTAAAATTACTGCGGGACACATTCATACCACAAAGAAGTTGCTGCTCGGTAAGCAATTTTGTGCCTGATTCACCGTTTTTATCAAGGAACAAACTGGTTTAATGTATGGCAAGTTACAGCTGGTTGCATAATACTTAGATATAAGGTCTTGGTCACTAGCAAAATTTCATTTTCTGTCATACAGCTTACTCTGCTGAGAGCATAAAAAGCTGGATTAAGCACACTAGGATTTATTTATTTGCCCAGAGAGCACGCCAGCAGCAAAATTCTTCTGGTGTGGATCAGACCCTAGTTCAAGTCACCAGGTATACCAAGCACTTTTCCAATTCTATTGAAGAAACAGTGACGCTTTATGTAGGAGACAAGCCCACAAATAATTGAGGAAATTCTGAAAATAAATGATGAATCAGAGCCAAATCACATGAGCTGAGGGATTCTCCTTAAACAAGGATAAGGGCTAAGATGCTGATTTTGCAAAAAACTAACAGACAGGTAGAGAAGCTTCTTTGAATGTTACCTTAGGGCACTGGTATTCAACCACTAAACAGAGGCGGGCTCGGTGCTTGCAACTTTGCAGCACTGTGGGCCATCACTTCCCTTCAGCAGGGGAAGGGGGACGGAGGAAGAG
>JAGPOW010003395.1:6601509-6611741 GCA_030014935.1 Caiman crocodilus | reverse complement strand
CTTGTACAATCTGGAGTAAGCAGTTCTACTTTTCTGAATTACAGATATACTTTGTGAGAACAGTGGTTTCTCTTGCTGCAGCATCTGGGAAATGCAGTAAACTCAAATCTTTGGGCATCAATTTCCATCTTTATTCTAGATAATCCATTTCTGTCCAAGATGCATCAGTTGTCTGGATCTATTACTCAGTCATGGGCGTATCTCAAAAGGCTGGACTGATTCCTAAGAGCAGGAAAAATATTCCTTGAATTTACTTCAGGAATCAGTATTAGGACATTTGGAAGCAGTGTTTGTCTTCATTAAAATACAGTACTGAGTGTCCCAAGTTAAACTTATTTTATAAGAGGTTATAGCTATTGGAAGGTCTATTAGAATAAACAATCAACATAATGAAACCACCCCTGGGGATTGTCCGGATTGTGCTGTAAGGTGCAGAATGAAGACCAAAGGTCACTCTCTGTGATGCCTTGTGGGACTGCAATAATAGTCGTTGCCCTATGAATACATTAAATGATGGATTTGTTCAGAAAAGGAAGTTTTGTATATGCAGATAACATTATGCAAGGGAGAAATGAACTTTTTGCCTGAGCTATTCTAACATTTTATTCATTTAAGCTGATGTTAAAATACAGATGTCACACTAGCAGGATAACATTTTATTTGTTGACTTTTTAAATTCTGGATAATCACTCCATCCAAGTATTCAATTTGATTCTTCAGTCCTACATGGAAGAGTTGTTGTTTTTTTTAATATAACAGTACAAGTCTGTGAAGTCAGGACATTACAAAGATTCAGTGCCACATCAAACAGATTTGAGAGCCAAAACCTTACCAAGCAGAAAGGTATCAAGCAGAACCACTGCTCCTCATTCTTTTCTAGTTTTTGCATAGTCCTAGGCTAGGAACAGATTTTTGTATCTGCCTCAGAACCAGTTGCGCCTGTGTTTTTCCCAGAATACAAAAGTGGTAGGATTGGCATGTATACATGTTGCCCTTTCAATCAGGATTTAGCACATGGTTGAATGGACTGCCACTTTTCTTCCACTGATCCAGTGATGCAATCCCAGGATCATCTGTTAATGCTTCTTATCCCATTAACCTTTTTAGGGTTTGTCCCAGAACAATGGACATTCATGTTTGAGTGATCATACCTTGTTAGAGAGAGAATACTTTCGGCCAGAACAAATGCAACATCAGCCCTAGATAACCTCAAGAAAGGTAGGAAGGTATATGGAAGAGATATCGACCATCTTTGCAAGTGATCTTCCATCATCTTATATTCTAGATTTGAATTTCATATCCTCTTCCCTGGAGAGCACAAGTGGAAAGAAGTCAAGAGGAAATGGCACCTGAATGAGGCCTTTATTACTCACAGCTGACAAGGCACAAAATTGTTTGGCTTAGTTCACTCCTGGATAGACTGCTGCTAAAAAAACAATTCTATTAAATCACAAATTGAGTGAGCTGGAAACACTCAAAGAGAACTCAAACTCTGCCAGCTGATCTGACACAGATGTGCAAGAAGTGGCAGGAAGTACTGAACTAGTCTCTTGCAAATTTTGGTTCACTGAAGCATACATCTATAAAGACCAATGCCCCCAATTGGCTCCAATAAAAAATTGGATTTTCATCTTTTTAAACAGCTTGTTTTCCTTTGTGTTTATTTTAATCTGTTATTAACATTCTCTAAGATGCAACTTTGCATCTGACTATAGGCGTCGACTTTTATTTTTGTTGGGAAGGGATGAGAGGGAGCTAAGATGATGGAGATGTGGAAAAATTAATACATTTCAGGTAACAACCCTCTTCCCAAGGGAGGACAGGGCCCTCAGACCTCCATGCGCTCAGCACCTATGCATCTGACAGTATTCATCATCAGTTTAAGCCTATCACTGGTACTTAGTGTACATCCAAGGTACTCCTGAAACCATATAATTCAGTATGCAAGCTTCAGCATACCATGCACAGACCTGATCACAAACTGTTTAGGAAGAGATAAACATGAATTTGTCTTTGTCTTACAGTCACCGTTCATACTACAATAACCACAAAAAGAGACTCTGGATACAATAATTTGTCAGATTAAATATTAATGCGCAAAATTGCTAAAAAGGGCTGCCATTCACATGTAAAATGGAAATATCTGTAACACTGGAATGTGAAGAGAGGTCTCCTTTAGGAGCAGACATTAAGCAGACAGAGCCCTGTTCTGTCTCTGTTTCTGATTTTCTGGGAGTAGAAATTGGATAGTGAATTATTTATATTACATAATCTGTAGATGGCTTCATTCATGTTCTGGTAGCTGTAGCTGAACACTGGCAATGAAATGAAGTCATTAAAAAAGAGAGTGGGACCTCTGAGAGCCAGCTATTTCAGTTTCCCTGAGGGAAGGGAATTATGACCTATCCAAATCAGCCCAAGCAAAAGGACTAAACCTACAGACCCAGCAAAATCCTGAAGTGAAGCACCTGATGAGGGAGTGAACCAGGAGAAATAGACTTTTCCTTTGTCCTCTGGCTCTTCTGGTTCCACCTCTCACCCTGAAGCCTGCTGAAAGGCACAAAAAGCCTACAGTTCCAGATAAAATTTGGGAATTGGAAAGGCAGAATATTGAACTGGGTTTCTGGTCATAAATGTGGAAGACTATTTGAAATTTCACTCAGAAAAGCTCTTTAGCAGGGATGAACTGCTGCTGAACTAGGAGAGCAGATTAAAGTGGAGGGAATGTCAGGAAGAAGAGCACTGCCCTGCTGCCAGCGTCCGACAGGTCTGGTTCTCTTGCCAAGCTGAAAGCAGACTGAAGTAGCCATTGTAATGGATCTGAACACCTCAACACATTTACACTATTACTCTACAAGTTAGCTAGTAATTTTGTTCACTAAAAAAAAATTACTTATTGCCTCAGTTTTGGCTTAGTTCACATCACAAAACCAGATGAAAAACATAGAAATTTCATCAGAAGGCAACAGCTATTGAGGGACACAGAGGGAAAAATGAATCTATTCCACAATTAGAGCACATTTCCCTTCTTATCTGTGGCTATTAACCTTTTCTGTCACAGCAGATGACACAAAAATGAATGCAGGCTTATTAAACTGGCATGGTATTCCAGTGAAGTCAATTATTATATGGCAATACATTACCCCCCCCCCCCCCAAAGAGGCTAGTTTGCATGTGAAACCCCACACTCCCAATGTCTTCTCCCTCCGCATTTTCTTGCATACTACAAGTCCCAAATAAGATACACACCTTGGTTTTGGAAGGCAGATTGCAGGAAAAAAAAATCAAACTATGTTTCTAGAGTCATGGGAGCCATATAGCATAAGCTTTCCTGAAAACAGGGAGTGTCCAGGAAATGTGGCATCTCAGGACATGTTCTGGGTGGAGCAGCAGGAATGTCTTTGTGTGGCAGAACACTAGCTCTTACACCCTTGCAAGGGCAATAGCAAAACTGTTACTTCTTTACTGTAAATAATTCTGTATATAAGGTCCTGTAAATAATAAAGTGTTGCTTCCACACCACAAGCTGCATTCAGATGGCACGCAGCAGCTTACCCAAACCTGAGAGAGCTCAATTTCTCCTTCAGACACAAACTACAGTGCTCAGCACTATAGCTACAGCTATGAGATGATTAGTATAGGACTCTACCCTTTTTGCTTCCTGGGGTCAGAGACAAATGGCAGCTGTCTTGGCAGCATTAGAACACAGCATCTGCATGTGGCGGGCCAGTAGGGGGCGCTCCCGCGTTGAGCCGCCCACCTCCCTGCGCCCGACCACCTTCCAGGCTCCGCGTGCCTCCCTTGGGGTGCCTGCCGTCCGGCCGAGCCCTTCCCAGGAGCACACCCGCTAGCCTACGGGTCCCACTGCCACCATCCAAGGCTCTGGACTCAATTCTGGCTCTGCGCACCTTGGAGAACACAGGCCTGATCATCCAATGGGTCCTAGACCCAATACCAGCACTTGGAGCACTTCCCCAAGTCAGGGGCTTATTAGGAAAGTCTCCCTTAGTCCGCAGACCGAAGGGGCCTCCTAGGCATAATTCAGACCCACCCTTCAATAAGACTCCCACGCCGGTCACAAAGGAGAACTTTATTGATTACAGGGTGTAGGATGGAAACAGGATAAAAGGTAGAGCAATATCACAGAAATATTAGAGGAATATCAAAGGAATCCCATAGAGCAAACTAGAATGGCTCAGGTAGCCGTTTAAACACGCATCTGAGTTACTGTAAGCTAAATATCTAATCGGATCTTGAGTAGCTTACTCACTCGCATCACCCAGAGGTGGTTGGAGTTTCCTCTGGAGGCAGGTCACTCTTGGAGCATGCGGTGATGAGGAGAGACCCAGTTTCAGATTCACCTGGATGACCGCATGGCTAATGGCTACCTTCTTCCTGGCCCGGGCCTTTTTATCCCCTCACTGACCTCAGCAGCCCGGTCCAATCGAAGCTGCCAATACTGGCCACAAGCTGACCAATCTCCTAAGCATCCCTGGCTACCTGGGCCCGTGTGCAGGGCCGGGCTTTTCCCCCCTGCCCAGGTGACCAGAGCATCTGCCTCCCAGGCCCCAGGCTTTTGTCATGCAGACCAGCGAGGGAGATCCCCACCCTGAGGGATTCAACACCAGCCTCTCAGGCTGGCAGAGAGAGGTCTCGGGAGAGGGGCACCAACGGTGGCATTTCTGCCATACTGCATACTTCTGTTCCAGTGAAGAAAAATCAGCATCCCCATTTAAGAAACAAACCCCAATTTTGGAAGGCTAATTTTTTTAGGGAAAAGGTGTGTGTGGTATGCGCATAAGTATGGTATTTGCAAGTGCAAGTGAGTCCATTTGCTATGACTATATATGCAGATCTATTCTTTTTTATAGCACTCAAAAGTATGCAAGACCTCTGCTCAGAGATAAGCCCCTGACCCTAACCAGAGGAATTTCCAATTAAACTCATGTGTCTTAATGGCTACTAGTGCAGACTGTGCCTAGTTATCTCATAATTGCTTGAAAATAAAATTTTCAAATTGTAGGCACTCGCATATTCCTTGATCTTACATTATTTTCCTTAATAAATATACTGAAATAATTTACAATCTTGTTATATTTTTGTTTAAACATGTTGAAATAAGTTTATTTCACCTCTGCACCTTTTCATATCTGAACCCAGATCTCCAGAAGGAAAAGCTAAAACATTTGCTTGCTGAAGCACTCAGATGTCTTAATGTTTTCCAACACACAGGTTTTTTACTATGCAGTCTAATGGTCTAGCAATAAAACTGTAAGAAGTGAGAATGGTGACATACTGCAGCTGTGAGCCAATGTAAGCTGTAAATACTGGCATTCAAATAACACTGACATAGGCATGGTCTCACAAAGGCTGCTAGAGCACTTCTTTCTAAAAGAAGAAAGCAAACATTTTCTTTACCTTTGTTCCACCGTGGAAAAAATGTGCGTGGGTACACACTCACTTGTACATACCTATGCAGAAGGTAACATTACACATATATCTGCTTTTTCTTAGTTGGAGAAAAGAGGGACTGGTGAAGTCAATGGAGGTTTTGACATGGTCTTAAGTGGGGCAAGGATTTCAACCCAAATGTTTCCAGTCGCTTCAACAAGGGACAGGAAGCCCTAGATAATTGGTTCCCAAACTCTGACAGATTGCACACCACCAATTTAAAATTATACAACTTAAGTACCACCAGCAATTATTTGTCATATAAAGTAATTACAATAAATTAGTTAATGCGTACCACTGACAGGTTGTTTGCATATCACTAGTGACACAGATTGAGAGCTGCTGTCCTAGACTATGGTCTAAATATGAGTACTGCTAATCTTTACCCTTATTTTGCTGTAATAAGCTTATGTGTTAAATGAATCTGTCCAGCTTCCAAGACCCAGGGCCACATGCTACACAGGCCACATGAGGTGAGTCACAGAATCACAGAATCAAAGGGCCGGAAGGGACCTGTAAGATCATCAAGTCCCCTGTCATGGGCAGGCGGCTACTGAGCTCAAACAAGCTCAGTAAGTTACTTGTTCAGCCTCCTCTTGAACACCTCCAAGGATGGCGACTGAACCACCTCTGTTGGCAGCATATTCCAGATTCTACCCTTATGGAACAGAAGTTTTTCCTTATATCTAGCCTAATATTTTCCACAGTTAAGTTGTGCCCATTGGTCCTTGTCCTCCCAGGGGGTGCCTTTCTGAAGAGCTGCTCTGCTTGATCTTCATGTTTACCCCTGACATACCTGTAGGCAACTATCAAGTCATGGGCAACAAGTTGTGCAGACACTCCCCATCTCCAACTGCTCTGTATAGGCTTCCCCTCTTCACTGCTGTCCCACATGGGCACAATCTCTTCCCCACCTTAACTCAGTCCAGACTCATCCTCAGCTCCTTGTGCTGTGCCACATTGCTCACCCTGTGAGGCAAGGGCAGGAGGCAGCTGCCAGAGGAGGGAGGGGGAGCCTACAGACTCCAGCTGTTGTTCAAGCCAGAGTGATGGGGGTCCTGGTGACCAGGGAGGAGTCCACGGGCTCCAACACAACCCTTTGTGGGCTGCCAGCTGGGCAGCCCTGTCCTAACACGTCAGTAAGGGCATTCTGAATAGTAATAAACTAAGTACTTGATTGTGGTGTTAGAAATCTCCTGCTGTAAAAAAGGAACAGCAAGAAGCAAAGTGGTAGATAAACTAAGGGGGGGATTTTGTGGCCAGTCTTTTCCAGGAAGGTAGTAAATGGGATGCAGTTACTGAGTGGTGTGTTACAGACCTTGGGTGTCTATGTTGCCCTATGAGGAATTGAGTAGCTGTAGGCAGTTGGAACATGTGGAGGTCCTACAGCTGCCTGCCTGAGAACATAGCTGGCAGACTACCAGGCACTGGTGTATTACAGCCCCCAAGAGACCTTACATGAGGTGATAATTACAGGTGTCACTTAATTTCTTTTTAGAAAAATAAAATAAATCAGATGAAATATGGCACTAATCCTTGAATTTACTTGGCTGCAAACAGTTGCTGGAAACCCACTGATGATTTTAAAGTAGCATAGTAAAATTTGACACATAAAGACTTAAGAGGTTGTCAATACAAGACTAATATCTTACAGCCTTTGAGATGGAAAGGAAAGGAAAGGATAAAATCCGGGCAGTTTAAAACTTTTTAGGACTTTTAAATGTCCCCTTTCTTGATCTATTCTTTTAAAACAACAGTCAGAACAGGTTCACAGGTACAGTTAGGTAGAACAGCTTCTTAATCTTCCATCAGAAATCTATACTCCTGTCCTTTGGATTTTATTCCCTGAATACAGGGGATAAAAATTCATATCTATTGAAAGAGACACATAATTTAAGTCTTCTATATGACCATAAGCAGGCATAATAAGAGAGTTTTAAGATCTGACTTGATGGCTTATTTCTTCTCCCTTGTCTTTCTGTTCCTAGAAGTAACTACCAGGGTTTCAGATATACGCAACAACACACAATCTGGCCTGTTAGACAAAGGTATCTTATATTTTCTTTAAAATGCCTGATATTTTAATGCTGCAATATTCTTCTCTGGGAGTCGTGAGAATTTTAAGCAACTTTCTTCTGAGGGTAGATCTTATATTGGTATCATTATTTTTTTTGTACAGGCCGCTAACTACAATATTTGTTGAATACCGTCTGAAGTAGGAAAGCAGCGATGGTCGATGATACCAACTGTCCACACACCCTAGAATGCAAAGATATCTAAGTTTGTTATATTACACCTTATTCTAAAAGAAATCCGTATTTCATTTTTTTAATATGTTTGTGACTTTTACTAAGTCTGCAGTGGGTTATAAATTAAACTTATTTCTCCTACTTGTAGTTAATATAATGCCGCAGATCAACCTTTTCCACACTAAGCTCCAAACTACGAAGTTAATGAACATTTTCAAGACACACACTGTACAGATCTTTCACTTGCTTTGTGGTTGAGGGTTTCTGTGGGAGAGAGACTATTCTACATTCTAGACCACACTTAAGAAAGTGCAGGCTTGGACAAATTCAACTGCTGACTTTTAGAAGATCTCTTTATGGATCCACCAAGGACTGTATCCCTTCCAACTACGCCAACAATTTACCCCCAGTTCATGGGAGTCAGAACATTCTGCTCTGCAATTACTCAAGTAAATCCATATAAAAAAATCCCTGTCCATACCTCCTCACTCCTGGTAAAAATCAAAATAAGTTTATTTGAACTTGTACTTTAATATTATTTTTACAGTTTCCTAAGATCTTTTGGTCTGATTGAACAACTCCTCAAGTAATATATATATGTAAACAAAATCTGAACAGATTGTATTTGATCTTATTCCATTAAATAAGCAGATATATTCTGCTTCCCTAAATTCAGAAATGTGCCAAATGTTTTTAGGCTACAAAAATAAATATGAGTAAAAAGTCTTAGATCATTCATCTTTCCTTTTGTGTACATTCTTATATATACATGCCCACACAACACTTCTTAAAACGAATTTCTTTAACTGCCCCATACTAATTTAATGATGCCTCCACCACACTGTGCACAAAAACTATTCTACAGGTGGACTCAGGCAACTGGGTTTTGTTAAGGATAAGAACTCCTCCTTTCAACACCCAGGCTCTGAAGGGTTCAAATCTGAGTCCTGATTTAGAGGCACCCCTTTAGCAGCAGATTCAGAACACAGAGTTCTAGGTTATTGTTTCAGACCAATCTGCAGAATTTCTACAGTTCAGGAAGGCTTCAAGTCTCAATTCTCTTTATTTTCCAAACTCTGCCAGAAATTGTGATGGGAAGTATTTCAGGAATTTGGTTTCAAACATCTTTAGTTTAAACAATCAGAACTTAACAGAGAATTTAACAGCTTCTCCTTTTGCTGTCACTGACAGTTGGACATAATCACTGATAACAAAATTGACAGGCTCATAAATCCCTCACCAGTAAATCTTAAGTACAAGCTCCAAAGATACTATTCCTTGCACTTTCTTCCAAAGTCAACAGAGACCTATAGTAACAGAAAATAACACAGAAACAATTTGTTTGGGGATCAAAATAAATGTACACATGAAGTTAAAATACAAAGGACGGAACAAACTTTCCTAGCTGGCATAGCCATTTCAAACTAATAACAAGAGATTACTATGTAATATCAAAGCTAGACACGTTTACATACACACACACAATTTATGTGCTTATTATATGCTTATAAAAATTTAAATATGCTGAATCTGTTTTGAAGAAAGTTTCAGCCATGCTTTTTCAAAACAGACATTCTGTTATAAAGAGGCATGTATTTATAACAGTCCAATACATCCGTTTCTCAAGCTAGCTAAGCAGCAGATATTTACAAGACAAAAACCAGAAGTACAGAATTGGTTCTTTAGCACTGTTCCAACAATCCAAAGGAACCACAAAGGCAGCAGGCCACCAGAACAGTTTTGAAGGAATACAAATAAAGCGAGAGTATCACATTTATATGGAACTCTCCTTTTGCAAGGAAAGGAAATAAGAGTACAAATACTAGCTGACAGGTATCCAGGTTGTAGCCATTTTGGTCTAAAGGAAAAAACACCTGGGTGTCATGGACAGAGATTATATCTTTTATTAGATCAACAAGATTTTTGCAAAAAAAAATTCTTTAGTTGCAAGCTTTCTGGCACAAACACCCTTGGATCAGGCATCAGACAAAAGATTGTAAATGTTCTCCTGGGTAGAAGTGAAAGTTCATATTTCATATAAATTCTGTGAGACCCTATGAAATAGGAACTTTTATTTCTACCCAGGAGAACTTTTACAATCTTTTCTCTGATGCCCGATGAAGGGTGTTTGTGCCCAAAAGCTTGCAATTAAAGACTTATTTTGCAAAAATCTTGTTGGTCTAATACTAGCTGAAACACCAAAGAGCTCTGTTTATATTCAGTTGGCAAACCCTTAACTGGACACGAGGCTCCTCCGAAATACAGTTGCACTGAGGACACAAATGAACCATCTTCAGGAGCAGAGAGCTATAATTCATTGTCCCATGACTTCTAGTTTGTATGTATATTGAGCTTACAAAGAAGCTAGCTAACAGGGACTGACTTGTTTTTTCTCATTAAAAGCCAAGAACAAAGTGTAACAGAAGTGGAACAATATACAGTTATCATTTTAAAAAAGAATCTTCAAAAATGTTATCCATAAATAAAATATTGTGTCTTCAATTGCTCATATGCTCAACAAGGATAATTTTG
>JAGPOW010003395.1:6536674-6595230 GCA_030014935.1 Caiman crocodilus | reverse complement strand
GGGGGGGCTGCATGACAGCCAGCCTCCTCAGTCAATCAGCAGCAAGGGGCAGGGGTGGCAGCCATCTTTGCAGCTCCCCTTCATGCCAGCAGCTTGCCTCCCCTCTTAGCCCCCCCGCAGGCTGTGAGGCCAGGCCACAGTGGCCATTGGAACTGCTGGTTCCAAATGGGGAGTGGCATTTTATTTTTACTACGTTTTTTTCCATGGATTTCACAGACATTGCCCAGTTTCACAGACAGTGCCTGATTTTTCAGTTTCCAATATCCGCAAAATCACAAATTGAATCGGTCCCAATTTATAAACTAAGCAAGATGCATGTCACTCCTGCATTTCAAAACTCTTTTAGATCCTACCTGGAGACAGAGTACAGAATAATTTTTGAAAGCCGAAAAAGGGGCAGATGGGAGGCAGAGAAAAGAAGATGAGGGCACAGCTCAGCTACCTTGCTCTGTTTTTTTGAACACTTAGCCAAATGATCTACTATGACCTTTAATCCTCCATAATGTCATTTCAGAGTAATAATTAGCACACATTGCTAAATCACTGATTTAATTAACAGATACCCTGTAAGAGATTAACACTAATTGGATGGAGTGGAACCTTCAAGATAAGAGTTAATCCATTAACTACTGATGTAGCATGGAAAGGCTTCTTTTATTATAAACTATCATAACTGCACAACCAAAAAATGCCCACATGCTAATTACTTATGTAGCATAGAAAAACTTCTTTTATAATTAAATATCAGAATTCCACAACCAAAATATACTTTATTAGATGTTAATATAAAGATGGTATACAATCACTGGTGCCATGCTGAGTGCCTGCAATTCCTATCACTATCATGACAGCAGAACTATTTACTCCCTGGAGCTCAGCTAAGTAGAGAAGGCTCTAATAAAATAGCTGGGTAAATTTACTACATTCATGCCATTTTGGTTAGTTAGGTCCTTGTATATTTTCTAAATACCAATTATAGTACAATAAAAATGTTTAGCAAGTCACATTGTACTGCTGGCAAAACACATGTAACTGTAAACCTTCCACCTGCCTAATTATTATACTGTAGTAGTTGGATTTTAAAAAAATAAAATAAAACAAAGGATGCTAAATTTAAATTTTTGTCTTAAGGGGGTGTACAAGGGAAGGACTGTATTTTGTTCTGGGTTTGTAGAGCGCCTTGCACAGTGCGATCTAGGATAGGACAGAGATACCTAGGTATTATGGCAATACAAATAAAAATAACATGTTCCTTTTTGAAAGTTTTTTTCTTTTAAAGGGCTCTCTTATTTAACAAAATGGAATTCAAATTCAGCACTCTACCAGCTGGCAAGTAAGATTCTCCATGAAATGAGGGTTGCAGTCTTCTTTTCTTAGAATCTTAAGCTACTATTACAGACATCCTATCTAGGCCCCATTTCTTTTTCCCATTCTATCCCCAAATTTCCCTTTGTACAAAAGAGCACAGAAATTCTCTGAGGGCTGGGCTGAATGGTGAGCAAAGATACTGCCTAATCCACAAACTCCATAAATTCTGTTTTCTACCCCAGTGCACTGTACCACTGCATTCAGAGAACCTCCCAGCTGTAGCAGATGGAGAACACAATTTGCCTCTAAGTGAATAATTGAATAAGATCAGAATATCTATTTGGGTAACCAATAATAGTTACATTTTACAAAGTGCACACTATATGACAGTAAAAAAACCCCACATTTTTAAAAAGAAAAAAGGTAACATGAAATGATGAAAGTTTTAGGTCAGAATGTCTTCTCCTGTTTTGTAGGTCACCCTCTTTTCAATTTAAGCTGCAAGAAGCCAGAAGCGTTTGCAGCATGTGCTCCTGAAACTCAGTACATGACCCAAATATGACAGAAGCAAAAATGTCTGAAAAAACTAACTGTCTGGATAAGTACGCAAGACCGTCCAACTACTTTTCTGAGATTTCTGCTCTGTGGAAGGTGTCTGACTCTCTTGCATTATGCAGTAATAGATTCTGCATCCTGGTTTGAGATCATACCATACACTTGTTACGGAAGTTTTCAGTTTAGGAGAGCTGTTTGCAATGATTCCATTTGCCTGGGGGAAGAAAAAAGACACTACATAAATATATTCATTAACATGTCTGAGTGGATTTCTAGGCTCTCAAATGAGGGTGATGGAGAATAAATGGAAAGGCTTTTAGCTTAGAAGGCCTCTCTCCATGCAGGCCATTTATCAGTTGGACTTATAACAACACGAGATACACCAGTGTTGCAATTCTCACAATTTTATCACGAATTGCATACTGCCTGGTGCATTTGTTAAAGACCCAACTCCTAGAATAAAAGTCTTCCCCTTTTTTAAAAAAAAGTTTTCTAGGCCAGACGGATGTGGAGAAAAGTTAAAAGATATTCATAACAGCTTGAGAAGATTGTAGACAAACAGAAATCCCAGATTTCAAAGGCTCATAATTTATAAGCCAGTATCTTTATTAGGGGTGAGAGGAAGAGCATGAGCACCACTGACTCAAAATGTTTTGAATGCTTGAATATCTGTCTCCAGTGTCATTCCAAAGGACAGCCATTTGATCATACCTGTATCTAAGAACAATCTCATTTTACCCAGTAAATAGCTTATGAACTGCTCAATCCCTCATCATCATCTTGAGTTTCCCTGGTTCCCACCCAGCACCTGAACTCCATTGAAAAGGAAACTACTTCTACTCTAGTAATTTAAGAAAGCTGATCTTCTGTTTATTTGGCCTTGGCTGGGATAACTCACATAGTTTGCAGAATACCAGCAGAGAAGTAAGAAACTGGGACTCAGTACAGGTGACAGGAAGCTAGGAGTGGAAGCTCCCCATGTAGTTTCAGACCCAAACAGAAGTGCAACTAATATAAATGTGTTATCTCTTGTGGCCTAAGTGGCTCAGAAGGCTAAGCTGCTTTCAACACTTGTAGAAAAAGACCTACAACCATTTAGCGAGGACACTGTGAAACCCGGAAGCCTTAATTAATAACAAATCAAATTTTCATAACACAAATGAGAGTGCAGCTATTCAGTGTATTTTCCTGTTCCATGTGCCATGAAAAACATGATGGCAATAAGGAGGAAGAGATGGGAATGGAAATGACTTCTTAAAAAACAACATCCTGTGAGGAGCGTTGTCTCCAGATTTACAAGGCACACGATCAAAAAGGAAGGGCGTGTAACTTTGGGCAAGAGAAAAAACGCTAACAATACTTCTAGAACATTATTCCAGAGGCAAATGTAAACCAATGCTGATTTAGAGATTGGTTCTCACCTTATTTTTTTTCTCAGAGCCAAGATGGGCAAGAGAAACTGCTTGTTTATGTATCCAAAACACCCAAGAAATATAATCCACCAATGTGAATACACTTCTGTGAGATGAGGTTTCTACCCTGGATGGCAAAGAGACATTGTAATATTAACTACATATATATGTATGCATGCTCTCCAGGAACCTCAGGAAGGAGAAATCTGTTTTAGTGTCTACACAATTATGAAAACTTCAAAATGTTAAAAGTTATGTGTTCAGTGGGACACAGAAACCTGGCCGCAAACTTGGAAGACAGTGAGTGGACAGAAGGAGGGAGGCTGGATGTCACATGTCTGGACAAGCTTAAGGTGGCTGACATTAGCATCCTTTTCCCTTTCTCAAGATGGCTTTGGACAGACTAATGCTGGTCCTTCCTTCTGAGATGACAAGTTAATAAAGTTGTTCAAACAAGCAGAGCAAATAATCTGGGACAACCCAAATTACTCATCCAAATGTCACTCTGGCAATTTGTCACGAACCTATAGGCCACATTTAATTGGCATCAAACAGAGCAGACTGCAGCTGCCACTCATTACTGGTGTGAAAATAATGCCTGAAGAGAGACTAATGGTTCCCCTTTGGATCAGGATGAAGTACTGCTCTAAGATGCTGTGTAGTCTACTCAGGCTGTACTTCTTTATTAACAGGGAACTGCTATGCAGAAAAGTGAGGGCTGATCTGGCTGTGAACTAGATTTCGCCATCCTAAAGCATATTGTCTGAATTAAGCTAAAAAAGTAAAGGCAATGAATAATCCAAAAGAAAATTTCCTTCTACATTTTCTGCATCTTTTGCTTTGTGTTGCCTTTTTGCAATATTTTTCTGACTTAAATTAAAGGCTGAAACTGCTATTAATGCAAAATCAAAGTTCCAAATGTCAACATGAATCAGAGAATAACAATGTTTCTACTCTCACACTGAAGAATGAGAGCAGAAACACAGCTAACCACCTCTGGGCTCCCATTCTAACACTAACTCATTTCTACTGCATACATTTAAACCTTAATTAAACATAAAAAAAATAATGTGTGTGTGTGTGTGTGTGTGTGTGTGTGTGTGTGTGTGATTTACATATAATAAAACCTCTACCAGACATTCCCTGAACTGGCAAGACCTAATGAATACACCAATCACCTGCCCCTCAAAAGGTATATTTTACTGATACTAATGATCTAGTTTGTATATCACCATAACACGCAGAACCTTTCAGGATATTCTTTGATGTCAGAAATAAGTAACATTGTGCAATAAGGAACTAAAAGCATTTCAGGAGTGTTCTAAAATGCTAAAAAACCTCTTTGATGCAATTTTGTTTGCTTATAAAACATCTCCGTTTTAAGGAAAATGAGGGCAAGCAAGTGATACTTGGAATTTCTGTCAAATGCCATATTCTGTCATACTTATAGATATGTATCTAGATCCTAATTACAAATTCAATTAAGGAAGCATTTCAGCTAGTCATCATATGTTAGTCACTCTACAGACTACAAAGTGTTCTTCATCCTGTGTGTTCTGAACACACTACTGGAAATTCTACAAATCTGAACTGTGCTATCTTGGTTCGTTCATGTCTATGCTGATTTGAGATTTTTCATTTTCAAATATCACACATCAGAGAACTAATCTGCCCTAACCACCACTTCCTTGCATGAAACACGCTGTATTGACAATATAGAACACTTCAAAGTCAATATAGTAGCAGCAACTCTAGAAGCAAAGAACAAACTTGAGAAAATAATAGGTAGTGTGAAAACAAGAGAGAAAAAATACACAGAAGGTTATGCAAAGGAGCAAAATTTAATGCCTTAGATAAGTGTCAGAAACAGTGTATATGCCCTGCTATCCTATTAAATGTATAACTAGAAGATTTTAAAATTTTCTGTAGAAAATGAAAACTCAGGACTGCATTAGAAATTAGTAATTCATGTGCCTTCCTATACTACATCTGATTGACTATGTCATGCCTGAAGATATGCTCCTAAATTTTTCCAAGGCAAGCCTATTTATAAACCAGAGAGGGAGAATAAGGAAAAAAAATATAGACTTTTTTCAAATCTGAAATGTAAAGGTATCTAAACAGGCCAAGGCAGAAAGTAACTCAAATTTTAAGTCATAATTTCAATACAGTTGATGCTTTCAAACAGAAAAGTCTTTTTTTTATATATATAAATTAAGGCTGAAATTAATGATCATCCTTTCAGAAAAAATCACTCTGCAGCTCCCTAGACTATATTAAGCCTAGAGACATTTCTTAAAATATTATTCAGACTACAGCCTGCCTTCAGCCTGGGAAGACAAAAGGAGAACATAAAAAAAACTATCCAAAGAACTATGTTAATGCAGTACCAGGCTGCTGGAACAAAACAGCTTTCTGGCTACTAAAGCCAGCCAGACATCTCTTGAAGCAAGCAGAACTATTAAGAGTACAAGCCATCAAAAATTAAAGCTGTCAAGAAAAGAACCAATTCTTAGTACTCAGGTCATCACTGAATACTATTAATATGTTATCCATCAGTACCAAGTTCCTATGAAATGTTCTGTCTTTTTTCCAAGGAAAGTCTCTTGCACTATTATTTCTCCCATTTAGCCGGTCACACTTAAGTCTCTCTTACATTTCACAATAAACCTTTAGGGCACCTCCAGAAAAGTGTGCACGTGCAGTTTGCAGCACTGCAAAACCGTCTGCAGTGCCGCAAAGCACACATACATGTGTTTGCCACACTGCTAATTTGGGATCTGTGTCAAAAAAATCCTGCATTTCAAAAACATTGGGTGGTACACACAGCAGCAATGTGTGCCGTCCGAAACGGCCATGGTCTGTGTGCCTGCAACCACTGCTGCAACCCGGGAGGCCCCCAGGACCCAAGGTGAGGCTGCTGGAGCTAGCCTAGGTGCTTCTCTTACCCCACCTGGGGCAACTTGCCACACGCCAGAACATGTGTGCAGGGGCATTCCTCGAGGAACAAATAGCAGCGGCACAAGTATGTGCCGCTGCTATTTGTTCCTGGGGAAATGCATGTGCTCGCTTGTCTGTATGTGTCCTTAGTGGGCAACATGTGGTAGAACTCACATATATAACTCCTATTTGGGGGGTGGCTCATATTAATAGAGGTCTTTGGGGATGAACAATAACTCTCTCCTCCAACAAATTCAGAGATTAATCAAAGCTATACTGACTGCTGAACGTTCAAAGAATTCCTATTGCTATTTCTTTACTACTTCCTGAAGTTCATTTCAACAGGCCAATATTTATATCTTTCATGCTGATAAGCTCTTCCCCGTCCCTTCCTGAGAGCTTGGAAGCCAGCTAACTTATGTGTCCCTGAACATAGGTTTATTACCAAAAAGACTTATTTGGGAATAACCACCATCTTTTCTGGTCAGAAGAAATGAAGCTTTAAGTTGAGCTCATTCTTTGGCAGGGCAGTAGTTTTCACTGACTCACAGGCACTGCAGGATTCCAAAGCCGCATATGCATCTATCATGCAGTTCTGGAGAATGAGGGTTTGTGGAATAACTACTTTTAGTTTCTCTCTGGTACATTTTGCAGGCTAGTTTATATCGTAGCTAGGGCCTCGGTAAGTGCTATGTTTCTGCAATTATCCCCGCTGATTAATTTTGACATGGAATTAGGTTATTGCTTATGCAGAGTATTTTATGGTATATATTAATAGCTGCACTCCTGTGCCTCCTCTTGTGGAGCACAAGAAATGTGATACAGAAATGACTCCTTTACAGTTTTATAACAATTTAGTCTTCAAACCAAAGTGTTTTATATATTTTTACCTTGCTAGTAAAATCTCTCTATCTGGAGTAGGGTCTTTTCTAGTACCCAAATAAAATCTAACAGCTTGTTTACAAGGGGGCACACAGGAAAATTCATCTGAATTAATTTTTAAAGTGAATTAGTTAAACCACATTAGTGCTCTGTAAGGACACACTTATTCACTATTAGTGTCTTTAATTCAGTTTAGCTTAATTCATTCTGGAAGCTAGTGTGACCATGGAAACTGCAGAAAAATGAAGTAGTCCTAGAATGGAGACCTGGCCTACATCCACAGTCATACAGATATAGGCCAGAGATGGCAGGATGATCGCGACGCTAGGCCCTAATTTCAAGCCCAATTGTGAAACATCCAGGAAATATTAGCAAGTATCAAATTACTAGTGCTTGGATACTATTTCCTCAATTATTTCACCCAGGAATAGGAGACTGAAGATGCTTTCTATTCTGACTTCTAAAAGTAAAAGTAAATGGACTATTGCAGTTTTCAAGGTGGCTGGTAGATTGGTGCCTTTGAAGAACAGCATAATTGTAAAATATCATGACCTAAAACCTAACTGATATTATTTACATTTATCACACACTGGGCTATATTCCACCACAGCTTAGACTGGCTTCCAACAGCACTGCCCACTGTGGGAGGTCTCTGCTAGAACACACAGGAAGAAAAATGGGTTCAGTATACATCCATGGTGCAACTTCTGTCACCTCAGTCATACAAGGCATTCAACAAACATGGATATGCTAAACTATAAATTTCTTCTTCATAATTTAAGATAAATGGCAAATGTGAACGTTATGGCAACCAGATAATTATATAAGTTTATAATTCCTTTATTTTTAAAATAACATATTCTGCAACTTTTTACTTCAATCCATACTCCAACACGTGGGGGGGGGGGGGTGTTTAAAACTGCCTACCTGCTTGCAGTCCATGACATATAGATTGATGACATCTACACTCCAGTAAAACTTGAAGAAAATTACAAGGATATTAACACTCAAGGCCCGTTTTGGTAAGTGCTGCATAATATATTCCATCAAAATCTGCTACAGACTAGACGCTCCACATACAAAATCACTCTCACATTCATTAGGTTTACATTTTTTAAAAAATGGGTTCAATAGAATTGAAACAGAATAGAAATTCATATCTTCATTACATTTGTGAAACTAAGAACATTTGCTTATTTGGGTATGGATATGCTACAGGAAGTACTCTCTAATAGAAACTAATTGTTCAATTTTTGTTGAAGTTTGAGGCATAGGTGAACTTATAAAAAGGAATAGTGTTATTTAGAGAAGGTGGTACTATAAGTAGCTATAAGATTTTAAAAAACCCTTTTGTTTTAAATGTACAATGATTTTTAACAGATGCATGCTCCATATGCAAGCCCATGCTTCTATTATACAAACTGAACAAATGGATTCTTAGTAGTTCTTGAAATCTTTGGTTTTTAAAAATAATAATTTTAAAATTAAAAACCAACAGTCTTCACAAACCCTGTCTCTGTAGAGCATGAGCTCTTAAAGCATAATTTAAAATGACAAAAGGCGGCTTTTCAGTGAGTTCTGAGTCATTACCTCACACCAGTTACCCCTGCCACACACACGTTATTTAAGATCATACAGAGTTGTGACATTCTTGGAAAATCTAGACACAACATGAGCTGAAGACTATTGTAGTACTTCTTGTCTCATAATCCACTAAACTGTTAGTCACCAAGTAGTAGAAAATACTTACTATCTACCACATTCAGTAGAAACTATTGGCAGAACTGGGTCCAGAAACTGCACAATAAACCAGAAAAATAAACCAGACTGGCTGTGCATGCACACCACCCTAAGCACACGCTTTTAATGTAATCATGAGGTTTCTATTACATTACCACTTAAATTAACACTTCAATCACTGACGTCCAGTGTTAGAGGAAGAAAGTGTGCGGCTCACACATATTATTAGTTCAAAACATACTTGAGTCATAAACTCCAAATATCAAGAGAAAAATCATTTCTTAAGAGAAATAAAACTATTTAAAAATGATGTTTCTTTTAATGGAAAAATAGTAATTCTATTATATATATATTTAAAATAATACACATCTTTCACAAATAGTTTATAGAATGCTAAATTATGATATGAATGGTAATGTATAGTTTGAATGTGGGTCCTGATCCTTAACTGGGTAAACTACTACAGCTCTGTTGAAATCAAAGCTAATTTATACCAGATGAGAAGCTGAGGTTTCATTTCAAGCATACTGCCTTACATCACCAAAGGCAGCAGCACATTTCAGAAGGTTCATGAATCCAACACAGGAACTACATGGTTAAAGAGTAAGCCTCTCTCTGAGAGCTTCTGGTTGCAATTAACATGCGTACAGTTTGAAGCATGTGCCACTTATGAGGTGATCATCTTCACCACAGATAAAGTAAGATCTCACTACATTTCATCAATTTACGTGCAAGTCTAAAGTATTAGAGAGTGAATTTGGAAGTGCATACTTTACATAGACAGCACTTTAAATTATGTAGAATGAGATGATGTTAAAGTCCTAGTCAATCCTATGAAATGATTAAATCAAAGTCATATGAAAAGGCGTCAGAGGAAAATAGATGTTTAATTTTTTTTTTTTAACTGAACACTGAGGAAGAAAGCCAGATTCTGAGAGCATAAGCCAGTTTATTAAACACAGCAACATGCATTTTTATAACCTGCTTCTTACAGTATGTTAAATGTCACATGCATTGCATCTTGTAGATAGTGGGAACTGTACAGTGCTTGGACAACTTTGCATCAAACTTAAAATATTTTTAATATCAACTAATTAATATGATTAATTTTAATATAATAGGGCTTAGACTACATGAATTGATCTAGAGATGCATGTTATTTTATTTTTTAAGATAAGAATATTCATAGGGTCTTTTTAATTTTGTTTGGCTTTAAATACAGGTTTCCCTTGCTTTATGCTGTACATGTGTTCCTGGAAAACGCTGCATAATTTGAATTGCTTAAAGGGAACCCACTTTACACTGTAACAAACAGGAATACATTCCAGGACCTTAATTGTACTGACCCCCAGGCCCATTTCTACCACTTTTATAAGACAATTTTGGTACTTGCCAACAGTAGAGTGTACACACAAGCACAGGGCACTATCATAATGGGGATGGCAACTACAGAAACACTTGTAGACAATGAGAGAAGAGCACAGATCTACACAAGAAACTATAATTTGGTGCACGTCACTCCCACAACGCACCGCACAAAGCAGCTGACTGCGGGCTTCCACCACACTGATTGCATAAGAGTGAAATTACCTCGCATATAATGAATTTTTGGTATAAAAAGGGTCATGGCATAGGAGCGAATTTGCACGAACAGAACCGACAAAGAGTGAGAGAAATCTGTATGTGGTTTTTAAATTTTTTTTTCTAACAAAGACTGATGTTCAAAGTTATATTGTTTTGCTTTAATGCAACAGATATTGTTTTATTTTAATGGAAAGAAAATAACTGAAAGTAACTTGGAATTACTGAACAATCACACAGAAAAAGAATGATTTATACCACTGCTTATCCAAGCTGTTTGGGGAGAACCGAATTATTTTGATATGTGAAGAAATAGAAAGAAAGAAAGCAAGCTACTAGGATGAATTAGGATTTTTAGAACCAGGTTTCAAATCTGAGTCTCATTAATATGTTGTAAGCAAGGAAAGTCTTTCTTTCAAAGCGAAGCTTGAAACTGTGAACAATGAGGAAATGCTAGCACTTATTCATCAGAAGAAAGTCACATTCTGCAGTTGGCAAAATGAACCCTACAGCCAGCAAAAACAAGAGGCTTATTACCAGCTCAAACTATGAAACTAGCTCAAAGCTGTAGCTCAAGAGGCTACGGGACACCAAGTACCAGTGGTGGCAAGCAAAGGCCATGGAGATCCAGTTTCACTGACTAACATAACATGAGAAGCTTCTTTCAAGCAACAGAAACCACCCGCAGACCACAGTCCAATGGCACAACCCCGGGGCAATTTCAGGATGGCAAGACTCTACTCAGCTGTGAATCTGAGGTCTCAGCTGCCACTGAGTCCATCCCTCCACACCCAGTAATAGAACCTCTTGCTGATTCCCCATCCTTCAAGAAGTCTGGCATGCCATCACTCACACCAGGCCCAGAAAGCATCCCTGCAGAGGTCTTCAAAGCAAATGGAACAGCACTAGCACAAAAATTTCTCATCAAAATATGAGTTAATGAGGAAGTTCCAACTGACTTAAAGAATAACAACACTGTGATCATCTACAAAAAAGGAGACAGGTGCTGGGGATGTGTGTGGGAACTACTGAGGCACTGCTCTCCTCTCCATTGCTGGGAAGATTCTTACTCGTGTCCTTCTGAATTGCCTCCTCCCTCTTGCCAAAGATGTCCTCCAGAATCCCAGTGTGGCTTTATATCATCTTGGGGTACCACTGACATAATTTTTGTTGCACAACAAATACAAGAGAAGTGTAGAGAACAACAGATGTTTATGGCATTCATGGTCCTAAGCAAGGCCTTCAACTACATCATCGTGAAGCCTTATGGAAAGTGCTGGCTAGGTTTGGTTGTCCACTTTAGTTCATCAGTATCCTCAAATTATTCCAAGATGGGATGACTGCCAGAATCCTTTGCAATAGATAAGAGACAGACCCATTTATGGTGTTATCCTTGTGCACACTGAAACCAATCTGAAGTCTACCCTTGACCTCTTCGCAGGTGCTTATCACAGTCTGCGATTCTTCCTGAATAAGGTGCTCCACCAGTCTGCCCCAGCACAAGCTACCCACTTCCCCCACAAATTACCATTGGTGGAAAACCCCTGGAAAACCTTGAGCATTTCTCATACCTTGGCAGTCACCTCTCCAAGTCAGTCAATCTTGATGTAGAAACTAAATATAGGATTTGCTGTGCCAGCATATCCTTCAGAAAGCCACTTCACTGTGTCTTTGCTAACTGAAATTTGCAGATGGAAACTAAGATATTGGTCTATAATGCAATGGTTGGTTATCCCCAAGTTCCTCTACAGGTATGAGATATGGGTGACATATCGAAGCCATCTGAAGCACCTGGAATGGTTCCATCAGCATTGCTTCAGAAAGATCCTCCACATTAGATGGGAAGACCACTGCATTAATGCCAGCATCCTCTCTGCAGCTGACGTAACCAACATCAAGGGAAAGATCATCAATTCCACTGGGCTGGCCACTGTGTGTGGATGGATGACTCCCAAAGCAAGTCTCCTTCTCTCAACTTAGTTATGGTAAGAGGACCTGTTAAACTTCCATGGACAGAGGAAGTGCTTGAAGGACACCCTGAAAGCATATTTTAAGAAGGATGGCATCAACTGTACAAACTGGGCTGGTCTCAATGGCGCTGCACCATAAATCAAGCTACAGCCTATTTCAAAGAGAACTGTTTTGCTCAGGAAGACAAGAAATGGCAAAGGTCGAAGGATAGCACATGGCACCCTGGCCAACAGTTGCGGCCCCCAAGCGAAAGAAGTTTGGGAAGAATATTAATGTGGACTTATTTTTTGAAAAAGTTTTCTTTAAAAGGAAAACATACACTGATTCCAAATATCAGAGAATCAGCATTCCATTTTAAGGACCTATTTATGTGGATTACCAAATTTTCTTGCATACAACTCATACCTTTTCCCCAAAAGGTAGCCCTGCCAACGTTGAGATATGCATATAAAGCAGGAAAGCTGCTTTCTTCACTGGAAAAGAAGCATGTGTGGAGACACTGTGCGTGCCAAGATGGCTACCTTGTATGGCTCAACCAGATGAAGGGGTGGTGTCCTGTGTTAACCCTTTAAGCCATAGCTATTGGCTGAGCTCTGTGCCTGAAGAAACAGTGCACTGTTAGTAGTACCTTGA
Source organism: Caiman crocodilus (assembly GCA_030014935.1). Lineage (NCBI taxonomy): Eukaryota > Metazoa > Chordata > Crocodylia > Alligatoridae > Caiman > Caiman crocodilus. The sequence continues at coordinate 6,582,208 of JAGPOW010003395.1, read as the reverse complement.
TGAAGCTTATGATGAGGAAGCAACAATTATTTACAAGAGCCACTTACAGTAAAGAACTAATAACTTTGCTACTGTCTTTGCAACTGCTTGGGGCCTAACGTTATATGACACAGAGAAAGTCCTTCAGGAATTTCCTGCTGCTAGCTGCCTCATCCACAGTGTCTTCTGGGAGGTCACACTTCCTGGACATTTATGTTTCTAGGAGGACTTACTTCACTTGGATGCCCATGACTCTGGAAAAATCTTTTTTCCCTATATTCTGCCTTCCAAAAACAAGGTGCGTTTTTTATTTGAGTTGTGTTGTACGTGAGAAAATATGGTACATATTGTAAAGGCTGTTAACATGAACAGAATTATATTCATAAATTGTTCAGGGAATCATAAGTTGGGAAGTTCAGTAAAGCTTTAGTTGTTTATTTTAAAAACAACAGAAAAAGCCAAAACTTCTGTTCCATTTTCCACCTGAGCTTTTTTCTTGACACTTTCCCATACGACAAATGGTCTCAATTAACTCTCTCCTGGTTCTTGGCTCAATGACTACTTTTGGCTTTCCCTGCATATTTATTTTCCAAAGATTTTTTTTATCAAGTCATTCAAGTTTGGTATGTTCTCACGTGCAGTAAAGGAGGAGACGTGGCGAAGCCTGAATAGAGTTAATAAGAATTTGAAGTGAAGGCACCAAATGCCAGGTAGAAAGATGCATTTCAAGGTAAAGTGGGAGCAGGGAAAGAGGTGTGTCCACAGAGAGTGGCTTGCTGGGATTTGCTTAGGATCAGAAGTTCAAGAAAGATGTCAGTTTGAGCTGTCTTCATAACACAGTCAAGTACATTTCAGTTTGAGACTGGAAGTTCATCCATGGTGAATTATGTGCTCTTCAAGTTCTTAGGCAATAAAGTAAAATCACTGTAGCCTGGGGCAAGAAGGAAAAAGGAGGAATCATGACATCTTAGAATAAGGTAGTATTAACCAAAATTATTCCTTGCATAGTGAAGTTGGAAAGAAGCCTTCATCAAAACAAAACTGCTACCTGACATTTCTATACACATGATTCTATTTTAACACATACTTCAAAAATAGAAGCTTAAAGCAATTTGATGCATCTCTGACAGAGAGGAGGGTTAAAAAAATTAAATTCATGTACTCTTAATGGCTTGAACATTTGCAATTTTTGAAGATGGGGAAGGGGGAGAGAAGAGCATCTAGCTTGAGCTGGGCAAATAGCAGTAGAGAAATACAACTGCATGAGTTTCATTTAGAAACCAGTATAATACTTAAAGTAAGCACATTCTGCATTGTAAGAACATTAATCTGTGTATGATTTTATTATAGGACAAATTATTAGATTATGAAATGCATGCAAGTAATATATAAACATGTTTGTTCACAGGGAAACATACTCCCATGACCAATTTAGAGGAGGCAATTACTCAAATGAGGCAGATAAGTGTATACAACTGTGCCTCCCCAAACAGAACTGCACCTGAAAATACAGCTACTTTGTAAAAAGAAAACTTTATGTAAAATTCCCCAAGGAAGCTCCCAGAACAAAACTTACTTCCAGTCATGTCTTGCTCTCCTTCACTCAAGACAGGATGCATTTTATGCTTCTAGAATACTTTTGTGAAAAAACAGGAAAAGGGTCAACATTTCTTAAATTCCCTATGGATCCTCAATTCTTCCTATCTCCCTAATAAAAGCAAAACCATAACAATTTATTCATCCCCTCCTGCTATCTTTGAAAATCCACAGGATAATCCAGATGGAAACACAAATACCAAATATACCAATCTTACCACTCAAATTCCAACAACACTTATATCTGATTAGTTATATATGGGAGGAACTATTTTTTTATAATTGATTCCACATTAAATTATCAACTCCATAAATTTAAGTCTTTCAGAGGTCTTGAAGTAGACTTTAGTCCAAGAGGTTTCACTGATGATTTTCTGAGTTTCACATAGCTATAATAGCAATGGCTCAGATAGAGAAAGTAGAACTCATACAGAAGTGAAGATAAGTGAAGCAAAGCAAGAGAGAGATTGTTACATATCTGCAATATCAAGGAAGACCAACAGGAGCAAAGGAAGATGGGGCTGATCTGGGGATGAGTAGGTTTGCAGCCTAGAGTCTCTTAAATGATTTCAGAATTCATGAGGCCTGCTACTGAGCATTTCTTAAATATTATTTAAAAAACTTAAAGATATTCTTACATGGGGAAGCAAAAGGTCCTTAGGCTATAATTACATTTGTAAATAACTGTAAGGTATCCACGTTGTAACGACTATTACTTCCGGCTGTAACGACAATTACTCCAGGCAAAACTTTTTCCCCCCCTCATTTGTCAAAAATCTTCAGAATTTAAAATAACAATACAACTTCGACACATCAATACAAGTATATGCTAAAAATGCATAGTAATGTACCACTAAGACCACTCAGAACCTTGCTACCACAGTAACGCTGCTTAGAGAACAATGGTAAAGACAAAGGTAACTTTGCCGCCTTCATTCCATCAAGGACTCCACTATTCAACAAATTATTTGAGCAACATTATTTCTGTTAATATTGTACCATAATTTTTATACCAGTATAGGTCTGTCCTCAAAGAAAACCATTCCTCCTTCTTCTCCAACACTTAAACCATTAAAAAAATTCTACGTAGTTCAGAACAGATGAGGAAGAACCATTTAAAAGTACTGAGGGTTTCAAATCTATAAGTATCACCGGTGCACTGGGAAACTTTGGATATATGTGCATCTAGATATCCAAAACACTTCAGGATCATGCAGAAACATCTCACAGTAAGTAAAAAAGTCCTTTCAAACTGTCTTTATTTGACAAGCAGCTTGTGACAGATGCAGGTGTGTAAGTGAATGATCAGCAGGAAATCAATTCAAAGCTAAAGTTATTTTGGTAACATTGGTTTTCTTGAAGCTTTCCTTAATAGAAGAAAGTCGTCGCATTGTATAAAATTAACTTGGAATTTGCTGGTAAAGTTTGTTGATATTAAATGAAAACAAAAGAGATTTTCAATGGGACCTTTTCTTTAATTAACTGATTGGCAAAAATATTGAATGACAGCTTAACCAAGGGTTGTGTGTAGACTATTCAAGACTGCCCAATGTGGGCCAGGACTCCATGGCACAGATATCCTTACTTATGGTTTCCTGTATGACATTTCTTGGCTGAACACTCCCTGTAGTTAAGAAATGGAAGCACTTATTGCTTCTTTACTATCAAATGTTAGCTTCAGGATAAAAGGGATTTTTTTTTTGTATTCCTTCTAGCAGTGACTGTTTGGAGCAGAAAACATTATTCCATTTTATATTTTTGATTTTTTCTTGAAAATCAAATTCTCCTCATATATATGAGAAAATCACATTCTCATCATACTCAGTTTGGGATGCTTGAACCAGACTGGTTTTCCATACTACCTCTTGATTGTAGTATTTCCAAATAATTTGAACAACTACAGCTCAAAATAAAAAGGACGAGTGGCAGAGTATATCACATGCTAACAGAATAGAATTCGTCCCCGTTCTTATTTCAGAGGGTGGCAGAAGGTTACACACAAATTTATTTTTTCAGTTTATGCTTAACTAACAAATAATTTTCTGCAACCATGATCTGAAAGGCTACTTTGGAAGCACTAAGTGCCATTCATTCTGAAAGCAGATACTCAGTAGCCATCTGCCAGATAAGTTACTGTACTGTGGGACTGGTCCCCTGATTTGCAATTCTCTTCAGAACTGTTCAAATTCTCCAGGGTGCTGTTTGTAACTGTGAGATTTTGACTGCGGTCAATTCTCAGATTTACCACTAATTTACTGGGTGACCTTGGGTAAATCATCCACTCTTTGCCTTCTGCAATTTTGCCATCTTTGTGATTACCTATAACATGTAACATTATCATTTGTGATAATCTGTAACATGGCTTGAGGTCTTGGAACAAAGGTGTTATACAAGCATTAAGCAATCCTAATTTCTAATTTGGTTTATTAGGTATTGCTTCCAACTGTTAATTGCAAATACTATTTACTATTTAATACTAATGTTAGCCTTCTTGTGCATTAAACAGTTTGTCAAATATGCAATTTGGTCCAATAAGAAAACCAGAACAACATTCTCTACAGTTTCAGGAAATTCCCATGACAGACGAAAAAAAAAGTCCGTACTTTACAGTAGAGTTTGTAAATAACTGTAAGCTATAGTTACTTTTCCTGCAGGTGAAGCTTGCAGTGTTAAAGCATAATGGTGTGGTGCAAAAATAAATGTTTATTTTTTAAATGCATTTAACATATTCAACATGATATAAGTAGCCTTTGAACAAAGACAAAAGTTACTAAAAACAATAACCGGATGTCTTTGCATAATTTGTAAGTTTGACAATTCTAGATCAAATGATAGGCATTTCTTTGAAGTGCAATGGTTACTTCAGGAGCCCAACTGCCTGAAACATCACAGGAAGAAATGTTAAAAGTGAATATAAAACGATACTCTTCAGAGCAAGGTCCTCCTCCCCACTCAGGAGAGACAGATGGGATATTGGAGCCCAAGATCCCATGATGTTGGGAAACAAAAAGATTTTGAAGTAGCTCCCCCTGCCTTCTTGGTGGTTTAGTACGCAAAGCAAGACTAACATGTAGTCTATGGAAACAATGGAGTTTAAGATTGCCTAATTCTGGCTGAACAAAATTACTATTTTGTAGCAGCAAACACAGAATCCACTACTTCTTTAAAAAGGAGCATCTGCTATGAAAGGAATTCTTTTGGTGGTCTAGATCGGGGTCAGCAACGTTTTTGGACAGTGTGCTAAAAACACCCACAACCTTGACTTGTGAGATGTTGGTGTGCCAGAGAGCGGGGAAGCTGTAAGGTGCCTAATCCTTGTTATGGCAACGCAGCCCTGGCCCCTTCCCCTTTGTCTACCCTGAGGCGCACGTGCTACGCAAAATGCCTGTGTGTCATGCTCTGGCACCTCTGCGGGGGTTTGCCTACCCCTAGTCTAGCCTCTACCAGAACTGAGATGATTAATACATTCCTGGAGGGAAGAAACTACTGGGATTTAGAGGTTTATTAAGGTCAAAGGTATGAGCTGTCCCCCATCCGTGATCTGAAAGGAGAGCAGTCCAGCAATGTAAAGCAGAAGGATCGTACAGACCTCAAGAAATGCCAGGACATATTTAAAGGGCCCTGTATTACCAAGACACCCTGTACTTGCTACTGCAGTGGGGAAGAGCCATGCTGACTTGGAGGATCAGGGGGAAAAACAGCACATTTAATTTCTGAAAAGTCTGTCTGTTTTTTTAGGGGACAGAGGGACAGGGAACAGGAATAAAGAGGCCCTGAGCTTCTTCAACCAATTTGTAAATATGCCAGATTTTGTAAAATGTCAAACCCTTTCCAGTTCCAATTAAAATAAAGCATTCAGTTTTGTTACCAAGCCATATTATTTACACTTTGTTTTGTAGTACTGTGATGCAAGCAGAAAAGAATTATTGGGGCCCCAATCCCGATCTTTTACAGTATGATTATTATTAGTAATTCTAATTCTTCCTTTAACAGACTCTGTCCCACCCCCAGTGCAGTTCCTTTTTCTCCCTCTCCCTCTGCTCCCGCACTGCTCTAAGCTCTGGGGAGAGCTGTTTAAGAAGGCCATGGACAGAGCTGCTGCCTGTATCTCAAAAGTCCTCTGTGGCTCCACAGAGCTGAATGCAGCCTGCTTTTTGTAGGAAAAGTGAGGTTAGATTACTCCATACTGCAGCTTATCATATATGTGTACTACAGCTCTATAATTTAATATCTATATATGGATATTTGGGTTTATTTGTCATTGTTTAATACATTGGAAATGAATAACTAGAAAGAATTTGTGCAATTAGTGCAAAAAGATTAGTCTGTCCTCCCTCTACCCTATATATTATGAAGATTATTTCTCAAATAATTGGAAAATATATTGTAAGCAGAAATATTTAAAACTCGATGAGTTCCACCACTTCCTTTGAGATTCTATAATCTACCAGATCACAATCTAAGAGAAACTCTTTTTACTCACAGTATCTTCATAGGGCAACATGAAAAAAAGCCATTGTTGTACTATTACACAGCTCTTCTAATCACTCTTACACCAAGTTCAATTTAAAGTAACTAAAAAATATTTAAGGAAGAATCTATATGTATTTCAAGCTATCGTATTTTTGATTAGATCATTTTAATGTTGCCACAATCACAAATGCTTAGCAACAGTGCCTCAGGAATCTCTATGATTAGTCTCTGAATTCAGCAGGCAGAACAACAGCAACAGGCTCTAAACAGAAGTTCTTGCCGGTTTGTATGAGAATTTTTACTTGGTTATAAAATACATTTATTCTATTGAATGCCAGAAGATTTTTGAAATTTTGAAGTTAAATTAGTATAACATGATTCACTTTGCCCAGGTTTTAAAGCTAAACCAATGACAAGATAATTTCCTACTAAATTAGATTCAACATCTAGTTGACAAGTTAGACAAGGTGCAAGAAACTATTGTCCCCAGTCTACAAGTATTCATTTGGTTACTTGAGCCAAAAAGCTGTACCATTCAGAGATGCCTATAATGGTCATTGCTTCTAAGTGACATGCCTGTGTTGGGTAAAATCATAACCATGACTTCTGAGAGGACCTAGCAGAGCTCCATAAGGCTAGCACTAACTATATATTTCTCAATATACAGGAATTCAGTGCCCATCATCACCACCTACTCCCTTTCTACGGTGACTACCATGGTTCTGTAACAGTTAAAGGGCTAAAAACTAAACTAAACTCAAAGAGAAATATTGTTGGTGAGCATTTAATCTAATTCTTGAGCCACATTTTTCCTGTCCTGACCATGTACTTAAAAAAATTGTATTATTTTATTTGGATAACAGTAGAAGGCTACATTTAAGAACTTCATTTCCTGACACTTATTCTCCAAGTCTTTTATAGATCTGGCATAATAAAGAAGCTTTGGTGGGGTTTTTTTTAAACAAACACAGGAAAGACTGAGTTTTGAAAGTTCATGGGGATAGATACTTTTTATTGCCACTTGTTGTGAAGATGCAATGAATATGAAGGACATTTATAATTTAAAATCTATAAACAACCTATGAATCAATGGCTCCAAGACTTCTGTGTGTATATTTTCTTCTCTTATTTTTATCATTGTTATAAGAGTCCAATGATTCTACCAGGGTCCAATTACTTCAACAGGGCTCTCCTGTGCAGGGCAAGGGTCTGCCTCAGTAAATGTCTGGATTACAGAAAAGATAAGGAACCGAGTCATTTTCCCTCTCTGTTTACTAAATTTTCCTTAATTTATACAAACTGGTATATTTCTGCCTCAATCTTTGTATGTTAATACCATAAGTTTTGAAGCATTACTGAAAATTATACCAATTTCAGAATAAAATGTTTTATTTGGGGCAAATAGTACACTATTTAAAAAAAATGTTGAATCTTTATTTCATCTAGAATGTATACCTTAATTTAACTGGTTTCTTTCTAATATATTATATAAAACTGAAAATGTATTCCTATCATATATGCTGTTTTGAATGATACCTTGATACTTTTTGATTAGGTATAATGAATCACCTGGAGCAAATGCAAAATTCTTTTAATGTAGACAATGAAAATGCATGATTAAACATGGCTGTATTCAGTGAGGCACAAAGTAACTTTAAGCAACAATAGATTAAACAGTTGAGACTAAAGTGAATTAATATTTTCTACGCTAGATGTTTTCGAAGTATAGACAGCCAGCAGTGTATTGTATTTTCAAGACAGGTTATATCTTTTAACAAAAAAGGGTTTCAAACAAACTGTAATAAAATAACAACAAATATACACATGAATGTTTATATTAAAAAAACAAACATTATGTTTATCAATGAATTTCCAGAGTATATGTGTGTTTAAATGACAAAGATGAATTAGCAATAAAAATGAGACTCACAAGACAGGACACCTGAAACGCACAACCCTTCTCCTTTTATATGGGCCAGTTTAAAAGCCAGTTTTAATCCAGTCCAGTCTAAAGTAATGGCTATCACTATCTTCTAACTTCATGGTGATTTATGGGAAGGATTTACGGCTTCCATCTAGTCCATCTTGTACCCGAGTCAGAGCTGCAGCTGCCACATGCCCCAGTCCAGAGCCAGAGCTGTTACCACAGCATACCTCCTGCCATGGCAGCAACTCCAATTCTGGGCACATGGCAGGGGCTGCTGGGGCGGTAGAAGCACAACACTGGCAACTGAAAAGTGCCCGGAGAGCAACGGAGGCCAGACCCAGCCTGCAAGCTGTATGTTTGATACCCCTACTTAGAACATTTGAGCTAATAATTAAGGCCTTGGTTGGTAACCACAGCATGGCCAACTTCTGAACAAGACTGAAGGACAGAGGAAGACAGGGCACAGAGAAGGCACTGGCTGAGGCTTAGGATAAGGAACCATGCTAATATGGCCTAACAGCCTGTTGGAGAGGGAAAGTGTAGGGCCTAGGGTTCACCCCAAAATCACCAGGTGCTATTCACAAGAGGCTAAGACAGACAGAGGTTATGTTAAAGTGTGTTAACCAAAGGGCATTCTCAGTGCACTGTGCAATTCCCAGAAACTGGAGACCTGGAGCAGACAGTCTTTTTGTTTTCAAGGCAACATGCAAGCTATTTCTACTCAAAGGGCTTCTCACAACTTGGGTTCAAATTTGCACCAGTACTTTGTTGCCAGAGACAAACTCCAAGCTTGACCTATTATTAAAGCCACTTTTATCAGAGGGAATGACAGGGCAGTTTTTACTCTTTTTTTGCAGCAATGACTATAACTCTCAATATATGAAGGGGGGCCAGATGCTTTCTTGAGAAACCATTAGAACAGAAGTTACCAGCACCTCCCTCTTTCCTTGGAACTTGTAGTTTTAACTCAGTTTTAAGGCATGTTTATGAAGAACTGGAGCTGTAATATAAGCACTGTTAGCTTGCTTGCCTTCTCATATGTTTTCAGACATAGCCGGTGTGACTCATGATTAAGTTGAAATAGTGAGTGTGAAGTTCAGGCACCCTGTCAGGGAGACACTCTAACTCAAGGCACTTTATACAAAGCAACATGAGTTAGAGCACCACTGAACCCAACAGGCATCTTTCTTTTGGGTGTGGGGCTCAGAGCACACTAGGGAGCTGCCTCGGAGCCATGCCAGCAGGCCAGGGCACTCCAGCAGCCTCCTGGGAGGTTGCTGGGTTTCTGCTCTTCCCAGCCCCGCCATCCTCCCCACCAGCTGGCAAATGTCAGCAGCAGTGGGGGAAGGAGAGCGGGGGGATGGAGCCCCCTGCCACACAGCCTCCCCCAACCACCTCTGCAGGAGTCCTAGGGCCTGCCTAGGGGAAGCTAGGCTGGGCAGTTCCCTTCCTCCTAAGTATGCATCCCGACAGCAGCAGAGGCTGCTATGCCCAGAGCTGGGGCAAAGGGGAACAGCGGCTTCTCCCAGGGCTGCCTGCCTTGCCCTGGCGGGGGGTAGCCGGGGGAGCAGCTGGACAAGCTGCAGCTTCTCCTGGGTCTGCTGGCTCAAGCCGGGACTTGTCCGGCTGCTCCCCCAGGTGCTCCTGCCTGCCTGTATAGTCTCCGGTCAAATAAGTTTTGGTGCTGAGTATCTTCAGATTCAGATTCAGCCAAATCGAATCGGGACAGCGAATCAAATCACTGTCCCTCCAAATTTCCAAATCCAAATCCGGAGTGAATACTTTCCACTTCACGCACACCTAATGCTCACCTGTGTGAACAGCAGCATAGCTCCAAAAAGCTGTACACAGGTTCCCCAAAGCACTCTGCCCTAGTACACTCCTGTCTGATACTACATCAAATGAAGTTTAAATTTGTGTGCAATTGGCCATTTTAAAAGCGCTCTGCAGCCATGAACGTTTGCTGTGTTACAACTACAGAGCACTTTTGGGGGCCTCATTGCACAAAAAACTGAACTTCTACACATTCCCAATATTGTCTTTCTGAGCTGGCAGCCAAAAAACTAGGCTGACTGTAGCGCTCTTCATGCAAGCAGCGGCAGAGAAAAGCTGGCAAGTCTCTCATTAGATTCACTGTTGTTATCAAGAACCCCAGGAGCAGCAGTGAAACTAAAGAATCATGAGAACATCATGCCTTTTCTCGTGCTTGAAAAAACTAAGAATTGCAGCACAGACTGGTATGAGAATTATTCAAAAGGAAGAAAAACCAAAAAGAAAAATAACGTTTGAGGAAAGGGGAGATGTAAAGTAACAAGAGACCTATTTTCCCTATTCATTGGAACAATCAGAGTTCCTTAAATACACAGTATCGGGGGAAGCATCTCTCCATTTTCCTTTGCAAAAGTTTAGAGTGTTTAGGTTGGGATAGTAGGTTCCTTTCTTCCTCCCTACCTCAGACTCAGAGGTAAGTGGCACCATTATAAAGCATTTCAAGAGAACACCCAGGCAGACAGCAAATCTAGCCCGAGTAGTTTCTTACCAGGCTGTTACCCAGTACTTTTGGGACATAGGGAATGCCCATGGTAGGTATGTTTTAAGTCTCCTTTTGGGCAGTCATCTATTGGGTTTAGACACCCTGCTACCTGGTATCTAGGCAGGAAAATGTTCCTAGACTATCAACTGGATGGGCTCAAAAGGAAAGAAAGAACTATAGTCTGAAATCTGAGAAGTGTCAACAAGGACATGCCATGGCCAGATAACCAAAGAATGACTTTCCCTCTCACTAAATTCAACAACTGGCTATCTAAATTCACCACTTCTTTGGAACCTCCAAAATCAAGTCATCTGCCCTGATAATAGAATTTCCACCCACTTATGGTGCTTGCTTTAAGGAGAGTGAATTCATCAATAACTACAGAAAAATGCCATTTCATTAACGGGGAAGGCAAAACCTGTGAAGGCAGTAGGAGAAAGGGTCCAAAGAGAGCACACAAGAAGTGGGTGTAAAAGATACTATGTATTAGGCAGATAAAATTAGGTATTATCACGTAAGCAGTCAATATAGATTTCAAGCTTCGAAAAGATTGCAGTTATTGCCTGTACAACTCAGAAAAAAACAACAATCAGACAATATCCTCCCTACCTGCAGCCCCTGAACCAATATGCTTTCTGGAAGCACTTCACCACTGTGAGAAGATGAAACTACTACATCTGCTGACTTAAAAAATAAAACACTGCTAGGAAATAAATATTTATTTCACATGAAATTTTATGGTACCTTGATTAAAAGTGGGAAGGGGAAAAACTTAGGCAATTACCTCTTTTGAAGCAGAACTAAAATTAATTTGTTCAGCAGCATCTTGATTTGAGATGCTATTTTTTTCTCTTGACAGCTCCAGGAAAGGGAGAAATGTAAAGGCAAGGTAAGGATTTAAAAGACAGAAGAGAAAATACAATAAATATACTGAAGCAGAGAGAGTGTGATTGCTTTAGTATCACAGGCAACACTCAGTGATTTTCAAGTGTAACTGTGAACTGCAATGTTTTCTTTGGATGTATCTTATTAAAAGGGATCCTCAATAATGTTTAAAATCCAAAGTTCTTTTTGGCCTCACACAATGAAACCCATGAAAATGGGTAACAATTCACAACACGTTTTGATGGGCCTCCTGGGTCCATTCTGGAGTTGGAATTTTATTGCTGGAAAGCTGCACAAGTAGAGAAAAGACAATTCGACTCACCAACATAATTAGAAGACCAACCTATTTTTAATTTATTTTAGGGAGAGTGGAAATAGCTTGGGGCCTATTCTTTTTACTTTCTAAAAACACTAAGCCTGACTATGCCATCTTCACTAGTGTAAACTAGCCCTTACAGGCGAGTAATCCTACTTCAACGTAAGCAAGGGTTCATCAACCTGAGAAAGAATATAGTCGCTAGGCCCAACAAAATTACAGAGCCACAACCTGCAGGTATTTATGAGCCAAGTCCAATACAGGTGTGAACAGCAGCTGTCCTCCCTCAATAAAAAGTTAAACCCACTTCTATCAGTGCTGTTTAGTTTTTTTAAGGTTCCTGAAAGTATTTTCTCAGTCTACCGATATTTAGAAAGAAGATTTCACAGGACAGGTTGTATTGGGACTGTGAATTTCGCCTAGACATTTTCTGTCATATTGCCAGCAAAATGAAGCCATAATAGCATCCTAATATTTTAAGAAAAAATTCAGATTTGGATAAGTTTTGTGGTTGCTTTAATGTGGTGGCCACTCATGAAAGCCTTTTGCTATTACTTACTAAACTAAAATGCAAGTGTGGGAGACAGGGCAGGATATAAACACTCTCATCACTCACACAAACACACATACACTACCTGGCACTTGGGTTATGGTAAAACAAAGCTAGATTCCAGACGTGGTGGTTTTCTCTGCAAGAAGCTGTTTGTGCTGCTTCTACAGACCCCCCACCCAGTCAACACATCAAACAACTGACCTATGGACTATAGATTACATTTGGACAAATAGATTACATCTGTATTCAAATCTCATGAAATTTTAACGTATACTGTATGCTTACAACATTAACAAACTGAATGGGAGTGGGGATCACAATGGCCAGCTGAGTCAGTTTTTCATGACCTGAGGTTAAGATAGTGGTACAATACAGGGAGAAAATGGTCTGCATAAACTCTGTCAGAATATCTGTCAAGTATAAATCCTTTTGTACTTACTACCATGTCATTAAAGGAACTGTGAAACTAGAAAAAGGACTTTTTAAACCTATTGTCAGCTACAAACTCTTGTCCTTTTGTTTTTATATAAAAAGAAAAGTTATTCTAGAAAGCTTAAAAGACACTGCATTCTGGGGGAAAGGCACTGCATCCTGTGGGAAAAAAAGAAAAGGGATGGTTGGATAATGAAGGAGGAAGGGAAAGATGGAGTCTGGGATGAAAAGCCACTAAGATTTGTTTGTTATAAAATGCCTAGATCCAACTGCTAAAAGTTAAAACGTACTTCTAATTTTGGGAGAGCTTCTCAACAGATTCAGCTGCATTAACCTTTAATAAAAATAGTTTAAAAAATATCAACTGAAATAAAATAAGCAGTTTGGTTATACATTCCCTTGAATGATTTTATCAAAGGAATAATGCAAAATCTTTTCATGGGATTAGTTTGTCTAGTTTAACAATCTATTGAGCTTCCGAAAATTTTCAGAAAATAGACATTTCAAATAAAGAGCCAATGCCAGAAGAAGCAGCATTTAGTGTGTCTTATTAAAGGAGGCTGCTGCAGCTCCTCTCTCATTCTTTCAGAGAAAACTAGAGCTGTTCAGATCCATGTTTCTACAATTTGTTTTTTTACATAATCAACATTAAAAAAGGTGTTTGCATGGGTGCATAAATGCTTTGTAAACTGCACTGTTTAGATGGCTGAATAGTTAAAAACCACTGTCAACTGACATGTCACATACAGCATTTCACTGTCTAAAAAGTAATATTGCCAAGGTGGTGCTGGCTCCACTTTAGAAGACAGTGAATTAAAAAAACAGTGGGGACAGACAACAGCCTGACTGGGCAGTGTTGGTACTGTATTAAAATACAAAAAGATTTCTTTAAAAAGAGACACATTAATCCTGGTCTTGTAGCTGTATTCTGCTCTTAGGCGCATATTGAGAGCATGGTTTCAATGACCCATATGCATTTTAGGGCAAAATCTGGTACAAACAATTGTGAGTGCATCTGACATTTGACAGTTGCTTACACAAAGAGAAGGGATGAAATGCTTTCCGATTATTTCAAGGAAATGGCTTCATTTGGGTTTCAGTCGGTCAGAAACATGTTTATTCATCAGTAATACCTAAAAGCAGATGTGTAAATATACATTAGGAACCTTCTGAGTGACTATGGCTGCCCAGAACTCTTTACTGTCATGTGGGAAATGGGAGGCCAAATTCAAAGAGTACTTCCAAAGTACTTCCTGAGATGTACAGAGTAAACTCAATTCCCCTTGCAGCACCCATGCCCTATCAGGCCACACTTTCAGCATCAGGGCCAGATGCCTGCATCCATCAGGTAGAAGGGAGGCAGTGGAAAAAAAGCCCATTACCTTTGTAATCTCTTGATCCTGGGAACTTTTGCATGATTAGCCCAGAAATTGAAGACTTTTCAGCTACCACTGTCACCCCAGACTAGCCAGAATGCAAGGTGCTCTAGCCACATCTCCAGTCACCACTATCATGTGTCGTGCAGTAACTCTAGGCCAAGAGTAGTGGTACAAAGCATGGGACTAGACAATAAACAGCACAATATGCTAGAGCTGGCCATTTACATCATCCTTTTCATGCCATCAGAGCAGCCAAAAGAACTGAATGAGGCTGGAGAGATATTCTTGCATCTTTCACTTCTGCCACTGGACATGATACAGAGTAGTACCAAGCTACCCTTGGCATTCCTAGGGGGATAAGCAATGATACCTACCATAGGGAGGTAAAATGAGCAAAAGTAAAAGGATAGGGCTACAGTTTTCAAGTGGGTGTGCCTGACATCAGGCAACAACAGATTCAGCGTTGTTAATGAAAGAAAATAACATCCTTTGTTCAATTAAATCGTGTAGGATCTGGCCGTAGAACTATATTTAGATATAAATAAGTGGCAATGGGCCTGTCTGTCTGCCAGTGAAATTAATGGAAAGCTACAGGTGCTCAGCAGCTTAAAAAATCAGGCCTCTTATTGTCCATACATAGACTGGACTGCCTAGATTGAGATAAACACTTGAAAATAATAAAATTTTGACTTTACTAAAGCCACATCATAAATAAGTAGCAGAGGCAGCCATAGAGCTAATATATCCAACTCCAGGCAGGGCAGGTCCATGTAGCAATACCCACACTCGTTTGGTGTGTTCAAGCCAAAAGCAGTACGTATATCCATGTTCATGCAATGCTATATCCATGCAAAATAGCTCTGTTCTTGAAGCATCAAACACATATCAGGTGAACAATGAGAGGATGGGATCCCTGAGAAGGTCTAACTCACTGCAGTGTTATAGCAGCATATATACACTGCAGAATGTTTTCTAGCAATAATCCTCTTTTTAAAGTATTGTGATTCAATATTGATATACTCATTTCATACAAGAACCAATGGCCCCAAAAAAGGAATGATATCCCATTTGAAGATACCATGGAAACACGAAAGGTAACACAGAGATTCTCTCAAATATTACAACTGTGTAAACTAAGCCTATTATTTAGTCTGGCATTATTTAGGCTGAAAAATCAATTATTTCACCAACATGTATTTAGGTACAATATGTAGTAGTTAAAAAATAGGGGTCTGTGCAGAAAACTTTGTTCATTTTTTCACAATCAGTTATTGATTTTAGTTATAAACAACAGTACAGATGCATCTAGGATATAGCAGCAGAAAAAACTCTCTAGTATCTTCATTATACTTCTCTGCTGATGTACTAAGGCATAATTAGGATCTCAAGATGAATACAGATGTCTGAAGTTGGGGTGTGGCAGAAGCCTGGTCAAATAATTGCTATTTTTCCTCACAAAGTCAAATTGGATTTCTGATATAAAAACAGTTTATGGTAAAAAACACACATAAAATGTACTTGTCATAAGAAGAAGGATGTGACAGCTTTTATCCAGGATATCCAGGATTTTTTTTTTTTGCATGCTGTATAATCACCATATGCAAAAAGGGCATAACATCCTACCAGAGTGACCCTATTTTACATAGGCTGTAATCCACTGGAGAACCAGACAATGTTGAAAGAAATCTATTACCCTTTGAGCACCTAAACAGGAGTATTTCAGATGCTGAAGTATCACTTATGGCACTTGTGCACAGGTTGTAGAAGTGCACTGATCAAGATATTCTGACGCAATACTGATGGCCAATGATTAACTAACCGTATCAGCCGATACCAATCCAATTGCTGATATGCGGTCTGGCAGCTTGGAGACCAGCATCTGGCTGGTAAGCCTGTTGGGGGAAAGGGGCAGGGGGAGAGAAGAGGTATGTTGGAGGAGGGAAACTGAGCCCCCGCCCAGTGAGGGAGGGAGTAGAGCTGGTGCTGGGACAGGGACAAACATGCATAACCAGGGCACAGGATGGAGCTGTAGCTCATCTGAGGCACATGGGGGGGCATCTCCTGCCACTATGCGTGCTCCCAGGCAGGCATGGGGGGCATGTTTGCCCTGGATCTGTACCAAGGATGGGGTGCTGCTGTGCACTCAAGGCCAGACGCTACACCAGCCTCTTCCTGGGGCAGGCGGTGGCAGCACTGGGTGGGAGGACTACAGGGAAACTACAGTCACTCCAATATTTGCCACAGCTCCCCTGCCAGTGCTGTCCCTGTCCACCGTGAGCAGAGTCACAGCCCAGCCTCCCTCCTCCCCCCCACCAAGAAGACGCTGGTGCAGGCTTTGGCTCCAAGCAAGCAGTGGCAGTCTGCCCTCACTCCATGCTCAGATCGGCTGTGCAGCACCTGCCCCTGCCCCAGCCCCACTCCCTCCCTCACCGCAAGGGCCTTGATCTGAGCCCCAACTCATATTCCTTCCCTCCCCCATGCCCCTTCCTCCCCACAGACTTGCCAATGTATGCATGCATGTGGCATGCATGCATGTGGCTTTTATGGGTGACATAATCAGCCACATCAGCCAAAAAAGGCTGACTGCCAATTATGTCAAATTTCTTTTCATCGATGCAGATACAATATGGACCAATGTATCAGTGCACCGCTAACATGCTGTGGTTCTATTTCCCCTTTACCATTGGTGCACAGGCATGAACACAAACTGAGTATGTGCAGTTACCTATGCACTGGCTAGGGAAGTACACACACCTATTATGGACAAGTTTAAAACATTAAGCCAGGAAAAAACCCATGACTAATAGGGAAGGGGAAGAGGATGACCCTCAGATGTTTTAACCAAGTGGTCACAGCATTAGCCAGGAAGCAGGATATCCAGATTCTAGGTCCCCCTTGCTAGCACAGTGATCAAACCATCACACCTCAATTTAGACATTATCCAGTATCCTACACAACCAACTGGGGCGAGCTTTGAAGGTAGCTTTTAACTTGGGAATGCCCTCCTTTTTAAGCACTCAACTTTAGGACTAAAACCTGGGAATGTCCTCCTCTTACTGCTCCTTTGTTTCTTATCCATTGCATTGCCTACTACATATGCTAAGTCAGGGGTGGGCAAAATGCAGCCCACAGGCTGGATGCGGCCCACCAGGCCAATGTACCCGGCCTGCAGGGCCTCTAAAAAGTTTAGAAAATTAATATTCTTCTGCCCCCGGGTGCCTGTCATGCGGCCCTCAATGGCTTCCCAAAACTCAGTAAGTGGCCCTCTGCCCAAAATAATTGCCTGCCCCTGTGCTAAGTCTATAAACACGTTTACAAGTCCACAATACATTGGTAACAGAATTGCTGTGTGTGTGTGTGTATGCATGTAAAATTACTAACAATTATACTTAAGCAATGGGAAAAGTGTCATTTAGGGGCCCAAAGGGTAACAAAAATTTCTGCTCTCTTTGGTCAGCTCCAAGTTTTCTGCTCCTAGACTTAACTACAGTAAAAGCTCCATTATCTGGCATCCCCTGGGAATGGGGGATGCCAGATAACAAAATATGCTGGTTAACTGAGTGGCCCTGGCTGCTGTTTCTCCCGTCGTGTCTGGGGCATCCCTCTGCCCCTCCTGCTGCATCGCCATCCATCCTGCAGGCCCTGTGGCCCCCGCAGGACAGGGCAGTGGGCCCCGCACAGCCTGTTTATGCCCCCGGGCCGTGGGGGCTCGGCAGCACAGGCTGCTTTATCTTCACTTTATCTCACAAGCTGGCATGCCAGTTAGTAGAGCATGCCAGCTTGTAAGATGCCAGATAATGCAGCTTTTACTGTATTATCCTTCTTGGAACCCAAAGGTCTGGAAGGATATGATTAGCTGAAGATACTCCTCTTTTCCCCCCAATTCTAGAAGGATCTTGTGTATTATTTCCTCTACTGTTTTCAGCCAAAGAAAAAAAGTAAATGTGAAAGATTTAAAACAAAATCCATTCTCCGATAGATCCACTCATTATTGAGAATGGTCATTGTGAAAGCTGGGAAGGTGGGGATAGCAGGGGAAGGGGGAGAGAAAAAGCATATATTGTGAAAACTTATTTGACTTTCTGCTGAGCTAACTAAATCATGTTCAAAGAACAAAAAATTAAACGTGTCCATCTAAACATCATTTCTGAACAAAACTTTTGAGATTAACCCTTGCCTTACAAGTAGATTTGACTTTAATGCTCCATTTATGTTGTTAGACAACTGACATTTCCTCCAAATAATCCCCAAAATATATTTATTTAAAATCTCATCCTATTGGGAGAGCTTCACAAGAGAAATCTCATTTTCATTTTTTTCCCCAAGAGGAAAGAAATCATATGATCTAATTCCTATATACTTCAATTCAATAAAGCAAGGCACAATAAAACAAATGACATTAAAACCTTAGAACAGTCACAAATGGCTTCTGTAGATGATGTTTGTTTCAACACAGCTAGAAGCTTATAACATCTGTTTGGGATGGATTCACAAAAAGTTGTCTCTTATAAACTGTTCTACTGCATTAAAGAAAAGGACCTGCTATATCACAGAAGTGCATCCCTTCCCCGCATTCCACCCTCCCTCTAAATTAAGGATACAGTCTTCTGAAAGGGACTGAGGGATTGATTTTAGTGAAGAACCTTAATAAAACCGCAACAGCAATATTTATTATTTGTCATATGGCTAAAACACCACCCACATTGCTGATTCATATGGTATCATCAAGAGTGCAGTGCACAGGAAGCTCTACAGGAAGACCACAAAGGATGATGAGAATCCAAAGTGGGACAAACAGAGGGCAACTAGCGAAATACCAGTCAAAATCCATACTATCCAAATCACAAGCTACATGGCTAGCAACTTATTGCTTCACTAGATGATTATTTTAAAAATAACACTGAAATTCTTAAAGTTTACCTTTCAATTTGCATTTTTAAGCCAAGGAAGGAAAATCTACTTTTTCACTTTTTAAATATACAAGGGGCAGTTGCTTTTTAAAATATTTTGCAACAGTGTCTGACAGCAGCTGTGCAAGTCATGGTTTATCAAGTAAGCAAAACACAAGCTACGTGGCTCTCATCATAGAGCTCATGTCCTTCCCAGTTCAGAGCAGTTTCATTTATACAGGCTTCTTACCAAACCAAATAGGTTTTTTCTCTGGGTTTTTTTTAATAAATCCTCTCAGAATTAGTCTAACATAAGGCCATGAAATTTGTTTTCCTAATTAGTGACATCTGAATTAGAAAAGGGGAAGCTCTTTTGGAAAGTGCTTCTAAAAGTTCATATTTTTGTCTGAAGACTGCAGTTTGGTTCGCATACAGTAAGCAAGCTGTACACAGTAGTGTCATTACACAGACTCGAAGAGAACATGCTCTTATGTGCCCTTACAGTCCAATATGTTCACATTCTCATTACCAGATGTACTCCCTGTGAACCCTGAAGTGATCTTCTTTAGAAATTCCTTGGAGCAAGCCCTGAACACTCTGTGTACTCCCTTACTTCATCCTATTATCCTAATATCTTCCATGAATGACGCCTATCAAGGTCCCTCTCCAGTCACGTGTTCATTTGTGTAGATAAATGCCCATCTGCATATCCTTGCACCCCCAAAGAACACCTGTGCACATACTTAGCCATTTCCTTTACACTCCTTGCTCATTGATATAAATACTGCTTCATTGCACAGTCTCCAAAATTTCTTCATGCGCCTCCTGGAAACTTTTTTTGATCAAGGATTTTTGTGGATGATATATCTTTTATTGGGCTGAATGTATAACTGGGAAGAAAACAGATGGGTTTCTGGGTACCACTCAGTACCCAAAAACTCACCTATGTCCTTCCCAACTATATAGTTGGTTTAATGAAAGACAACACCCACAGAAATCTTTGCTTCTTGCATTTTCCCTGGTCTATCACAGCTACCATGTCAGCTTAACACTGCTATTTCTCTGACCAACTGAGGCAGTGATGTTTTAAATACAGAACCATAGAAAAACAGGGCTAGAAGGGACTTCAGGAGGTTTAGTCCAACCCCCTGCTCAAAGCACGACCAGCCCCAACTAGATCTTCCCCACCAAGGTACGTTCTACTTGGGTCTTAAAAACCTCCAAGGATGGAGTCTCTACAACCCCCCTGGGTAGCCTGTTCCAGTGCTTTACTACCCTCCCAGTATGAAAGTTTTCCCTAATATGTAACCTAAATTTTACTTGCTGCAACTTGAAGCCATTGCTCCTTGTTCTGTCATCTGCCACCACTGAACAGTCCAGCTCTATCCTCTTTAAAAACCCCTTCAGGTAGTTGAAGCCTGCTATTATGTCACTGGGAACTCCTTTCTGATGGGGACATACCTATGTGGTTTCTACAGACTGGCTGCATACTAGCAGAATTGGTTAGAAAGGACACAATTTTTCAAGACTGGGGTTATTTTAATTCCAAAATAATCTGATTATTAGTGATTAAACATTTTTTTTCTTGAAAATACGTTACAATTCTTTTTCTTTTCCTCTTTATTTATAGGCCACTAAATGCAACTGAAACAATGATACTGATGGGCTACTTGTAGGAAACATTTCCCTTTTTTAAATAAAAATCTTTCATTTGCTACTTAACTTTCAAAAAGCTAAAGAATGTCAAAAGGAAAAAAAAAGAAGTAGAAAAAGGGGAAAACGTCCAATCTCTCCCCACCCCCAAAGCCAAAACTATGGAAGAAACCCTCCAAAAACTTCTAATTTTGATCACCACTACCACCAAAAAAGAGGGCGGGGGGGAAACCCTGGCAGCTTTCTGCAAACATGTTCAGTTTTGAAAAAGAACAGCTGTATTGTCTATAATGTTTTGAATTAAGCTTTTGGATCAGTTGTATGAAACATCCATGGGATTGTTGCCACCCCCCCACACACAAATTTTGCATGTTTTCTGAATGTAACTATGATTTTGCATATTACAAACGAATCACAGTTCAAGTGGTTAAAATATAAAACTTTCTTTTGTGCTATTGCTACACATACCTTTAAGAAAATAAATTAGCTCTTCAGGAAGCTGATCAAATGAATCCTTTTGGCCTTAACTCCTCCATAGCTAAACATCGAATTAACATGGGCTGCAATGATTTACACAGAGAGACTTATATGAAACATATCATGAATCATGATTCCAATCACTAATTAAATCAGTGACAGAGAGACGACTCCTAGGCCCTGTAATAATTTTTTTCAGTCCCGAGAAAGGTGGGTTAACAGACTGACATTTCCTTTATATGTAAGCTAAGTTCAGTAGTGCTGCCATACAAATGCATGCTTGTCAGGGCACTTATTAAAATGCCTACACTGGGCACAAGCCCTGCTTCTGCACAGACGAGTTGTCAATGAAGTCCGAGAAATGACTGAAGGAGCCCTACAGGTGAAAAACCTGTTAAATGTCTATTTAGCATTCAGATTTTTGTTCCAATGATCCTTGAAGGAGCCTTGCATAACTGCTGCTACCATATTTCTCCAACTTCCAGCACCTAGCTAATCATGCCCCACAAATGAGTGGGCTCTCTCAAAATTGTGGGAAATGAACAGATAGTAATTACAAGCATATACACAAGATCGAATTTCAACTGTTTCAACCTCTGTCTTTATTCTGAAATGAACTGCCAAAGTGACCACCTTCTAGCTGCTTCACCCACGGCAGAGATAGAAAACGCAGTTTAACAGAGAGAATGACAGCGTTCCAAGGTCAAACTAGAGACTTCTGTCAGAGGCTGAGCCTTGACACCACATTAAAAAAAAAAAGAGGGAAAAACAAAAACATGCATATCTCACTTTGTTAATGTGAGTCACAAACATCAAATGTCCGTAAAGCAGCAACGCTACAGAATATCACCTCCCTCCTCCTCCTCCTGCTGTCAGCAGATGGGGCGGTAGGGGCAGGATTTCCTTATGCTTCAGTGAGCCACAGTAATAATGTCACCACTGCAGTGCCACTGGCAGCTAGCAGTCTGTTCTAAATTAAGCCAGTGGATACAGAAAACAGCTGGCCCAGGCTTAAGGGAATGTTACAAAGACCTAAGCTGAGCCTACCACTACTTAGCTGTAGCGGAGGACTCTGTACTCTGTACTTAGCTATTGCTATAAAGATACAGAAATAGCAAATGCTGCAGAGGTTGAACACCTTTCTTAAGCACAGATATAGTGATCATCACCAAATTTAAGATACTACCTGGTAACAAAATTACATTTCTGAGCTTAGGTATATTGACTTTACTTTGCACAAAGAATAAAGGCCAAAATCAAATCAAAGTCCCATTTTGTTTTATTGTCTGCTGCTTCATTTATCCTTTTTTTTATATGACCCAATACTATGTTCTGTTTTAAATGAGTGGAAACTGATAGAAAGGATTGTCCTTATTGCATGTTTTTAGCAAAAATGAGTAATGATATAATTGTGATTTTATGATATATAATTTGCATTGTTCATGTTGTTGTTTTGGCAGAAGCTGTACATAAACTACCACTACTGCAACATTTCTGAGAATTTGCATGCAAGGCCCCCCACGCTGCAAACAGCCACATACAGGCATTATTATACTTCTACTGGGAGAACTGCAGCTCTCCCATTAGAAACTGCTAGCATACAGGCACTCATTCAGTTGCTCACAGAAAAAATATGCCTCACCTGCAAGAAAGTTCTTTGACTCTGACACCTGGAATATCCCTTCCTTGTGAGCGTTTCTTTTACTAGAACAAATGTCTGTATGCTCAATTCCTCAAAAGGGGCAGATGTGCTACATGTAGCAAACTGTCAGGAATGGACACTGTGCGCAGCGCAGGTCCCAGAGCAGGCACCACATGCAATGCAGATCTTGGAGCAGGTGCTGTGTGAGGCACAAAAATGGGGCCAGTCTGGTGATACGTGGATCAGCTGGGACCCAGGGACAGCACTGGGGGTCAGACAGTGGGGCTTCACATGTTGTATCTTTGACACCCTGGCACTCTAACATTATTATATAGTCTACAAAAGCTATTTATTATTTATTATACTTTTCTGCCAGCAGTGTTATGCTTGAATTACCCTTTGAGCATTCTCTCAATCAAAATAATGGGATTTAGTCTCAGGTGCTTTAACTATGTAGTCAATTCCACCTGAATAAAGTGAAGCAGAAAGGGAAATGGATGTAAAATGTTACCACCATGCCTAATCCTTTAAATACCCAGCCATATAATCAGATCCACCTGGCTGAAGTTATTCATGGTCAAGAATGTTCAACAATAATTTGGTAGTGTTTACACTTAACTTTGAATGTTTTGTATGAGCTTACAAGGACATAACAAATTAAGAACATTAAGTGCATGAATCTATCAGCCAGTTCATTCCAGTATACAGAGTAAAACTAAGGTCAGTAACCCTCCTTGAAAATCTCTGTTGCTCAGGATTAACCAAAGTCCTGAAGTGAAGTAGAACTGTGTAGTAAGAGGAAGCTTTCTTACATCTCAGAACCGTTACAACTTTTACCACATAGGAAGTGCAAACTGAAAAAGGACTAGACAAAATCTTCAAAGAAATGTAATATCTCAGCTGCAGACTTCTTGACACATTCCAAGTAATCTTATTTTAAGAAAATCCTGTGTGATAGTAGAAATAAAATGCTCCAATATCTAGCAAACCTGTACAATTTTTGCACTGTTCCATACACAGGTTTCATAGATTTCTAGATTCGGAAGGGACCTGCCAGATCATCGGGTCCGACCCCCTGCTCCAGGCAGGAAAGGGGTCAGGTAACCCCAGCCAGATGCCTGTCTAATCTTCTCTTGAACACCTCCAGGGTAGGGGAAATTACTACCTCCCTCGGAAGCCCATTCCATGTTTTGGCAACCCTAACCATAAAGAATTTCTCCCTGATGTCCAATCTAAATCTGTTTTCCTCTAGTTTGTGGCCATTATTCCTGGGAACCCTGAGGGATGCCCTGGTAAACAGTGTCCCCTATTCCCTGCTGGCCCCGCCTGATGAGTTTGTAGGCAGCCACAAGGTGATTAAGTAGAAAACTTCTTAGAGGGGAAAAAATATTTGACTCAAAATATATTTTAAAAATGAATCAACAATTTTTAAGACTTATGAGTATTAATTAATGAAACAGTTATGTGGCTAACTGCTAACAAATGCATTAATCAAACAGTTATGATGTTGTTCTTAATAAAGCAGTACTTCAATATTAGATGTATAGCTGTAAATGTAGAGCTTTATCTACTTTTGAAAAAAAATGAACTCTTCAAACTCAAATTAAGTATGGGTGTTAGCCTGATGGCCTTTCAGATTTCCGGGCCATCCGCCCATCTTTCATTCAGGGAGCACCTGTATAATTATGAGTGCCCAGACCCACGCAATTAAAAAAAAGCCAAAAACAAAAACAAAATACTATTTGACAAATGTGTCAGAGTAGGAGTGAGATTTAGGCAAGAACCTAATTGTTGAAATAACACGGACTTTTGGAGTTACATTTTCTCACAGCAAACACCCCTTTCAACACTGGTAAGAAAGGTTTAATAAAACATACAGTAATCTTCCAAACAAGAAGCCTTCTCTCTTCCTTCTCTCTACACTAGCAGGAGCAATAAAATGGTGGCAGAGGAAAGATAAAACATAGGCATCCCACTGCAACTCTGTCCTATTGTGTATGCTTTTCATCCTCACCTAAAAAATGTGCTCCTTCAACTTAAACATTATAAATAAAAGAGAGAAAATTTTAAAACAAGATAATAAACAAAAAGGAAAATATTCTATTGCACTACAAAATACTTAATGACAACATTTAATAATCAAAAGTATATGTACGGTTTCTTTGTGAAGTATAAAGTATTGTAGTATATGTATTACATAGCTAAGACCCAAATCCTATACAAGTTTATGCATATTTGTAATTGTACTACGTAAGTACTTCAGCTTAAGCATATGCATAAGTCTTTGAAGGGCTGGAACCCAAAATGGTCACTTAATTCTGGTAGCTGAAGTGTCATTAGAAAAGGGTAAATGTTTGTTTGCATGTAGGGATTTTTTTTAAAAGACAAAAACAAAACATAATAGTCTCAAAATATTTATATTGTTTTTTTATGATGACTGGATCCCAATAAAAGGAAATGAATTAGCAGTAAGTTACATCCAGAAATTAGCAGAAATGCAACATAAGTCCTTTGATTTCTGTGTAAAATGCCTCTTTCTGGACCCAATTTCTTCATTTGTTGTGTCTTTTTTAAGGGTTTTCTAAATTATACAAATTATTAATCAAGTCTTCCTTCCTACAACCTGCCTTTAAGATGTTCTCTTAAACTCTGAAGGATACTACTTGTGCAGATGTCACAGTTTGGGTTTCTCCATGTCAACAGTTCTTTAACATTTAATTTCAACATCTCAGGAACATAATTTATCTAAAAGGCCAGTAGTGCCATAGGCTCTGCTCCATCTGAAAGTTGATCAGTTTCACACTGGTGATTTTCAAGCAGTTTGGGTCCAGGTACTGGCATCTTTATGCTCTGCATTTTGCATGAGCTGACTGTGGCAGGCTCTCTAATCTTCATTTATTCAACAATGAGGCTTTTTTTTGAGAAGCTCAGGTTTTAACCGTGTCTGCTTGGGTCTCCGAGTCATTTACATGCAAAGTCAATTTATCCAACGTGACATCCATGGTGACTACAGATGTTTTACAACTGCCTGAATTTATTAATTTTTTTCATCAGGTTGTTGGATAGAGTTGTTTGGCTCTGAAGCAGCACTGAGATAGCAAGATACACACTGCTTTGAGACGAATCTTGCAGAGTCAGGTTTTGGACTTAAAAAAAAAAAAAGAAGCCTTTCCCACATGCAGCTGGTTCCACATTTTGAAACATTCCTCTTAGGAATTAGAACAAACTTAAAAATCTGTATGTATGTCTATATATTCATTAATGTATTGAATATATTCATAATGTAATCACAGGTACTAAACTTAATGCACCATAATTGGTGCTACTGTGCATTAGTGCAGGCACATGCTTTTTAAGTTACCCTAATGCCCAGTAGACTAATTTTACTGTGCATTAACTAATTTTACTGTGATTAATACTTTTTTTTGTGCTGTGTGAATGCACAGTAGAATTAGTCTACTGCACTGTTAGCATTTTTTGTAGATGCACCCACTATAACAACTCCTCAGGTCTAGGAGCTTAGATGAATCAAATTGAAACCTATGGCAGATACTTAGGATAAGAACAGACTTGGTCTTCTGGCAATACCTACTCTCATTTTGTCTCTTCTAGTTCTTTGAACATGTAGCTAAGAGCAGACAAGTCATTCCATCAAAAAAAGGCAAGTTAGATTTTCATGGAATTCAATTTTACATGCAAGTAAATGTCTGTGCTCATTTGCCACCAGTTAACCACTGCCCTCGTGCAAGGTTTGGAAGAAGTGGCAAATTAAGTTTGGGAATCATACAGAACCACCCACCTCCAGTTTAGCATGGCTCATATCACAACTAAGGGGCTTGAGTCACTAATGGATTCACTCCTATTTCTCTCCTTCAACAATCAGATGCATACAGGAAAGGTACAAAGGAAGGGAGACATTAGGACTCGTATCTTTGAAGCAATAGCTTCCAATCCAGTATTTAGGACACCAGCAACCAGAGAAGTCAAACAGTGAAAAAAATGGCTAATAATGCTATATTGAACTCAGCAACTGAAAAAAGAGCTGACTGGAGAATATACATACAGAGACAATTTTTTAGAAAGACAGACCTATCTCTGGTATGCAAGATGTGGGAATCTGAATTTCTACAACTGTGCACGCTATTACTACTGTCGCATTCTCGTACTGGGAATTTCCAAGCACATACAGGCATTCAAAATCCTAATTAGCCATGCAGAACTTGTTTTGTGTACACAACCCAGATAATTGCTGCTGCACTTCCCTACGTAAAGTTCAATCTTTTTCTTTAATTTATAAAATACATGTTATAAAAATGTAAGGTGCATAAAACACAAGTTTAAAAAAAAGGGAGAGGGAGAACACAATAAGCCTACTTCAAAAACAAAGTAAACACAATAAACCATCATCCTCCATGCCCAACAAATTTCTGAGAGAAGAGATAAGCTTCACCCTTTACCTTAAGCCTCAGCAGAACCCGTATTCTAAAAGTCTAACAGGAAAAGAAACCCTGGAATCAATATCTTGCATGACAAAGTCCTATTATTGGCTCTCAGGCATTTAAATGTAGGTACTATTAGATCCTCAATTTAATTCCACTATTATGACACTGAGCATTTCAAACAGTAAAGACCTTTACAGTATAAATTTGTAGATCAGACTCAGCATCTTTATGTTTATCAGCAAGTGACTAAGAAGTCCACAATGTATCCTGTATCTAACACTGATTAACAGGCAGGCTGTCATGTTCTGCATTAGCTATCTCTTCCAAGTAGCCCTCATAGAACATAATACCTATACATTAATCCAGTCCAAAATCAGTCTCACAGACTACCACAATAGGGGCTGATACTTAGGTGGACTTGGAGGTTGGGAATGGCACTTTTTGCCATTACATTCACTGGAATATCCAGAAACAGTAACAGGCACAAAAACACTGGGCAATTAAGAGCCTTCTGAACGATGAGTGGTGAAATGACTGGTGCAGAACAATGCCTGTTGCGGTATTGTAATATACACTGTAGCCTTCTGTACTTAATGAATAATAAAGCAGGGTAGATTTGCACTGTACAGACTAAGCCAGAGACAGAGAGGGAGTGGTAGCATAAGCTTTTCTGAGTCCAAGCTCACTTCATCAGATGCTGTGAAAGGACATGCACAGATCAGTGTATAAAGTGAATTAAGGTAATTCTACAGACCAATCTTTAGGCACAACAAATATTAATATGGATTGGAGTTGCAGAGCTTTCAAAACTAATGTGCAAAACAAGTAGTGTGCTAAAAACATGCAATTACACAAACTTCAAGATATTCTTTACAAAGATACAATTTCCTGATACGAGGTTCAAATTAATAGGAAGTGCCCTTCCTGTGTTCTCTAGGCAGCAAGGGTAATAAACTTGTTTTTAACAGATTTAAACACAGGACTAACTGATTAGAGTTGAGTGTTTTAAAGCAACAGTGCCTACAAAGTGTTACAGTATAAAAGACAACAATTACTACAGAGATCAGATAACAACATTTAGGCATGTTTTTTTATAACCCTATCACTGTCCCTTATATTTTTAGCTCCAGGGAGTTTAAGAAAATTGTGCCTGTCCCTATAATTTAGGACTAGATTCAGATACACTTGAGAGAGACTAAATAGTAATTTACTCCACTTGTTGCCAAGTCAAAAGTCAGTGAGGGCACTTGTCAAGTAAGCCATTAATTCAACATAAAGCCTACTCAACAGAATTTGATTCTTAAAAGGCATCCGGATATTATAGAAGAATGGTACCCATTAAAAACAGATAGAGCTTTAACTAGAACAGACACAACTTAGACAGTATTATGGTTTACAGTAGCCCAGGTTCCAACTTCTGGTCTGCACTAGCCAGTCATGCTAATTCCAAATTAACTAGCCTAAGATACTTACAAATATTAAAAACAAGTCAATAAACATGACTCAGTCTACTGTGGATTAACAGCCATGTATATATATTATACAGCAATGCAGTATAATTTATGTCCAATGGGTTTCTGATCTGATCAGGTCTTTTTGGTGCTACAATAAAATGACCGCTACTAGTAGTTGGCAGTTTGGAGGGGCGGGGGTTAAGAGATTTGGAAGAAAAAAATCCCAGGATGCATGGAAGTATTAAACTTCTTAAAAGCTGCAAATCAAAACTGCAGCTTTTAAGTTTACTTAAAAAATACATAGTAAATAGCCTGACACATAATAAGAATCCTTAATAAATTCTCCTTTTGCTTTCAGTTTCTTGCAGACATGGAAGCTGGGTCCCCCAGGGAGACGCTGGCTGCTAGCTAAAGCACCTCTCCTTCTATAGTTATCCCCTAGTTCCTCCAGCACACCAGGAACTCGTAGGAGCATGGAAATAGCTGTTTCCCCCAAACAGGGCAGCTTGCCCTGCACCAAACTCCACATGCAGGGGCGTGCACAGCAGCACAAATCTGCGCTGCTGCTATCTTTTCTACAGCAAATGCAAGGGCCTGAATCTGCACACTCGTCTGGGTGCACCCTAGGAAGTCATTTAGTCCAATCCCCTGCTCAAAGCAGGACCATTCCCAATTAGGTCACAACTGCCAAGGTTTTGTCCAGCTGGTCTTAAAAACCTCTAACAGAGATTCCACAGCCTCTCTGGGTAACCCCTTCCAGTGATTTACTAACCTCCTCATGAGAAAGCTTTTCCTAATATCTAACCTAAACTTCCCCTGCTGCAACTTGAGAGAACAAGGAACAACTGTCTCACCTGCCACCACAGAGAACAACTAACTACTGCATATAGTACTGTTAAATATGATTAATGCACACACTTACTTAAGTATGCATTTCCTAGTTCTTTGACAGTTTTTAATATTTCAACAGTAAATACTACAGTAACAGTATTTTAGTGATGGGTAAGACTTAATCCCATTTTTGCACCAGATCACCATAAAGACAGATGACTGATTTCAAAAGCTTCCCAGAGAAGTGAGCCTGTTCTTTAAGAGAAAACAACAAAACACACCCAAAAACCTTTTGGACCAAAACTTGCGATCACTCCATAACAAAACGTTAACTGAGAGTTCGTAAAAAAAAAATCCATGGCAGATTATGTACATTATAAATACATTTAATTTGATAAATTGAATTCATTTCATTGTATTTCTTATTACTGGAAATGATGCTATCTGCAACAGCTATAAAGAGATATTATGTACTATTATAGAAACTAGAATGAAAAAAAATATTTTAAAAAGACTTAAACCTGTATTTATGCATTTCAATAATAATGTATTTGAATAAAATACTTCTATCCAAATATTTTTAAATGTATAAAATATAAACAAATATAATTTTCCCTACTTTAATTGGCAGCTTGACCTCTCCCTGCTTATAAGACTTGCTCAAAGCCACATCATAAACCAATGAAACAGAAATGTGCCACTCCACTGAGAGTCAATGAGAGGCAGAGACATTTGATGCCAAGTGTCCTGACCCAGTTCTGTTCTCTAAACCTATGTACAAATGGATAATGGACTTCTAATATTATATAATGGACTTTATATATTATATACATATTTAAATAACCTAAGTTATAACCTAGTTATAACTTATAACAACTTAGTTATATTACATATGAATATATTTTTTTTCTTTTGATGCTTAAATAGTAAGTTCCCCCCAAAAAATTGGAGAGAAATCAAGTTATTCAAAGATAAACCTTACAAATGCTAAAACCTTACAAATGCTTTTCTTCACTTTATCACCAAAAGCACATATACACCTGCAGTGAGGCTGCTCCAACACACTGTAATTACAGAGCAGACTTGATTAACTGAATCCACTAGATCATGGTAATTATCGTGCTCCAGCAGACTCCAGCATCTCGTGTATCAGCATCCTGCACTGAAAAATGGTGGCAGGAGCACTTTAGTTAAAGCTTGTTTAAAGCGCCCCACCCCTCCATCCCAGAGCATGTGTATAAATGCCCCAATGGTCTAAATTGCAACGGTGTCATGAACCTCAATTAAATTTGTTTGCTTTTGCTGGTTTGCATCAAAAGTGATTTAATAGTATTCTCATATATTTGCAGTCACTTGCTCTTATTTACTGTGAGTATGTTTTTCTGAAAGATATGCAACAGCAGTTCTCAATCTCTTTAGACTGAAGGCACCCTTTATTAGATACCCCTCAGAAAATGCTAGTTCTTAGTTTTCCCTTTTTTTTGTTTTGACTATGAAAAAATTAGTTGTTTTTCTGTTGGAAAGAACTCAGAAAAGCCAAACAGGTCAAAATGGTTTGGATTCCTCTTTGAAACATTTGGATTCCTCCTTGAAATCTCTGGGTTTATTTTATGAATCATGCTTGTACACCTAAAAGTGCTAACATTTCGTGGTGCCCCAGGATATGCTTGAAAGGATATCAAGGCACCCCAGAATGCTGTAGCATCCTTAAGAATCACAGATATACAACATAAAATCTAAAATTTAAGTAACTTATGCCAACAAATCTAACTTGTTTAACAATATTTAAAGGTAAAGCCTTTTCTGTCATTATGTTAAATATACCTGGGCAGATCTTCAGGTACAACTAAGATCTACCTTGTGCAGAACGTGAGGTGGTAGAAAACAACAGAAGATGTTGTGATCAAACATCCATCCCACAACAATGCTCATGTCCTGCACAAGAAGTCTCCCTAGGTCAAGCGAATTCTCTATTTTCTCTGCACTGCTGAAGTCAAGGCATGGGTCAAGAACTACAAGGCATTTTTTATTCTAAACTTTCAGTACAGTATAACTTGAATACTATAAAGCAACCACATTAATGTAAAAGCCCTTCAGGACATTTCCTGGACTATAAAAGTGAAAAACTTACAGCTCTGTATTTAAAAAGAAAGCTCACCTTATTGTGTTCATATTTGTATGGAATTTTGAGCGTATCCATAGCTCTGATCATAGCCTGTATCGCTGTAAATATATTCTGATACACCAACTTTGTGAAACCCCTTTTGTCTTCATCAGAGTATCCTGATCCATGGATGATTCTCATCTGTTTGATGAATGTGCTTTTGCCACTCTCTCCTGTACCTGCAAGATATCCAATAATGAGACATGATTAAATCACAGTATTTGCAGACCACAAACATGAATGTGTTGCACAAGCTCAGCAAGCTGGTCTATACAGAGCTGAGCACTATCATTAGTTAACCAGTAATAGCTAATAATCATCATTCTCAATTACAGACAGCCCTTACAATAAGTGGTACTGTATCAAAATAATGATGGCATATAATCATAATTAAAGTAAAGAAATGACAGCATAATGTGTGGATTCCAAAATATTATCAGCTAAAATATGTATTAATAAAAAAATTCTCTACAATATAAACTATTGTTCATTTGAATAAGAGAGGATATAAAATTATGGGCATGTATTTTCCACTTCTCTTTTGTGTTCACATTTTCAATTTTTATAAAAATTATTATGAAATGCTTTATCGTGTAAGCTCTAAAGGAAGGGAAAAGGTGATTTTACATGGCAAGCTTGAGATATTAAGGTAATGGATAGCAGTATGAACTTGCTACGATGGATAACTTCCCTTTTAAGAAATAAAACAGAGAAAGAAGTATAACAATCAGAGCTCAGCAGAACTGAACTTCTAATAGACAGACAAACAACCTTAGTTTGAATTTGCCTCTAATTTGTTACCTAATAATCAGTCAGTCAGTCACTTTGGGGTTTTTTTTTGTGTATCCTCATCCTTTAAATTTGGGGTGGCCAAATTTTTTAACCCTTCAGGCTGCAAACCAAACCTGTGGCTTAAAGCCCAGGGACCAAAAGCTTTCAAGGTGTGTGTGCCTACAGTTAAAAAAAAATGTTGTTTAACTACTTTTTCAGGAGTCGTATACGGCTTCCAATCCACAACTTAGGCACTCCTATTTTAGACAAAGCTACAGGGAACAACACTGTGTTCTATCTGGATCTCTATTAATCTCTTGAGTACTGGTGAATTCCAAATTTGGAGCGAACTTGCTGAGAAAAGATACATAGGGAAAATGAGATGTGGTACACCCTATATCCCTGCATGGTTGAGTTGAGAACTCTATGGTCAGGAGGGCCAACATAGCCTGTTTATTTTACTTTCTTCCACAGAAAGAAGGGTTGCAATTTGGAACATATAACCTAAACATGTTATCCATGTCTAAGATGGATAGACACTGATGCATCCCCGAAATACAGGATATACCCTGGGTGAGGAGCAGCCCCCTTGGCCAATCAGCAGTGAAGGATGGGGCTGCCACCTCCTCAGCCAATCAGCAGCAAAGGACAGGGCCACCCCAAAAAGATCACCTTCCTCCCTCCCTGGCTGGAAACTCCTGGCTGTGTATTGCTCTACCTCTAGGCACAGTCAATAATTGTGAGGACAAATGATTGACATGTATTTCCACCAATGAATTGAAAAAACAGGACTTCTGGCAGTCTGTTCCTCATTTAGAAATGGACCGGGGACAAAGGTTTTAAAAAAAGGACAGTCCACTGTAAAACAGAACCAATGGCTACCCGGTCCATATCTTTAATACTAGTACATGTTAATGTACTTGAAGTTCTATCTTTAAAAAGGAAATTTACCAAACCTAACTTAGAGGTGAACCCATAAAACCTTCCATACCGATGTTTTAAAATGTGAAAACTTTTTATGGTGCTCATCACAGTGATATCCACAAAGATAAAAACATCAATTAATTTATTCTTGCAATGTTTTGTGAGGTAAGGGAGTATTAGTATCCCTGTTTTAGGGATGGAGAAACAAAGACAAAGAGATTAGAGGACTTCCTTGTAGTTATAGAGGAAATCTGGGACAGAACAGAGATTAGACCCTTACATCTCATCAGGATTACTTGCAAGGCCACAATTAATTCCCCTTAAATATTAACCCGCTAAAGAGGCAAATCTGTGATGAGAGAACATTCGCTCTCCAATCCCCTTATAGGTGCTTGGAGGTTTGGGTGTCGTTCTAATCCAGTTGCCTCTTCCACATTGCTACATTCCCCTAATACGCAATTTCTCTTTCATTCAGGTTTTCTTACATTTGCTCTTTATATTAGTAATAACACACTAAATCAAAACACTCTTAAGACAACTGCAATTTTTTAGAACAAGTTTCTTTTTTTTAAAGAAGTAAAATTGCAATAAAAGACTCTGTACAAAGAAAAACTTCAAATCCCTTCAGGAAAACTCCAGTGCAAATACAAGTCTTACAGAGTTCTTTTAAGATACCCTGCTATGACTGGACCAGGAAAGGGACAATGAGTTCCAGAGAGGACAAACAGTCTTCTTTCTTAAATCTGTGAGATGTTACAGCCCCTGAGTCAGCCTCAACAGCAGCCCTATGACATAAGGAAAGAGAAAACTTTTAGTGGCCAAAACAGGTGCAAAGGTGGCCTTATCATGGCTATAGACCCTTGGGTTCAGATTCTAGTTCACCTCATAGATGCATAAGCAGTCCTCCTCTTCCTTGCTGTTTTTTGTGACAGGGTAAGGTGACAATTTGTTACAGAATTAGATTAATGAATGTATTTTCAGGATTTCTGCAGGATGCTATAGAATCACACTCGAGACACCTAAAAGGTGGAAAAGAATCTGGCCCTTAAAATGCCACATTACTACAAATGAATAACAGGAGGCAAAATATACTTTGGACATATCTAGACTGTGATCTCCTGGATCAGAGGCAATGAGACTAATTCTTGCTCCATATTGGTGCAATTCTATTGAACATTTAGGCCAGTATAATATCAGAACAAGTTAAAAGAGAATCAGATTCTCTGTAATCCACCAAGATCACTAGTGGTCCTTAAATTTAGAGCAGAGAGTCAATTAAAAAAAAGGGAAAGAACAGAAAAGAAAACCCTTAGTAACAAATACAAGTCCACCACAGACATTCCATGCATGGAACACATGGTATTGATCAATATAGGACAAATGTTCCGTTTCATACTCCTGTTCTAAATTAGTGTAATATGCTCTGTAACAGGGGGTCTTTCCCGGGCCAGTCAGAAGTTGGCCCACCTACCTATTTCTGGGATAACTGCCCACCTCCCTCTCCTGCCATGCCTTGATGATACACAATTATGGTGTTAAATAGGCAGGAGGCTGCTCATTTCCTGCCCTGATGCCAGGGGTGCTATCTACGGCTCTGAACCTTCCCTACACCGCAACCCATGCTTTCCAGATGGCATCTAAGTTCTTAACATCTCCAGCCCCACTCTGGGCCACAGAACCCTCTAGTCTGGACCCCAACTAGATCCCACCTAATCAGGCGACCTACTCTGCCCTCATTCTGAGTCCCTGCACTCTTCCCTCTCTCAGGTATGTCCCCCCCCCAGGACCTTTGGCCACACAGGCCCTTGCCTCACCTCCAAGGCCAGTCAGAACCCCAGGTCCTTGACTCTGGGTGTCCCTCACAGTGGGCCCCTGGCCCTTTAGACCCTTCTGGCCCTAGCACTGACCAGTCATGGGTGCCTCAAGTTAGGCTTCTGAGCAACTAGCCCACACTGTCTTACATGGGTCCACCTTCTCGGGACCTACTACGGGGTACCCACCTGCTTGTGGGAGCTGGGGTTATTAAGATGCCCCAACCCACCATTCACGAGGGTGTATCTGACTTGGCATTTCCTGAGGATTTCCACACCACCAGGAGCCCCAAGAGGCAACCCATCCCTAGCAGGGTGCAGTTTTAGGTCATGCTCAGGACCAGGAGCCTCCTCCATCCCCACAGCCCCAGCCCATAAACTTCCAAGCTGTTCCTGAGTCTCAGCTCCAACAGCTGATGTCTCTCTTACAGCTGCAGCAGCAAACTGCTGCTTCAATCTATATATATCCTGGGTTTCAAAATGGTCATTGTTCTCAAGCACCTGGTTGCTACCTGCTCTAGAACGTAAAGTGGCAGGCACCAACAGTGCCCTGTCAAATGCTCTCACGTGCAAGCGAAAATGTGAATAGTCTAACAACACTAAAGAAGATTTAATGTAGAAAGCCAATACAAAATATGGACTGAACTAGCAAAACACCTTAAAAGTCTCGAAGCATGTATTTCACTGTTTGTGAAAGCTACTAACTGAGTTGAATGTAACTCATTCCTAGAATAGGCTTTCAACACACTAAAATAAAATCCCTCCTTCTACCAAAGAGAAGAATTCTATGGATTGCACAGACAGTGCGGAAGCCTCAAAACACTAGTGGCTTGGGGGCTAAACATAAGAGCATGGACATTTTTTTTACCTAATGTGAACTAGTGTCATCTAACAGAGGTGCATCTAACATGCAATGTGGGTTATGTGATAAACTCTGTCAGGAGGTGCCAGAGTCAGCTGCTCCCAGGTACAGCATTTACACATGTACCTGGGACTGCAGCAGGTTGTAGTGGAGTAGCCCAGAGCTGGCAGAGGGTCCAGGGCCCCCGGGAGGACACATCCCTCCCCCCACCCCCCCGATGAGCTGCCACCACCAGTTTCTACAGGTGGTCACCGCTTGCCACTTGCTTCCTACCTCTGCCAACAAGGCTGCAGGCATCTGCAGACAGCCCTCGTTCGCTGCTCGCCACTTCACTCCCCTCTGCCACCAACACTGCTGCCAGCATCTGCAGGCAATCCCTGCTCACTGCCACTGACACAAAGGCCGGCATCTGCGGGCGGTCCCCACTCGTTGCTCACCACCATGGTGTCCCGCCAGTCTTGGTAGGCAGCAGTCATTCATGGCTCTGTT
Organism: Caiman crocodilus; assembly: GCA_030014935.1. Classification (NCBI taxonomy): domain Eukaryota; kingdom Metazoa; phylum Chordata; order Crocodylia; family Alligatoridae; genus Caiman; species Caiman crocodilus. Next base: position 6,545,726 of record JAGPOW010003395.1, on the reverse strand, counting down.
TTATGGCATGGGGCAGTAGAAGGGCTGGCTGGAACATGAGGGTGATACAGTGTGGGGCTAGCTAACAAGTAAGCCCCTGTCGCAGTTTACACCTGAGTCTAAGCACATGTAGCTACTCTGCCATAGGATAGAGTACTATTCTGAAGCGAAGTTAGTTAATTTACTGGGCCCTAAAACATGTGCACATATAATCTGTGACACTTTACTATGGAGCTAGTTAGTCAAATGCAGTAAAACACACATGTAGCTGCACCCAGTGAGAGCTAGAGCTTTGAAGAGAGACATTTGTGACATATTTTATAATAAATGATGCACACACAAATGACTACATGGAACATTAAGTGGGGTTTCCTCTGTACTAGGGGATATTTCACCCCTAAAAAAGATTATGATTTCAGATATGCTCCTTGTTTAAAAAAAAATTAAACAGGATAAGAACCACCATACAGAAGACAGTCTCATGCTATTCCCCCCCTTCAGGCCCATGGAAACTTTAAGATAATTATGCTTTTTTTTCCCAAATATTTTCTTTTATAGCTACAAGCATGTTTTTCAACAGCAATGTCACAATCATTGACTTCTTAAAACACAAAACATACACACTAATACAAGCCTTGAGGTCTCATAACTGATATCCTTATATTAAAAAAAGCAATTTACTAATGTAAGGCAGATAAGTTTCTTTGGGTAAATGTCTTTAGACCAACATGCTACAACCAACAATGCTTTACTAATGTAATGTTTTTATTTGATCCACAACCTTCAAGAAAGAAGGGAGCAATGTGCACAGACCTCATGTTTGCTCCCTCAGGAGATGTACAATATACTTCTGCTGTAACAACATAATTGGAACGTAAAATTTAAGTTGAGAAGTCAAACAACAACAAAAAGCCCCAAACATTTCTCCATTAGATCAACCCTGTATACTGATCTGCAAATGCCCCATGCACTGTCAATAACAGGCTAGAACCTCAGAGCAGCCAGAACTCTCTCCTGAGAAGCTGACAGAACAATTAAGAGCAGGCAAACAGCACTCTGCTCTACTCAGCCAAAACAGAACTCTACATATATACCTAGAGCACATCGAGCAATATTCTATCCTGGACCAGAGCTAAGCTGATGGGTTCAATAGCTGGTGCTGTTAAGCTAATGTCAGGAGTCAGGGGAGCAGGCAGGCTAAATTGTCCCCAACTGGCCCTAGTTGTCTAGGCCTGGCCTAACTACTTGCGGATAGCCCCAGTTGCCATAAGCAGAGCTGCTTCTCACAGTGTGTGCAATCTATCAGTTAGTCTGTAAGGTGTAAATCTCCTCTGCCCTCTGCTTGACTTCAGACTAAACATGGCTCTGTACCTGATTATCAACAGCAGCTCTTTCAGTACCTAGCATGCTACTCACCAGGATACCTCTCTATTTTGGGTTTCTGATTCTTGTGTGTTTTTTCCTAGTTATCTAAATCCTGCTTGTTGGCATCCTGGCTTCATTTTCAATCCTGGAGTCTATCTTCTGACCCTTTTGCTGCAGACTTGCAGGTTCCATGATGACTCCTTTCCTTTCCCCTGACTCAAGTTCAGACACCTGCCTTCTGACAGCCAGCTTCTAGCTTCTGGCTCTAATGTGTACCTGCCCACATCCCTGTTCCTTACAACTATAGCTGCCTGCTCACCTAGAGAGATGGCCTACATTTTGGTCCATTAAAAACCACTGCCTGACTTCTACTGGTCACACTTCTGAAAACTGCTGTAAAAAACTGAATATGATCTGTCTTTATGTATTCTTTTGATTGCTACCTAAACTCCCCAAAAGAAAAATGAGAATTTAAACTTAAGCATTCAAAACAAACCAAAATAGTGCAAATACATGTATGTTTCCCTCCATCTACCTTTACACCTGGTTTCCCTGTACCTAGTTTCAAGGAGTCTACACCTTCCTTTAAGACAGCTTCATCATTACCAAGAGTGTAAACTGCTTTGTTGTCTTCAAATTACTTCAGAGGTCTGATATAAATGATTTCCTAAGGCACTTACTTGCAGTAGAATAGCTTGAATAAGAGCTGATATTTGCAAATGGACTTGCCATATAAATTAAATCAGAGAATATGTGCCTTTCAGGATTTGTTTTAGGCACTCTCTGGTACTGTACCACGTGGACTGTTTATGTGCCACATGTTTTGCAGGAAAACTTGGAAATATTCTAGAGGTTTTAAAACTGACATTGGCATGATATTTCATTTTTCTCCATCTATGAAGCTAAGTGGGTTAGTCAGCATGGCCTAAATCCTATGTTGGGAAGGGAGACTTAGGCCTGGCACAGCTCTGCAATTGCAAACAGAATCCTAACTGTGTGCAGGTTCCAAATATTGTAGTTACACCGCTATGTAAGTACTGCTAAGGCACATAAAGATGAAATTGTTGTTTAACTCTAAGAATCTAAGACCCTCTTTCACTAAGTGTGTACTTAGTGAAAGAGGAAAAATTATGAGAACCTTCACCATTACTTAAATTTAGCTTTCCAATCTGTAATTCAGTGGTTTTTTTAAATCAAATGTTTCTTAATCTCCCATCAATGTGATGCATTTTCTCCTTTGGAAATCTGGTAATCTTCCTTTTCCATACGTATAAAGATCTAATCTCTATATCAGGGAATGACTAGGATGTGGGTGATCAGAGCTTGACCCTTGAGAATCAGGAACAGACAAGGTCAAGAAGCAAGGGTCTAGATTAGAGTTGTTAAGCAAGTAATATAATCAATTTTTGTCTTGAAAGCAATAGGGTCAACCCCTGTAGAAATGTGCTTTGCATGTGTAAAGCTAGAATTGCTCATAGCTTTCTCTACTCCTTAGAAGCAACTAGGGTACATTTTACCATTCTAGTCTTTTATTTCACTCCACAAGCATTTCTCCACACTCTTAGCTGAAAGAATAGCACCTAAAATACAGACTTGAAAGGGCAGGGTTGTATGTAAAGTAACAAACATGGCAAGTAGATCCACAGGACTGGCAAGAATACCAAGGAAAAAAAGAAGAAATCACTGTAAAACTCTTAACACAGGATGCATAAATATATGGCATGTATATGCAGAGGATAGGTACAATAAATCTATAATGATTCCACAAAGACTATTAGGAAATGAAAAAGCTCATTTTAGCACACTGTAGATGGATTTACACACTATTCCTATCACAATTATTTCTGCTGGACTACTATGTTAAAAGGGAAAGAATAAAGTGTCACATCTTATGCTTTTGGTGACAAGAAAAGCTCTGAAAGTTTTAGCATGGCATTTGTTCACCACAAGGTCAAAATATTCTGAGAAATATCTTCTGTACATGAGAAAAGAAAACTAGATAAAATAATTATGATATACACAATATACTGGTGTATCCTTGTGGGGTTTGGGTCGATATTTCCCCAAGCACTGAAACACTGGGAAGAAAACAAATAAGCATTGTAACAAAACACGGAAAAAAACTGAAACGATGAGTCACTGTTTTTAGCTAAGCCATGCAGCATCAATTGTGACATTAATTCCAGGCAAGGAGTGGGGTTGAAATTTACTATCTTTACAGACAATCAAGACTTCAGTTTTGTCTATGACCTTTGAAAGGCAGATAATTAATATTAGGGGAAACCTGGTTCATTGGCCAATGTTCACACCCAGAAAACCTTCCAGTCTCATCAACCTCTACAGATTTAGACGTTCAACTCAGCTGTAAAAGTGGGACTGACTTATGGAGGAAATAAGTAATAATAGAAGCAAACTTTTGAGTTGGTTAAATTTTATTTTGTGTCATGAAATAAGTCCATGGGAAACTTAGGCTAGGGACAGACATTACACATAAACCAGTTTAAGTGATCAGAAACTGGTTTAAACCTGTAACAGAACAGACATTCAATGCACATATAAACCAGTTTGAAAATGGCTGAAACTGGTTGAGATAAACCTGGCTGAATGTAGTATCAGACTTAACTGATTTGGCTCAAACTGGTTTATGCAATGTCTGTTCCAGACCCCCTTGCTAGTTTAAGTAAAATCAGAGACCCCTAGCATCCTTGCATGCCCTCTGGACTGGGCTCTGCTCCAGAGAGCTGAGCTGGCCCCTCCCCTCTGCTCTCTAGTCAGAGCAGGGGTGGGGTATGATCCGATGCTGACCTGCCACTGCCCCTGAAGCAAACTCCTCTCCTCTTCCCCTCTCCTCCCACCCCCGCATTGGCAAACCCTGCAGACCTTCACAGCTTTTCTTCAGCCAGGCAGAGACGGAGCTAATTCCTCCCCGTGTCCAACTTCCCTGCCAGGGAGGGGATTAATTCCACAGCAGTCCCGGAGCAGGGGTGAAAGGCAAGACCTGCTGCACCTGTGAGCCCAGAGCTAAGACCTACATGATCAGACTAAGAGGTAGGAAACGTTGGCAAAGACCTTACAATCATCACCATATGTGCTTGAGATGAAGTTAAGGGAAGTTGCAGACAGCTTCTGACTGGAAGTTGCAGACCAAAGAATGCAGAGAGCTACATTTACATTATAAAACAGAATCTATAAAACCTAAACAAAGCCTTTCAGAATGCCTGGCTGTAAGGAAACACTCTGCCCTCAGGATTAGTGAGACCTATGCAAGGCTATCCCTTGTCTTCCTGCTTTACAATTTAAATTAGACTAAGTTGTGTATGCTGTGTTTTACTGGGCTGTACTGTAGCTTAAGACAAGATTTTTGGTAGTTCTCTGTTGTATGCTTTGCAAATTGCTGTGATCAATACATGTTTGTGTCAGAGAAAAGACTTTCCCCACTCCTCAGTCTGGCGGCACCCCCCCCCGGCTGGTGACTGGCATCCTGTGTGTGGTGCTAGCCCTGGCTGGTGCCTGGCCACACCCCCTCTGCTCCAGCAGGGAGGGGTGAGAGTCCTAGAGAGCATCTCACTTCCCTCCCCTTTTGCTATGGCTGGCAGGCAGGCATGCTTTAGCGCCCCGCCCCCAGCTTCTGGCTTCAACCACTACAGACACATACATGCCTGCATTTTCTGATTTACCAGAGCATGTCTGTCCAGTTAGCGATCAGTTTAAATTACACACCTTAGACTAACCTGCAAAGAGTGAATCTATTCAGGCTCAGGCTTTTTGAATGTCTGTCCCTAGCCATGTAGGTTCAGGCGGTCCCCGGTTAACGAACATCCGAGTTACGGACATCCATAATTACGAACGAGCTGCCACAAGACCTATTAATTTAAAACTTTTTTTTGAAGCTGGAGAGTTTCGTGCCCCTCCAGCTCCGGGCCAGGGAAGGCAGGATGCAAATGAGACAGGGATGGGGCTTGGGACCATCTGGTTGGGTGCAAACGATTAGCTGAAAGCTGTGGGCTGCCCAGGCTGGTGCGGGCCGGGAGGGGCGCGGGGTCCTGCTGGGCTGTCCTGCTGGGCAGCGCCAGGACTGCGCTCACACTCTGCGCTTGGCTACAAGATATTTCTAGCTGGTTTTGCAGCTGGATGGCTGAGTCCCTTCCATTTTTCTTTCCCACCCTCCCACCCCCACTTTCGGCTTGTGCCCTTGGGTGAAGCCTGGTTTTTCCCCTCACCTCCTTGGTCATTAAAAAGGTATGTGTTCTGACTTGCATACAAAATCAACTTAAAGACTGTCTCAGGAACGTAACTCGTTCGTAACCCGGAGACCTTCTGTACAAAGCTAGCACATGTGGTTTCTACTACTTTGTACACTGGCTCTGCCAATCACTGCTGTCAACACTGCCAAAGCAGTGCCATATTGGCATACCTGCTGCCAGCTGCCACTTCTGAGAAAGCAGAAGTGCATGTCAGGAGGGGAGGGACACAATAGGGTATAGCAAAGCACAGTATAGCGTATAGCACTACTGCTAATTCTCTGCTGTATACATCCCTGCTTATATCAGCTTTAACATATAGGCCAGCAATCTCTCCACCCTCCCCTACCCAGCCTCACATAAAGCCTGAGCTCTAGTGGCAAGCAAGACCCAAAAAGAGTTTGTACATGTACCTGTACCTCTCTGAAGGTATCATCTTGTTCTCCATAGCCTCAACTTTCATTTAAAAAATGCTATGGGTACAAACAGACCTTACACACTGGACATAAAAGTTATGCTGGAACTTTCACATCTGCTGCTCCTTTGACAGTATAAAAGGAGGGAAAATGTTGCCATTTTAATCCTGTTTTATTCAGGGCTAAACTGACAGTGATTTACACTCTCTATAGGAGCATGCAGATCTATCAGTCACAATCAAACAACTGCTAAGCAGTTTCCTCACTCCTTCTAAAAGCAGTTTGCTTTTGTTTCAAGTAAATCTCTCAAAAACATGACCCTTCATGTAGGGACAAGGCTGAAGAATGCCCAGAATGACTCAATGACCCATTAGCTCAAATCCCCAAATATAATAATCAAAATATCCAAATGGTTAACTGTTTTGTTCCTGAGGTAAAAAAGGTAATAACCAGAAGTCTTCAAAAATAAATCAGGGACTGGCTATGGTCCATATAGGACCATATAGGATGTTTAAAAAAAGTATAGCTACTCTTTGAAAGCGTGGAGAGATGAATCCTGTTTCAGACAATGAGGAAGGTCTTGATGGGTCATTTAAACAAAGTGCCCTCTTATAATATAAGGCATAAATGCCACCATTCAAGGGGCAATTCCAGCATAAGGACTGGATCCTCTGGGAAATCTCATTAGTCCAAAAGTTTCCTTCTTAGTATTAAATGCCCCTCCTCCCCCCCCCCCCCAAAAACCTAAAAAAAACTCCTAGCTCTTGCCTATGCAAGCTTTTTACCAAAAGTCTCAAAGGACATTACAACGGAGATCAGTATTCATTTTCTTCATTTTAAAAATGCAGAAACCAAGGCAATGAAAGGGCAAGAGACTTGCTCAAGGTCATCCAGCAATCCAGAGATGAGAAGAGAATCCAGGTCGCATAAGTCTCAGTCCAATGCTAAATGTGCTAAACTATACTGCCTAGTGTGGTAGTGACAAAACAACTATTAAATATAGCATGTTGAAAGTATTTAGTGATTTTAGTATGTATATACCTGGGCCTTCCAGTCCGTGGTCCCAGGACCTCAGGGCAACTTATGGCTCAGCAAATCAGACACTGGTTTAATTAATTCATCTGTCTATATAAGAGATTCAATATTCTGGAAAAGAAAGAAGGGTCACAGCTTCTGTTTTCATCATGATTTGACTAGCATATCCCCTAGAATCCAATCATCTACACAAGTTTCCCAAATGTATACCTCACAAACACATACAGGGACCCAATACTGAAAAGCTGTGACTCTAAAGGCTTTAAAAATGCCCTTGTTGAATGGTCCACCAAAAAACGAAGACCAGATGGCTGTTTGCTACTCAGATTTGCAATCTGAATGTCATGCTACAGCCTGTGCTCTTAGAGGACGCTCAGGCAGCAGACACAGCAAAGATTGCTTTCTTTTATCTATGCTTGGCAAGGTTATGAACTTTTCATTCAGAAGCAGCCTTCTCTCCTGTTATATATGACTCTGCCATTTTCACTTCAAGGTTATGCTAAAGCAGTGATTCTCCAGTTCTGTGGGGAGGGCTTGTGTCCTTTTATAAATTTGTTTTACTGTTGAGTACCCCATGATTCCATGCTATGGGTACTAAAACAAAACTATAACTCTCACTGTAACACTAACAATATCCTAAGAATTATGGGAATGTTTATTTCTCGTTTGTTTTATTCTCTCATTTATAATTTCCCTTTCCCTTCTGCATTCTTCCTGCACCCTCTACAATTGTTCTCAACCTTTTTGACCTGAGGAGCATCCCTCCATCATTTTGCTTTGGAATTTAGTGGCACCCCATTTAAAACCTAATCCTTTTTTTTTTTTTTTTTTACAGTGCTTTACCTCCTTGCACCCCACAACACCCCAAAAGGACCTCATGAGATGGTCGGCTGGGCAGGGAACCCGCTCACTGCTGCAGTGCTCCTGCCACTGCTGTCACGCTTCCACTACCCTGGCACAGCTGCGTTCCCCCAGCTGCCAGGGCTGTGCACTGTTCATGCCTGAGAACATGGCAAAAGCTGCTGGATTGTGCTTAGTGCTCACAGAGGCTGCTAGGCAGGACAGACTGAGGAGTTTTGGGTAGGTCACTAGACTCCTGAAGGAGGTAACTGCCCTTGCAGGAGTCAGAATGGGATGTTAGTGGCTGCTAGTGCAGAGACTGGTACCAGATGAGGATGGCAGGAGCAGAACCCTGCTGTGCTCTTTTTTTTTCACAGTCTGCCCCTCCCTGCCCCCATCTCTACTTGAGGGGAAGAGCGTGGCCATTGCTACTGCAACTTTATTTACTGCAACTGTATTCCTGGGGACTTCATTGCCAGACCATTCTCTGCAGCCCCTCCTACCAGGAAACAGTCCCCCAGCCTGCGGCAGACCATGCCACTAGGAGCACAGAAACAGTTGGTGCAGGGCTGCTGGAGCTCGAGCACTGCACTTTTCAGCCCAGCGTATTCGCATGCTTCTCCCATGCTCCTGAAGATGGTGGAATGGGGAGTGCTGCTGGGATGCTGGGGCATGCACAAGGCACCTATCATGTGAAGGAGCCAGCACCTTCCTTCTCTCACATGTGCTGGGTGCAGTGGCACCCAAGGAACCAGGGACATGTCCTAATGAGTGCGCACACAAGGTCTGTGGTGCCTCAAAGAAGTCTGAGGCACGCCAAACCACACATAGCACATGTGTACCCATTTGCTGTGCTGTTAATTAGCAGATCAGCAATTTTTTTGACACTGGCAGATCCTGGTGTTCAAAAAAACTGCCACTGAAAAAAGTGCTGCAGCACACAGGGCAGCAGTGTATGCCACCAGAAAGGAAGCCTGGCCAGTCAGAACTATGCTCTGCCTGGTGACCAGGTGCCAAGTAGCCAGTTCAGTACCACTGCTGCCCCAGGAGGCCTCTTCCCACCTGGGTCACTTGGCTATGCATACGAGCATGTGTGCAGGGGCGTGCCCAGGACAAACGGCAATGGCATAAATGTATGTTGCTGCTATTTACCCCTGCATGTGTTTCATCAGGATG
>JAGPOW010003395.1:6522328-6536574 GCA_030014935.1 Caiman crocodilus | reverse complement strand
TCTAGGAGTTGGCTGCATATTCCAGAATGAATACACTTGTGTGTTCACGGACATACAAGATACCTGCCCATTTTGTAGTTAGGGATTTATATGTTGTACAGTGTTCAAATTATGATGAAAGTAAATGGAAAAAATATCTAGTGCAATAATGATTATCTAAGTATTATGGAAGATAATGATCTAGTCCTGCAAATACTCATTTGTAGGAACAGTATTGACATGACCAGATCTACCTGTGCTACTAAACACAAAATCTGGCAGTAAAAGTTTACAGGAATGGACACTATATTCAATATTCAAAATATCCCTGTGCTCCAGACATTCATTAAGGAAATGGTTTTGAAACAATTCAGATTTACCTTTTGAAAATGAATCGAGTAAGAGCTTTGCTTATACAGTGTCACTGTTCCCAAATATCCCTGCATACAGCAATATAAAGTAACTGAAATGAACCTTGTTCTTGTATGGTCTAATTTTTAGATTAATTTTCAGTTAAAATAATATCATTTTCCAAGTGAAATCATGCTGAATGCTTTTTTTAAAGAACACACATTTCTAAACTAACCAAAAACAGTGTAGGTATTAAGTTAAAATAAGCTCCAATCTCAGTGTGGCCTTTCTCCAAATTTGCCCTTTCTTCAAAAAAATAAAAGCACAACACCATAATTTTATTGCTTGGAGTTTTATAATGATCTAATTTAGATTAGCTAGGTGCAAAGTAATGAGAAAGAGACTTCTTACTGAAATAGACTACTAAACATCCATAAATAGTGGTCAGTCACCTTTCACCTAAGATTACTATGAATCTGGTAACTGAAACAATAGAAAAACTGTAAAAATTAGGGCTGTGCAAAACTTCAGTATCCGATTCGATTTGGAAGAAATTCAGTCCAATTTGGCAGCCGCCTTTTCTGACCTGCGTCTGTCATGCAGCAGCAGCTGTATCTGAAAGGTTCTGGCTTGGTAGCACTAGCTAGTCTCTTGCTAGCAAGTTGTATCCAACATTTTCCTACTTACCCTTGCCTACCATTACTATTGTTATCCCTTTCAACTTATTCTTCCCAAAAAAATCCTCTTATTTGTTCTTGTTAGTCTGTCTTTTTTTATTCCCTGCACAAAAAGAAATCTCTGCTTTCCCTGATAGTGTGTCATTATCATTGTGTAGGAAAGCACAACATACACACACACATTTTGCAGCACAGCAAACATGAAATGTGCTAGAAAGGCAGGTGCCAGGTCTTTTGGCAGGAGAAGGAGAGGGGGCAGAGGAAGAGCTGCAGAATCCACCCCCACCAACATAAACGCACCCTCTTTCCTGGCAGCAATGAGTTTTCTGCTGTTAGTGGAAGTAAGGTGGGAGCAGTGTCTACTCCACCTCCAGTTACACCAGTAATAACCACCAGCACCAACATGACAGTCTCCACTCCAATTTCAGTTCCCAGTGTGAGCCTTCCAACGCCAGAGAAGGAGCTGAATCTGGAACCAGGGGACCCGAGTGCCCTAGCTAAGTAAACTCTGGGGAAGGAAGGGGAAGCTGAGTTTGTGCTCCACACCCCTCAAAGTTCCCCTAGAGGCAGATCGCTTCTGGAAGGCACTTCGGAGGAGGTTGTGGGGGCAGGAGACTCAGCTCCCCCCATTGATGTGCCTCTGCCTGGTGAAGAGGGGGATAAGGCAGGATCCCCACCCTCAACCCAGGAGTGGGATAGTAGTGTAGTGTAGGATCATTCTGAGGTGGCAGGTGATGCCAGGTATGCTACCTGCCAGCACTGCTGAAAGCAGATCAGCTGGGGCAAGGAGGTGAAACACTTCACCACCATGGCAATGCTGCTGCATCTCAGGAGGCAACACCCCCTTGACCTTGCTTCTCCTCAGATGGGCACCAGGCTGGACATCTATTAAAGACAAGAACACTCAATATCAGCGGGGGCACATTTCTCACAAGAAAACCACACTCTCTTCAATCTAGTCCTGATCCTCAAAAGAAATTTACAAAACCTCTTCACAGATAAGCCTATGAACTTCACTTCATCAGCCTCCTAGATAGAAAAACTCATGGACCCAATATAGACATTGGATTTATGACACACTATAACCTGCCTGACATCTGACTTCCCAGGTACCTCTCCACTTTTACCTGCTACATTCTGTCCTGCCACACATGTCTCTCACCCCCTGATGCCTCAAAATACATTATCACTGACTAGCTTTCTTGCATGCATACCTGCCTCTGACTTTACTATTCATTCCATCCAGGAAGAGCACACACCAACTGCAGATGCTCCCTCAGGCTGACAAAGGGTTTTTAAACTTGAAAGCTTGCTAAGATACATTTCTCCAACTATTCAGTTGGTCTAATAAAAGATATCATATTGATCCGAAGAACCTTGTCTGCCTATGTCCTTAGACCAACATGGCTACGACCTACACCCCTTAACATATACAGTGATACATGTTTTGCTTTCAATAGTTTGAGGTGCACTTTCACAGAAACCTCTGCACCTATCTCCTTGAAACTTGGCAGGATCCATGCCCTCAGAAGGGGCTACTATTCCTGCTGCTTTCATCCAAATCTGCAAAGAAATGACAAAGTTATAGGAATTTTAGTGATTCCCCATTACAGTCTATGGATGAATCACTGAATTGGCGCTGAATCTATGAATCCAGTTCGACTGAATTGAATCGGGACAGTGACTGAAATCATTGAATTGAATCGCTGTTCCTCCGAATTGGCTGAATCTGAATCAAACACTTGCTGCAAAAGGAGGATTAAGAGCAACTGAGTTCCAATATGCCACACATAGTAAATGGAAGCTGAAAATGTTATGAACTGAACCATTATTCTCCTGCAAAGTTGTTATTTCTAGATTGAGCAGGTATCAAATAATCATCCAGAAAAATGCTTCTGGTTGTAAGCTGTCACCTAAATGTACAGAGAAGTGTTGAATTATAGAAATACAACACCCAAAGTGCAGAAAAATAGATTAATTCATACAAAAAGACCTGTGAAAACAATAAGAAGTGAACTATGCGAAAAGCAAAGTACTTGATTTTAACTACCAGTATGGTATTTTTCTAAAGGAGAAAAAACATTTCTTATACCATCTGAACTGGTACGAATCAAAGCAGAAGGCAAGCGTTTCTTCTCTAGTTATTCACTGGTAGAATGCAGGAAGACAATTTTTGGATGAAGCAGAGATCATCATGCACGCTCAGTGCAACATACGGGACTTGGCTTTCTAGAGTGCTAGGATGTCTAAAGTATGTTGTAAGACTTTTATGAGATCATTAGAGGGAACTAAGCATAAGAAGGATTATCAGCGGGTCTAGACGGCATAGCTGGATATCAAGAATACCTCTTTCACAATGATTCATATGATGCAACGTGTTTCTTCCATTTCTCATAGTGTTATTAATAGAGTGTAAAGAGGAGATGTAGGATACCATCATAATATTCAGGAATTATTATATCAGCTCCCAAATTTCATCATGCCATACAAACTTAGATATAAAGACAAAAAGTAAGTGATGGAGCTGCACCTGAGAGCAAGAGTTAGATTTCTATCTTTAGTCCTGATAATGCTAACAAGGATGCTAGATAAATTTACATAACAATAATGATAGGAATAATAATATAATGATAACAATAACAATGTGCAAAGTCTTAATTATCATTAATAGTGAATTCTCTCAGGAGCCATGAGAGATTTGGATGTGTTTTCATCCAAATAAAATTGGGAAAACTAAAGCACAAAAAGATTGGGTATCCTATGTGAGGTTGCAACAGCCAGGAATGAACCTAAGGCCTTCTGACTTCCATTTCTGCGCTTAATTTGCATCTCTGCTCTGATATTTATATCCAAATGATTATATGGAGTCCCTACAGTATGAAGTTCTTAGGACAGTTTAGATTGGAGGGAAATTTAAACTTATTTTTGGAATTTGCCTAACACTGAAGCACATTAGTAAAAAACCGAAAGAAGAATAGGCACCACTCATTGACACTAGTTCCAAATAATGCTATAAATTATTAAACACACTTTTTAAAAGTATTTAGGACAATTTCAGTCTGTAAATTCAATTATCTTTTGAATTAAAAAGAAATTATACAAGTCATTGTGTATTTTGTTTAGCTTCTTTTGTCTGGTATTTTATAAGCAGATAGCTGAGAAACCTGTCAATAAATAATGAAAGCTAACAAAATATCACTTTACAAGACAACGATTTCAAAAAAAATTTGACAAGATATATACATCTCCCTTCCAAAGAAACCGGTCTTATATATTTTTAAATATATCTCTTAATGCAAAGAATACTACAGAAACAAGTGACCTGAAATCTCAAAATCAGTCTTCTGTGCAGTTTCAAGAATACAGTATTTGACTGATCTCAAAATGTTCATATGAATTAAATGGTTGTATTAATTAAAAACCAAAACACAAGAAACACACCACAGAACAGTATCGTAAGTGAAGTTCTGTGTGTATTTACTTTCTTGATTGGATTACAAAAACCTTATTCATTATACACTTTTAGGAGTTGAATCTTTTTAAAATTCTCTGTATTATGTGCAAACATATTTTAATAACATAAAGCATATTGTACTAATGATTTCCCACACAAAGGACATCAGCTGATTTTTTCTCACTTTCTCAAAAAAACCCTCCAAAATCAACAGTTAGCTTGTAAATGCTTTTTAAAGTTAAGTAATCCTCTTACAGATTTAATCTAGCTATGTTTGAGCAGATAATAGACTTTGCTTAGCATTCTAGTACAGCCACTGAACCCAGTGAGATCAAACTAATACACATTTTATTGAATGCATGATACAATTAAGGGGTCCAAAGTGACTACTACAAGAAAACATGAAATATGGTACTGACTTACTGACTAGTGTAAAAGCAGAACTTCATTTAAAATTCAGTTTGTATTCTACATCTCTCCACAAGGTTGTTGCTGAAGAGATGAGTTTCAAATCCTTATGAGAAACCTAGCTGATCAAAATACAACCCTGAACCAAACAATCAAAATCAAAGAGTATTGCTATGATATTGAACCCAATCAGAAAAGCCAGTTTCTTCCTCTCCCTGATCTTAACTTCTAAGTACAAAGAGAAGAATTTCTTACCTTCCTGGCTTCAAAATAAAAATAATATAAAAAAGATCCACACCCCTTCATCCTAGTATCAGGTAATTTTCAGAAGCTGAGTTCTATCTTCCTTTTATCAGAGCTTACATTTAACATTACCTGTAGCACACAGGATGTGGACAGTTGAACAATTACACAGAATTGGGAGGTAGAGGAAGGTGGGCAGGGACAAATCCATTGCTCTGTTGTAACTGTTTAATTTTCTGCTCCTATCCCACTGTAAATGAAAGCTGAACCATGGAGTTATCAATGTTTTATTAAGTGGCTGAGCAGTGCCAGTCTGATTATCATACAGTAAATCCACTCTCTTTTAATTTGGCATAATTAGTTCATCTGTCCATACCCATAACCACAACTCAGCTCTGGTTGGGTGGGGAGGGAAAGAGATCCAGTGGCCTTTAAGTCTTTATTCACCAGACAAGCACAATAGTTCCCAAGGATCACAGATGCCACACCATCAAGCAGCCCAAAATAAGGTAAATGAGCGGACAAGACGCCATGCTCAGTTTGCTTCTTTTTTTTTTTTAAATCTTTCTTTTAGAGGTTAATTCTATTAGTTCAAGAAAGTCTAGTAATGCCCAAAGTAAAACGACCCCACCTATTATTCTTAGCCTCTTGTTTTCAGACACTATATACATTATGGAGTTACTCCTAGCACATCTGAACAGCAGCATCATGCTTACAGCACCAAGTGACAGAACATGAGTTTTACACTTGACAATGTTTTCTTAGTCCTGTTCTACTGGCAGCAGACAAAATGTTGAGAATCACACCTAATTCTTGCTGGTACTTCTTGGAAAAGCCACTACCAACAGCACAGAGTGGCACTGGAATTATTAATCAAAAAACTTAAAAGCTGGGGAAATTTCCCTTCCCCTGCTTTCAACAGCTGCCAGGAAGTTCTGCAGGATACAGCAGACTAGTTAAGAATCAATCAGCATGAGGGGAAAAATGACTCACTCCTTTTCTAACACCCACCTCTCCACCTTTTATTCTGGGCATTATCAATACAAAATAAGGTATGCCTCATCTGCCTCACACAGACTAAAGGCAGTATACTATCTTTGGACTGTAAGGATCTTGCTACCCAATTTCAACTGGCTTTGTGTGCACGTATCTGAAGACAAAACTCGGTCTCAGAAAGCAGACTCAAGTAAACTCACAGGTATAAATCTTCTGCTGTGTTGATCCTTGTTCCCGGACGGTCTTGGTTATCATCATCGCAATGAGCAAGGTGTAAAAACCTACTGAGATAGACTGATATTACCTCCACACAACTTATATTTTTAATATAAAATCCTTGTAGGAGACGAACTGCCATTTAAATTTGTCTGCAAAGAGCCATATACATATTCTGTAGTGTATTAATTAATACTAATGGTGTGAAGCATCCCTAAAATTATAGAAACATGTTAAGTGTGTTATTATTTTACTGGGATTTTTTCCATCAACAAAAACAAACCTTTGCATCCAAGTTCTGAATAAAAGAGTCAGGGGTGTCCAAGACTTAATTTCCTCATAGGTGCCACATATTGCCCTTGATCTCTGGGCAGGACCCCCAATGAAATCAGCAGGAACTACAAGTGTAATCACATAGTCCCAGGGGATGTATTCTGTAGTCAAATGCTGCAAAAACTAGAAAGGTAAAACTCCCATTGATTTCACTGGAAGTTTTGCAAGCTTAAAATGCTCCGGGATCAACCATTATACAGCTTGTGAACTTTCATTAACTATATAAACCCATTAAGGTTAATGGGTGTTATATAAATATGTGAGGAGGAGCAGGAAGCAACGCTACTTTGGCTGTCATTTCAGATCAGCGAAGCCAAATATGGCATTAAATACAGACCGTCAGCTTTTGGCATTTGATGTCCCATTTTGAGCCACTACGCAACTTACTCAGTGTAAAGCATTTAAACAATGCAACCAAATAAAATAAATCTACAAGCAAGTTAGTATTCGGTTACTTTTCTAAATAACTGAAAAAATGCAAGAAAATAAACAATCGGATGACAGAGGTTATGGTGGTTAATACAAAATAAGTTCTGTAAAGTTTGTAAGCAAGCTCTATTCCTTTTACAGTATTATATGACTTGCATATATATTTAAAATATACATTTACATGTATTAATAACTTGGCATGTTGTTTTTTTATAGAAAGAAATTATAGCATCAATACTTTGAATTTATGCCTCAGAAGGAGATGAATGTTTCCAATGTGGAAGTCTGTTATGTAAAATTCCTGTAAAGTCTCTCTTATTTTCTGTTATTCAGAAATATTCTGACTATGTAGAAGAATTTCTGCATTCTACCTAGGAATTTTTGATGATACAATTTCAACCCATATTAAAATCACTACGTATGGTCAACAAATAGAACGAATCAAATAACTTTAGTAGTTAAAAATCTTAACATGTTTCCCATATTTGTACTGTGGAGGAATAACAAATCATAACTCCTTTAAAACAAAATGTATCCCTTTCCATATATCTTGAAAGTGCGTAAGATCTACAATGCCAAATATCTGAGAATGGCCTCCTGATTTTCAACTACTGGTTTGCAATACTCAATGATTTTATCTGAAACAAAGGGTCTGTATCTATTTAAGTTTTCTGTTATAGTCAAAAATAATAATAATTTACAGAAACCAAACAAAAGGACAGAAAGATAATAAATAACACAAATATCATTCTTGTGGTTTGCCTATTGCACTCTCATGAGAAAAGTGTACCGAAAGCTACTACTATTTTGATATACTACACCTTGTGGTAGCATATTTTCTAAAATTCATGTTTTTAAAGATTATTAAGAAAAAGTTGCTTTTGAATCTATTCTATTAACTACAATAAAAGTGGTGACTAAAAACCCACAAGTATGGTATCAACATATGGATAATAATAAAGTTACCTAACTGAAACTTGGAAGCATTAAGAATACATTTCAATATAAGATTTACTTGTAATATTTTGAACACTCTATGCTTGTAAAATCTATATTGACTTTCTATTCACAGAGAGATGTTCATCCAAAAACATACCTTAATTTAAATTAGGTGTTACAGGAATAAATATTGCACTATTACAGACACAATACTATGTCAAAAAGCATCTTGGATGCTACTGCATGTCATTATATTTAATGTTTTCTTCTCTATTACTTAAAGTGCTATACTAGATCTGCCATTTGTGCTTTTTCTTTCCGAAATGGTTAGCCATTGTTCTGTAAAAGCTATTCAGCCTAATTCTAGCTTTGCCTAGCTGTCACTTGTAAAATGCCAGAGGACTCCTTTTTAGAAAATGCACTTTTGCTTACAGAATCTGAATGCGCGTGTTTTGGTTTTAAATATGTATTTTAAAATGCCTTCTATAACCATTGACTAATAACACCAGCCTTCAGTTGTTCCCAGATGGTTTACGCTGATTTCTGCAAAAGTGGAGTACAAAAGTTTGTATCAGGCCTTGCAAGACAACTAAACTTTTCAGATCACTGTGGGAGCAGACAGAAGCGCAGCATCTGAGAATGTGTTGCAGGAAGTGTTCTGAGTTACAATGATCCCCAGGAACAAACAGAGGTTCACTATTGAGTCCAGGGGTGGGGGAATCTAGCTTCCAACTCCCAGCCTGCAGCTGGTTCCTCCTAGCAATGCCTCCTCCCTCCCCCATTTCCAAGCCTGTGCCTGTTTCAGAATGTGAAGGGGAAAGGGAGCAGAGGGGTTCCCCAGCCAGTGCTGGAGGGTGGGATGGGTGAATTGGAGCTCCCTCACCTTGGGGGTTTCCAGTATACTGCCCCACCCTCCAGCAGGGGCTGAAAACCCCCCTGACCTAACTCTGTCTGCTCCCTTCCCCTGTCCCATGCTGAATCAGGGACTGGGAGGCAGTGCAGACACAAGTTACAAAAGAAGCTGGTTTGAAATATCTTCATTTGACCCCTCATGTAATAAGGGTTTAGATTTTTGCCCAATCATCTATTTTAAGTGATCTGCAGCCATGCACTTGTGTTTGGTCATGGCTATAGGTTACTTTCTGTGGCCAGCTCGGGCAAAAATTGTCACTTCTGTCTGTGTCCTGTGGTTCCTCTAAACTGAGGCTGACTTTAGGTTCCTCTTCTTGGTCATTTGAGATCAGCCTGTATCCATGCCCTGATAACACAGGTGCAAGATAGTGAAAGTTCTTAATTTCTTGCACTGCTGCTTCTTGAGTATGCATGAGATTTTTCGGTAGTAAATTCTGCAAGACTGCTTACATAGATGGATAGGAAAGGACTCGTTCTTTGACACTACAGTGCTGAGCAGTATAGCTACATCCTTGTGTTGGGAAGTGTAGACCATTGACAGAAAAAGGCACTATATATTACAGCCACCCTTAGACGAGTAGGTATGTATGACTCGAGAAACTACAATCTCCTCCCAGACAACTCCATATACACATATACATATTATGACTAGTTTCACAGATAACTTTGTAGAACCAAATATAGCAGAAGCAATGGTCACTTCTACAACATCCAAACATTCTCCTAACACATTTAGAAAAAATGGAACTACAGCAAGACCAATGAGGATAAAAGGCAATTAGAGACAGAGTGGTATGTATGTGTACCACATACTATATATGTACGTGTGCATTTATTTTTCAACAGTTCAAAATGGAAAAAATTGAAAGCATTTTTGCATGTAAAAATTCTAGAACAGTATTGTTTATAAAACGTGAACATTGTAGCCTGTTCTGCTTAATACTCCCATAACTGTGGCTGCATTACGAGAAACTGAAATTAATGTTAATCAGATGCCAATATTCAAACCCTTTGTTTATACCTGCTCCTATTTCTCACCATTCACAATCTAACTGGCATATTCTGCAAGAACATACTAACTTGCCTACTGACCTAACTGGCCTAAATCCACCAAATTAATTTTGATTTGAAATTAAAAGTTCTGCTAAATCTAGAATCACGTTACTTTTACCCATTATTAATGTCTAGTCTGAACACAGTTTGTATCTATATAACTACTTTTATTTATATGTGAGATTATTTTAAAATAATTAAGCTAGAACTAACTCTAAGGTAAACATGGTTATACCAGTGTAGTTCATTCTCATTCTGTATAAATAAACAAAAGAAAATACAATGTGCATACAGCTCTCCAATACTGCAGATGCTTACATACTCTTCATAAAAATAAATTCTGCTTATGCCTGTATTCATGCTACTGATTTAGGCATGTGGAAGTCCTTGTCTTTTCTTCCCTTTCTCATAAAGGAATTAGGATAGCCTGCCAAGCTCTCTGTCATAGCTGTTTGGCCCCTGAGCTTCCACCTGGCTGCCACTTCCCCTATTTCTCCAGCTTCAGCATTAGCTGGGGCTTCCCCTGCCTTCTGCTGTATGTTCCAACCCTAGGGGATGAGATAGCATGGAGCAGAACAGCTTGCAGTGCCACGGGAGCTGACAGACCAAAGCACCTGAATGGCATGGTGCTGCAGTAGAGACTGCAGAAAAATGAAGGTGAGGCAAGGTGCCAAGCCATGCAGAAGAGTGACCATGTGCACAGTCCAGCGGAGGGTGGGGGCAGAGTGCCTACTTTGGGGGCTGCATAGCCCCTACTAGTTCTGCTTCTGTAGCGTGGAGCTCCTGCAGCCCCAGCTACTTCTCTCTGCCATTCTTTTAAAAGAGTGGCAGTGGCTGGTCTGATTCAGTTGTTGTTTCCCACCTCCCAGACACCACCAGGAATCCATAATGCTACTTACCCAGCCACATTACTGCTCAGCCTGAGTTGACAAGTGTGATTTTCCAGTTTTAATTAAACCAGTAATACTAAAATGACAAGAAATCAATTTTACTATATTCAAATCACAGGCACAAATTAAAAGACTATGCCTACAATCAGTACACAGGTACCCCCTACTCCCTCCTCCACTTATTTCTACAAGAAATTTGCCTGTGTAATAACTGCATTTTAGAAAAAATGTTCTCTGTTGTCAATAACATGACAGGGATTTTTATGGGCCAAGTCATAATGTCACATTAAAACCCAGATCTTCATTAGCATAAAGAGAAATTCCTCCAAAATAATAAAAAAATTGTCATCTTAAAAGCACAAATGAAAGATAAAAAAGGATCTTCTACGTATTAATGTTGATTTCCTTAAGGAAGCTACCTACTGAGAGACATCAACAATATCTCTTGCCTAAATATCTAGCTTTGCCTGATCTCAAGGCTGCTCATTTCCGCTCCCTGGAAAATCTGTTTCACCTACACGTGCTCTGTCATCTCTGCTCCTCAGTTTCAGAGATTTGTCTTAATTTTATAACATTTGAGTTCACTGTTAAGGGTGAACTTTCTTAATGTAGGTCACTTAAGAAAAAAAAACCTACCAGACTTATTTTCTTGTTCCAGGCATTAGGTAACAAATAAAGAAAAGTATTTTCATACTTTTCATGCTTGAAAAACCAAGAGGAAATAAAAATCCAACTGGGAACTCCACAAGCTTCTCCTCCATCACTGAGGGGATTTGGGCTCACAGAAGTGACAAAGGGTATGGCCTTCCTATAGTCACTCCCTAATTTCCATGATTCAAAGGCAGCTTGCAAAGCTCTGAGCTGCTTTCAGATTGAGCCCCTGCTCAATCTCCATGACCAAGCTACTCACAAAGGAGACTTTCCTGCCACAGGCATCTTTGGTTGTAAGTGCACACAGAGGCCTGGTAAGCACATTCAACACCCTGAGCGGACATGTGTACACGTATGGTGATCACTAGAGGGGAGACTGCTGCCTTGCTGTTGCTCTAGTCAGGTGCATTGGCTAGGATGCTAGAAGCCCAGATGCCCCGTTTATTCGCCCCATACCAGATATGCTATTGGGCTCGGGTTTGCACCTGATGTAGCAAAATCCCCGGGGCAGCAGGGGATCTACCAGTCTGCTTGCTCCACTCATCCCCAAGATACACTGATGGGTGCAAGGCTTTGCTGCCCAGTTCATATGGCTGCCAGGACAAAAACTCCAGGGAGGGGGACATATACCCAATGCCTAGGATTGGTGCTTGGCTCATCCCCATGCCCTGCAGTTACCTTACTGATTGTAGGCAACAAAGCTGTTAATAGGATTGGGCCCCAAGATGCCTTTGCCTCTTTGAAGCATAGTAATATAAATATGTGGAATCCCAGCTACCTGGGAATTCACACTGAAGTGGTTCTGCAGGTTTGTAACAGTGTATCGCGAACTAATGGAAGGTTGCACAAAATGCTTCTGATGCTTGTGACGGTGCATCACAACATGGGGACGGTTCCACAAAATGCTGTGCTACTTTTGCTTTTATTCCTCCAATAATTTGAGAAGCTCAGGCTGAATTCACATGCACAGTGTTCGATAGTGTCCTAAATTAGTAATAGCACTTCCAGTTTTATCTATTTCTCACATACTAGGACATACACACAAATCTAAACTGGTTCCAAGGGCAACAGCATTATGAATCCACCCAGAGGGAAACAGAGTTCCAGATATTGTGGCATATTTCCTGCAGTGTAAGGCAGATTGTCCTTAACTTGAGAGTGCTTTTTAACTTCTGTTTCCCTTGGAGAGAGTCACCAGCTATTTGTTTTGTTATTCCCTTGGATTTTTATACACTGAAGCCTTAACAGCTCTTACAGACAGCTGTACACTACACAAGCTGACCAACTCCACCCAAGAGCAGTCAGTCAGCCAGCTCCTCTTGGACAACAGTCATCAAGGGAACCAGCCACGTTCTTTCACAGGGAACTCATGAGAGCCAAGCCAGTATTTTAGCCAGTCTCACAGGCTTCTGCATCAGAAGTGAAAGTAACAGTGTAAATCTAATTGTGGTCAACTGAACTAATGCTACTGGTAATAGAAATGTATTAAATTAATATACATTAAAATCCATGTTTCTTATATTTTATATACATGTGCATTCACATACCCCTGTACACACCCTGTGACAGATACTTTGTATCTACAAATACACAACACACACTCTGCTAGTTTAAAAATCAGGTCAAGGGTAATGTTACCAGAGAACAAGTTTATAATTAAAAGTTTATAATTAGATTCTCCAGAAAAAAATCTCTGTTTTATTAAGAAAAAAACCCCCCCGACAACGAGTGAACTCAAGAGCTGATTCTAAGGAGACACCCTTTCTAGCCTCATGCTGTCTATACTTTTTGGCATTTTGATGCTACCTACATGTTTACTGATTATTTTCTAAACTAACCATAAATTACTGCGACTTTTGTACACAAGGAGAGCAGGAGGAAGGGAAGAGAGATGACAGCGGGAGACCAGTTTTTCTAGTAACATGGTGAGTACACGCAGTGCCACTGCCAGGGGCCTGCTCCCTCCCCCTCCCTTTTTCAAGTATGTGGGGAGCAAAAAAAGAGCCCCAGGAAACATCGGGCCCCTGAGGGACTCGTTGGGCAACCTGGTGCTCGCGGCCGATGGGAAGGCGGAGATCTTCAAAGGGTTCTTTGCCTCGGTCTTCCTGAGAGGGGACCGGGACATCCCTCCTGTTGGAAGCCTGTATTCCCCCTCGGGAATCACTGCTAGGCCAGGGGTGAGGGTTGACCTAGTGGAAGGGCTTCTGGAAAAGAGCCAATTTAACACAACATTAAGGTTGCTTATTTGGTATTCTAAATTACGGATTTAAAGATGCAAATAAATTAAATTAAGCGTTCTCATTTTACTCTAGGAATTAAAACACAAACACAAAGAGAGATGTATACATGCACACACATGCACACACACATACAAATAACTGTTTAATGACACATTAATGAGGACCAGTTGGTAGACAATGAAATATCAAAAAGTACAAAACTTCCAGCAAAAGTTTATTACTTTGCTATGTTTTACATGTGCATAATTTTCTATGTCACTGTTTCCTCTTAAATGAGTATCTAACTTTTGTTTTATTACAATTTTATTGGAAAACGGATATATAAAAACGGGTGCTTCGGTGCGCTGCTTAGATTTCATATTTTGCATATACTAGGTTTGTATGTATGTGCACATAACTGCAACTTCAACAGTTTACTGATAAATATAAAGCTGTTATTCCAAACTGGACAGGATCATTTGGCATTATTTTATTA
>JAGPOW010003395.1:6476449-6499006 GCA_030014935.1 Caiman crocodilus | reverse complement strand
GGGGCCAGGGTGGGTGGTGGGATGGAGCCATGGATCTCTCATCCAGGGAGATGGGGGGGCTTCCTACACTGCATGCACCCCGGGGTAGGCATGGGGGGGCATGTGCCCAGAGCCATCCCATGGGGGGGGAGAATCAGGGCAACCGGGCTTTGCAGGGGCCCCGCAGACAGTGCCATACAGGCCCTGCTGGCTCCACACTCTGGCCACTCACCACCCTCCCCCCACACAGGTCCTGCATAGCTTGATATGGCTCGGGCCCCACACACCCCTGGGGTTGACTTTGCACAAGCCTGTGTGGTGCAGGGGCATGATGTCTGCTGAGGCTCTGCACCCCCTTGCCTTTGCCCCAGGAGCTGCACAATGCCACGTTGTGCCTCCCAATGCTGGGCAGGCAGGGGAGGCACAGTGCTGCCAGTGCATGCCTCTTGGAGCAAAGGCAGTGGATCGCAGAGCCCAGCACAGCTGCCCTCTGTCCCGCATACAATCTGGCAGGCATATGCCTCCCATATCTCCCCCAGGGGTACACAAAGCAGTAGGAGCCCACCCATGCCCCTCGATGAGCCATCCACAGCTCTGTCCCATGACCTGGCTCGGCCCTGGGGCCACATTCACCCCAGTCCTTTCCCTATTCCCTCCCTCACTGTAGGAGCCTTGATCTGCCCACCCATGCCACTTCCCCACACCCTTTACCCTCCACAGACTTACCTGCTGGGCAGCACGTGTGTGTGTTTGCATGTGTGTGTATGTGTGTCTGTGCATCTCTATGTCTGCCCCTCACTCCCAAGGCACAGCCCTCCCCCCTCCAGCCCTACTGC
Source organism: Caiman crocodilus (assembly GCA_030014935.1). NCBI lineage: Eukaryota > Metazoa > Chordata > Crocodylia > Alligatoridae > Caiman > Caiman crocodilus. The sequence goes on along the minus strand of JAGPOW010003395.1, from coordinate 6,498,191 downwards.
TGCCCCTCAGTCCTGACCCACAGTACCCCACATCCTGCTAAGGTATGTGGGAACTCCCCTCCCCAGACTCCAACACCCCCCTCACACACACCCACAGGCCCCCACACCTTCACAAATTTCCCCCACACACACTCCACATCACCCCCCAACCATGCAAAGTACGTGCATAATTCTGCATAACCTTGAGTTCTTCTGTGCATCGTTGCAATTAATTGTGACTAATTTTTTTAATCTCGATCAAACTGTTTAATCATTTGACAGCCCTACCTACCACTAATCCTAGAAAACTTCAACTTGTGACCAGTTCTGGAACTCTACATGACATTGAGTGCTGTAATTTCAGAAGTGTCAAGAAGTGCTGCATTCAAAACAGATAAACTCTATATTACACCTTCCCTTGATAGGTAAACTGGAATTAATCTCAGAACTAAAAACTATTGACTCCTTGGCTACAAGCGACTGTGCCTTGTGCAAATGAAATAACATCCAAACCAGTACTTTATGTGCTACATGATTTGAAAGGGCCAATTTTCCCAGGCTGAAACAATTATTTACTAAATCAAGTACAATAAAGAATTTAAAATGTGAATAACTAGGAATGCTTTTCAGGATAGTTTTCTAGAAACTCAACTATCAACAATGCCGTAGTCAAGAAAGATGACCACAATGGCAAGTGAAAACATCTAACAAAGGTCAAAAGGAATGTAAATCAGAAGCTAAAAAGCACAGAAACTTAATGAAAGCAGCAAAAAGGGCATGAGGGAGAAAAAAACCCAAAAACCAAAAAAACCATGGTTCCAGCATAAAGACAAAAAAGTTAACTTTAAGTACACCAAGAATAAAAGTAATACATTAACACACTGCATTGGTCCCTTCCTGTGATGACGTAGTAGAATTTTCAATAATGATATAATGAAGAAAAAAAATAAGTGGTCAATGAATGCTTCCGGTACATAATTTAAAAATATAAAATGTATATCATGGCACATGATGATTAAGTGTTTTCCACAACAACAGCAGCAACTCAAATTAGACATTTTTCATCAGACTGTCCAGGTATTTTAAAACGGATAAAGCTCTGCAGACTGCTAATACTGATTTTCAGTGATCACTGGAGAAATTCCAGAGGAGTAGAAGAAACCTACTTTTTGTCCTTTTAAATTGTTGGCACAATGGGATGATTCATATAACTATGCTTGTCAGCCTAACAATTGAAAACAAATTAACAAAATGGTTGAGACAGGTCCAGACTGTAAAGGATAAAAGGGGGTTAATTTAATTAAAAACAATCAACACGAATAACTAGAAAACATATATTGTCAAACTAACTTGATATTTTCTGATGAGACTGCAATAGTCCTATTGATAACAATGAGACAGGTGATGGTTTAACAGGCTTCTGATTTAGTACTCCATGGGAAAAATCAACATCATGCATTAAATGGAATAAAAACCACTTAAATGATAGGTCTCAACATGTAATTAAGAACAACGAATCATCATCGCTACAAAAGAGCTGATCAGAGATCAGTTTTGGCCTTTTGCCATTTAATAATGGGGTTGTTGTTTTAAAAAATTAATAATTTTTAATGATCTGGAAAAAAATTCTTACTGATAAGTTTCCAAGTGACATAATAGGAGAAGTGGTAAATAATAAAGAGAACAGGTCTGACACCTAGCAAATGTGGGTTAGTTGGTCAACAGTATGTGTTTCAATATAGGTAAGGTCACGTATATCTAGGAACAAAGATTGTAGGCTGCAATCACAAGATTGGGACTGTATCATGGGAAGAAAACATTCTGAAAAACCTTAGGTATCATTAAGGATAATCAGCTCAACGTGAATTCCTAGCCTGACATCGGCCAAAAGGGCTCATGTGATCCATTGACATATAAATAGTAGAACCTCAAGTAGGAGAAGAGAGCTTATATTGCCTCTATACTGAGCACTAGCATATCTAATTCCAGAATACTCTCTTCAGTTCTGGTATCCATACATCTTCAAGAACAATGTTGCAACAAAATCAGAAAGATTTCAGAGTATAGCCAAAACAATGAGCAATGGCTTGGAAAACACGCCTTATAGTAAAAGAGCTAAATAGATTGGTCTGTTTAGATTAACAATGAGAAGCTTGAGGGGTGACTGTATCTCAGTTAAGTGCATTCACACTGGGCACAAATCTGATAACAGGAGACTTCTTCACCTAGCAGACACATGTTTAAAAATCACCAATGCCTGAAAGCTGAAGCTAGACAAATTCAGACTAGAAAAAAGGTGCTTTTTTTTAACAGTAAGTAACGAATCCTTGAAGCAACGTATGAACAGCTGCAGTGGCATTTGCCATCACTTGAAATTTTTAAATCAAGACTGGATGTTTTGCTCTAAATTATATGCTCTTGTTTAAGCATAGTTATTGAACCTGGAACAGGAGTCTGAGCAGACTATCGAAACAGTCTCCTCATACCCTAAAATCTATTTAACAGTGAGGGCCAACCCAAGGGCTACTCTGATCCCCTTCTTCTGCCTGAGTTCCTGCTCTGCTTTCCACTTCCTGCCCTACTGGCTGCTGCGCTGGCTGTCCCCTCCCTGATCTGCCATGAACCCCGCACAGGGCTTGTCTGTGCCACTTGTGGCACTTCTGAAGATAGGTCAGCCTGCCATACACCATGGAAAGTGCTTCACATGGTGAATTCATAAACCTGTAAGAACCCCATCAAAGCTCAAAGGCAAGCAGGTGCTTAACACCTTTGAAAAAACAGGTCAGTAGTTTACATGTATAAATATGGGTACTAAAGCCTAACTAAGGACCAGCATTTGAAAAAAGTCGATCTCTATTTGCTCTCAAGGTTTAAAAGAATCCAGAACACGACAAAAGGAGGGATAGCACAAAGTCCATTTCAGTGAAATTCCACCACAATGAAATGATTTCCAAGCCTTGACTGCTGGCCCACAGTAAAAGTTGCCAAATGGATCTTTCAGTCCTTGCCTACGATAAAGTCTAGTTAAAACATAGTATTTTGTCTGCATTGTCCCAAAGCCAGATAAGTAAAGTTGAGGGTCTCACTTCACTATAGCGTGCTTATGCCTGTTCTTGCCATATGGTGAAAGCTTAACCAGGGCAACATGAAACAGGTCCAGGTTGCTCCAGTTTGGCTTTCCCTTCCCATAGGGTAACTGCAGGCCCTTGAACACTTATGACAGAATAAATGACGCACAGTAAGTCACTACCTGCTATTTACTGTGGTCAGGCAAGTAGCTATTTAGTGTGCCTCGGCTACTTTGCCATAACTGTTCACGTGACTGTAATTACCCCAGGGTACTGAAAACTAAACCAATGTAATTTAGCCTTTCTTCACTGGGGGAAAGCTACTCCAGCTGAGCTTTAACCCTGGGGCTGAAAACATGTACATGAACATTACTGCAGAACAGGTAAGGCCTGCTCTCTGTGAATTGCAGACTCATGAACAGTTACACGACTGTAACTGCAATTAAAAGGAGACACGCTCTTATGCCTCAGCCACTCCACAGTAACTGTTCGCAGAGAAATCTCATTACAAGAACATTTCAGTTATAATAAACACATTTATTAACTGAACACTCCCTTCATTTTAACAAAGGTTACTTGTATAGCTGCAGCTGAACAGGTATATCATAGTAGCCACAATATACTATGATTTATTAGCAAGGAACACATGTCCACACAAAACAAGGTGGTAAAGGAAGGTCTGTGTAATCATGGGGAATTCCTGACCCCATATCACAGTGAATTTAATATAATTCTGCATGCCTGTTTAATACCAGCAAAAACATCAGTTCACAGAGCCTGTTGAAGGCAACCACCATGTGGACACTAAACATACTTGATCCGAGTCAGAAAAGCCAAGAAGTGATTACAATTCTATCCAAAACAAGAATTATTCCCTCCAAATGGAGGGGAAAGTCACGGATGTTAAAAAAGTGATAGTAAACAAAATCAAGAAACTAAGTCAGATACAGTGTAGACAACAGCCATTTTATTTCTGCAACTTGCCTCTTCCTAGAGCTGGGTTAATGGGCATTTCGAACAAAGATAGTCGTGTTTCTATAGAATGCATACATCTAAAATAACGTGGCTAATCAGAGTCCATGAACACTTCTCGGCATCATCAACTTAGTATACGAAAATAAATACAGAAACAGGGCAAGATGTCAAACATCCTTCTCACCACAATTCATCACACCTGAACCACAATCTGCAGATGAAAGGCTGAAATAATTTTACAATGATACTTCCCATTTTTTGTTATGAGCTTGATTCTGAGAGTTGCCAAATGTAATCGAATCTCTGTAAATAAGCAAAACCCCAATAAAGGATATGGTAGGTACAAACAGGCAATCAGGACTGAGAAGCTTAAAAAATTAGAATTGATATCTGAATTTGTGCAAGTGAGAAAATATTTTTTGACTTGGTATGGGCTTTATTTTTAAATGGAAGTTTTTCCTCACCTGTAGACTCTCTTCTCACCAGGAATTTTTGCACAATTTTCCTGCCTTTGGTAAAACAGATAAAACATCTGCACAAGAATTTTCGCAGTTACTAAGAAAATCTCCCCTAGTGTTTTCAGCACAATATCAAGTGAAACTGCTCAAACAGGGGTAACTTTTACAAAATATCCTACAAAAAACACCAGCATTTCTATTTCTCATCTACCTACAGTGGGTGTGTTGTACAATGCTAATGACACCAAATAAATACAAACTGTCAGAACAAAAGTAAGCTAAGCTAGTTCACTAGTCCAAAAAATAGACAGAATGGGACCAAGCTGTCAAGTTGTGTATTACTCCACAGTAGTAATATGCCTCAAACGGAGAAGCAACTAAACAACTAAAATTGAAAGCAAAGGCAATTTAAAAAGCATCCAGACCAGGGGTTTTGTTTTAGTTATGTATTTTGTAAAGGGCAGTGTATGCTTGCAAGGCTAAATAAACAACTAACAGCAGAACAAAAAGCTTGCTCATTTAATCCCTGCTAACTGCAGAGACTATATAACTTTTTGTCTTTATTTTGTAATATGTACTGAATGGAGGGAATAAGAAAAAACAAAAAACCCTGCTGTTAATGTTAAAAGTCCTTATGCAGGCAACACAGACTGCTGCTAAAATTCTGTTCCTGCTCTGCCATATTGCACAGGCCAAAAGAGAATGGATTTATTAGGAGAAATATGTTTTACGAGAATAGCACTTCAGAGGTGAATTTTTAAACTAAAACATTTACCATGAAAATATCTAAAAGGAAATACATTTACAGCAAAATTCGTGTTTGAATAATACTTCATCCTTTGGGAACACAGACATTTCTTGAGAGAAAACAATTCAAGGGTACATCCACTGCCTTCCTTGTTGAATAGCATAGATCTTGGGATTTGTCACTGGGAACAGAGCCATAATTTGGCTGTTAGCAAATTCAGTACACATTGTTTATCTGGTTTTGGTTCAAAGGCTAAAATCTTCACTGAATACCATAAATTCAGTTCTGAACCCTAATTCTATTTAATAATTAATAGTACATTACTTCATTGTAAAAGAAGTTGCAGTACAACATAAAAAGCCTTAAAAAATTATGGAAATTGCCAAATTTTAATTCCATTTTATTCAACTGTATAGGGAAGACCAAAAATTACTTCAAACAAAAATATGACTCTAATAATATTTGTAATCCTTGGTGATAAGAATAATTTTTAAACTGGTTTAACTAACTGAAGACGTTCCAACTTACTTCTAGTTTGTTAAAAGTATACACTATAGAAGCTGGATTTGGAAGAAGGGTGGGCAAATATATTTGATTTTCTTTTCTATGGAACAACCACTCAACCAAATGATGCAGTCTAAACAATGCTTCTCTTTGCACAGACCACTGCAAAAGTTTTCTTCCATTTCAACACTGGGATAAATAGGGAGCATGAGAAAAGAGAATATTGCAATAATCACACACTTTTTTCTCCTTGAGACTGCCTAAGAGAAAATACTATGCATGCTTAGTTGCACTTTCAAAGTTACAGGAAAACAAAACGTTGTTACACCCAAAAGTCTGGGGTGGGGAAGAAGTACAAAACTATTAATTCTAGGAAGTTACTTATTACCCAAAGTACCATAAGTTATAGCTAGATTATTGGGTTTTAAAGAGACCCTGGTGAACTATTTCCGATCTTGGAAGAAAACACTGTGATCTCTGTACTAGTAGTAACAGCAGCAGTAGTAATAGCAGTAATAGTAGTAGCAGTAATATCACACAAAAAGTGTTTCTTCTGGGATACAGTGGTCAATTTTTTGGCATCTTTTTCAATTAAATTAAGAGGACAATATTATATTATTTCCTGGATCAGAAGCACAAAAGATCACCTTAGAAGAGACTTGGTGACTCAGATGAATAGTAACAGGATAAAGAGTGATTTCACTCATCTTTAAATCCCTGGTTCAATCACAGTCCAGATCAGTAATGATAAAAAGTCATTGAGACAGCTGTTTGGTGCCCTACATTAATAAGAGTCCACAAAGTCCTCTCATAATTGATAGTAATCGAAGAAATCATAGAAATCACACACAGAAATCATAATTACCACCAGAAAAACTGGACATCTCAGTAAAAGTAAAGAACTAAATTGGTATAGAAGCTTCCATTGCCTATGTAAAAAAGTGAAAGCATCTTGTCCATCCAGGCATCACTTGACTTGCATAAAATAAACAGGTGAAAAAAGGGATTTGACAAAAGCAATGAGAGCTGAAATTAAGCACTCTAGGTTTTACTTGTGGTTCTTTCCATAGTGTAACAGTAGTGCTTAACCACACATAGTCTCAGTCTGCAAGCTGTAAAAAGGAGAGATAAAGTTAACCTACCTCAAAGGAGGAAGCTACAGGACTGGATAGAGGCACCCACATTACATTTTTCTCAGTGGACATCACTCTCTCTCGCTCGCCTTATAAGCATAATCACTCTATTTTTTTCCTTGGCCAGACATCTTCAAAAGATATTCATTATGAATATAAATGCTTCATTTTACCCCCACCAGCACCCCATTCCATAAAACACGTTTACAACAACCACATCATTCAAGTAGGGTTTGCACTATAAGAACTTGTTAAAGACACCCAATCTACTCCTTTATAATTTTCAGTGTTTTTACTAGTACCTATTGGAATTCTGAATACATTTATTTTTCATTTTCATAACCATTACAATATCAAATTAACTAATTTTACAGAGCAAGAAATTAAGTATTTTTCTTTAAGTAGCACCACACAGTCAATAGTGCCCAAACTGGTAGGAATGGTATTTTGCAGTGATTAATAAATCAAAGTAAAATATTTGCGGGCATAAATTCCAATATTTGATCACCCACTTCTAAGAAGGATAGGTTCCTAAAAGCACAAGGAATGATGGCACCTTTCCCAACTTTTATGTGCTTGAGTTTTTCTGGCCTTATAAGTTAGTAGTTGCCACTAAGGAAATCTTTTGTTTGACTTCCTGGCTGACACCCATGTACCCAGAAATGTAGGCTGGAATAACTCTAGGCATTCTTTTCCAGCATTCTCTAATCCAAGCAAGAGGATTAAGTTTAAGATTACAGACTGGATATTTGATATTCTCCTATAATGGGAATTCAGAACAAGGGAGGGGGGGGGAACTTTTCTTAACTCATCTATATATTTTCCCCAGTGCAAGGATTCTGGTAAGAGAGATACCATAATACCTCTGGGCTATTTTTTAAGTGTATATGTAGCAAAATTTATAGAGGGTTTACTGAATTGGGGGGGGGGGGATGGTTTATGACTTAAGAATGCTGTTAAGCACAAGATGGGGGGCAGAGTTCTTCAGTTACCTAAGCATCTAGTATTGCCACTAATGTTCATTCTGGAGTAATTTGTTGTTGCTGGAGTACATCACATTAATTTAAAGCCTAAAACCCATTTTAATATTAAGAATATATGTAATGCATATCTTCATTTAACGTATCTTCTACTTTATTTTCCAAAAGCTAGGGATACTTCATACTGACCTCCTTAACTAGGAGACACTTTTCATAAAAGATGCATTTCCCTAAGGGATTAAAGTTCTATTTGGAATGAAATCCTAGGTTCATCTCTTTGGAAACTGATATATGGCTATGGTCTGATTATAAATGATCCATAAAGCCAAACACTGCTAAAGCTATACACGGACACTTAATAGTTCACAGAATCTGTATTAGGCCTCCACTGCCTCTGACACACTCCTAAGGGCATGTCTTTACTCAATGGTTTAACCTTAACCTTAGTAGCAGCTTAAATTCTACTTCCCTTACACAGAAAACTCAACCCAGAATCCCCCAGTTACGAGGATAGAGCAGAGCTCAGATTCTGGTTTAACCCAAGCTGGAATACCTCACTTAGCAGTGAGGATGCAAGTAAACCTCTCTCAAGAGCCCTTCTCACAATTTCTGCAACAGAGACAAGGTCTCCTTCAATTAACTCAGTGTATTAAGTCAGAATCTAAGGGCATCTCATCACAAAGAATCCCAGAATATTCCCCCAGATACACACAGACAAGTTCAGAAACACTGAGAACACAGCAACAGATACCACTTTCCTGTGGGAGGTTCACTTCCGAGTTACTAATATTAGTGCCAAGACCTGAGTACCAATCTCTCACATCAACTGTGCAGTGAGGACAGCTAGAGCCTTCACATTTCTTTCCCCACTCTACTGATATACATAATTAGTGTTTCCAATAATTTCAGGATGTTGTACAGTGGCTTTCAATTTATAGACATGCACATGCAGAGTACAAGCAAAGGGAGTCACTTCCCTTTATAGAAGACTGAGAAAGAATGAGGAATCATTATCAAACACAAAGTAACTGAAAAAACAGCATGCAAGCCAAACAGCTTGATTATTCAGAATAGTATCTCCTTTACAAATAAAACAAAGGACTAATACTCTGTAGGCAATTGCCCCTTCAGTTTAGACTCTATATACAACCTAAACAATGGGGGAAATAAGGTGCTTTTAGAATATGACCAGCTTTAACTGAAACAATGTTCAGTTTGCTCTTGCAATTTCCAACAGAAGACTTAAAACCACTTAAAATACTTTATCTGTTACTGAAATGCAATACTAAGACTGGGTTATTAATAACCCTCATTTCTTTGTACTGTGGTTAATAAATGCTCTAGAGCATAGATTGCTAGTGTCCTGCTAGTAGGACCCCCCTAGTACTCAGTAATTTGCTTCCTGCATTAAAGTCTTAATACTGCTTTCTTGCTGTTGGTCTTTGCCAGTCAGACTTTTTATAGATATTAGTACAGCAAATAAAAGGTGGATGTTGAAAAACTTCCCATAATTTTATTAGTAACAGCTGTTCATACATCATAGCGTTCAAGGGCGAGAACAGTTCTTGAGTGTTATTTCATTCAGCAGGGCAAGAAAAAATGCTCTGTGTTTATAGTACTCAGTTACTGCAATAGAGTTAATTACCATTAATCACACATCTACCTTATAATGCCATTTCACACTTTCCTGGGATTAATTTTGCTGCAATTGTCACATTACTTTAAAAAAAAAAAGTATTCTTTTGTGAAGTTGTCACTGCCATGATCACTAACAAAATAATTTCTCATAACCCAAAATGTCCCATATCACAGAACGCTCTCTATTCTCCCTCTACCCCCTGCAGTAGTTAATATGGTGTGTGCTGTTTGATACAAGGTAGACATTATGCAAGCTCTGGACTTCTTGAAGTCTAAACAGATGTGTAATGTGCACTGAGAACCTGAACAAGCTCCCCAAGAGAAACTAGGATACTATACAAGATAAATTCCATGTCAATGCATAAAAAAATGGTACATTCATTTTAAAGCCACATCAGCAATAGCATGCCCCATCTTCTTAGCTAATATGACATATCAATCTTCAAAAGGGATCTATCTATGCACATAAACAAAGCCTCATATTCATAACATTGTTTGTGTGGCAGGGCACCTTTGGGTGCCTGCCACTTTAAGGGCAGAGTCAGGCAGCTCCCAGGTGCATGATGAGGGCAGCCATTTTGGGAACCAGTTATATAAAGGTTGCAGTCTGCTGCGGCTAGCCTAAGTAGGACTACTACCTGGCTGAGCTGCAGCAGGAACAGGTGGTGGTAAGGGAAGGTGCTCATGGGGATGGTTAAGAGGCTCCTGGTCCTATGCATGACCTAAAATTGCACCCTGCTGGGGGTGGGTAGTCTGGTGGGGCTGCTGGTGGCACAGGAGCCCCCAAGAAATGCCAGGCCAGTTATGTTCCTGGTGAAAGGTGGGTCAGGGTGCCTTAATAACACCAGCTCCCAAACCTTAGTGGGTATGAGGGTCAGGCCTGGCTATGGCCACCTGGGCCTGCAGGGGAGTAAGACCCCAGAGGCCCCTGGTTACAGACAGCTGTGTGGCCCTGGAGGGGGGAGGGGTTGTGAAGCCCAGGAGAAGGCAGGGATGTAGGTGGCCCTGCAGAAAGTATGGTTGAATGGAAGTAGGCGTGAAGGGCTGTGTGTGAAGTGGCCTGAGTAAACCTGAAGGGCAGTGCAAGGGCCAGCTGTGGGAGCAGCTGATGGTGAGGAGACCCCAGGGTGGGTGTAGTACAGAGGCCCTACAGCATGCATAGTAGGAACCCCATGTGTGGGGAAGAGTCCAAGGTGTGTTTGTGGATGCTGAGACTACTTTGGCCCAAAGTACAGAGTGGGGGAACTCAGCTGGAGTTAGGGGTGAGTCCTGACTACGCTAAGTCCTCTACCACAAGGAAGCTGAGTGGGGGTTGAAAGAGCACAATGACCTGTTGCTCTGGGGAGGGTGAGACCCTGGAGCACCAGTTGTGGTGTGTTATGAATATCATGTGGATGCCATCTATGAGGCATAGGCAGCAGTGCAGCGATGGTTTCAGAGCCACAGAATGCCCCGTGGCACTGGGGCAGGAAATGGGCAGCCCCCTGCCTAATTTAAGACCCCAATTATTGAACAACAAGGTGTCAGACAAGAGGCGGTTAGGTAAGAAACAGGTAGGTGGACCAACTCCTGATCAGCCCAGGAAGGCCCCCTGTTACAATACTTTAATAAAGTTTTTCCCCACCAAGTCTATAATATACAGCCTGAAAATTTGCAACTAAAATTAAATAAAGTAGTAATATATTTGACCATTAACTGATTGAAAAAGTACAACAGATATTTAAAGTGAAAAGGATAAATATAAAACAAATAAAATACATTCTACCCAACAACTTGTTGTTACTCATACCAACTAACACCCAAGACTAAAGGCAACTGACCAAATAAAATACACGCTATCAGTTAGGGGTTTTCTTATTATTGTTACTGGTTTTTATTTTGTGCATTTGACAATGGGAATGAATCGGTTTCATTTCTTACCTAGTCAGATTCTCCTGTTTTCTACTGATCTTTCAGAATACAGTAGTGATGGAAAAAACATTTGAAATAAACTACTGGAACTGCAAAACCACCAAAATACAGCTTGGGAAACAGGTCTGAAACTGAAATAACTTGTTTTAAAAATGTACTACTTACAATACTTAGCAAATGTACTACTTTACAATATTTGCTATACTGACATACTTTTAATATTCCAAACCTTTTAAAATAGTTTATTAGGCAATTAATTATTAGGTAATAATCATTCCTATTTTTAATTGTTAGGAAAACTGAGGCAAAGAGCTGCATCATATTACAAAAATTAAACTGCTACCAAGTATGCTTGATTTTTATAGTCGTTATTTCTACCTTGTGCTTAGCCTATAAATATTTTAATAGAAATCCAGGCACAGTTAATCTACTCAAAATCAAGTTGAATGACTTGGACCAAAGGTTACCCTTTTGAAGAGCAAAACCCTTAAATAGGTAACTTGAGATATCTTTGATCATCACCAAGGCAGTTTATCTAATATCCTATATTAGACTTGTTTATATGATAAACCTTTTATTCAACAGGATTCTGGATAAATCTGGCTATGAGGGAAATTCTTATCCCTGAATTTCTGGTTACCCAGGATCCATATGGCCAACATGTAATCCTTAACATGACCATACATTGTATGTTTATGTAATAATCTGTGTTTCTGTTACTTGCCTTGTTCTAGTTGAACAGTCATATGAATTTAGGAATAATTTGCATCAGTATGTTTAGTAACTGTAATAAGACTAAGATGAAAGTGTGGCTGATGCAGGATTTAAATAGCTAGAAGTTGGTATGCATCTAGAAAAGAAAATTCAACTAAGTAAAAGTTTTCTCCCATTTCATATACCAAAATGCATCCATCTCAGTAATATTATATCAATAAATATGTATTGCATAAGAAATCACTCTTTGTGCAGGTTCTATTTTAACAAGTGATTATGTAGCAGTTAAATTTCATGAAAAATAAGGGAGCTCAAGTATATATCTAACAGATGACCAAGCTACATTATACCAGTCTAATCAATTTCTAGAGAAATTAAAGATCTGTATTATCACATAGTCCTACATTTTGTAATCCATCCAGTTTTAACTGAGACGGATGTAAATCTGTCCAGTAATATTTACTCTTACAAGTTGCCCATCTAAGTTGGCACGAAAATGTTTTTCTAGTTAAGGCTGGCAGCAATGTATGCTTGCTTAACTGGATTAACTTTCACTTTATTTCAGCTGATGATGTAAGAAGAATGCAAATGTTTTGCTAAGAACACCTATATATGTCATACTTTATTTCACCTCAGAGATCTGCTACCTCAACAGTAAAGAACAACTGTATATGGAAAACCCATGTTTTAAAGATGGCATAGTTCTTCAAAGGCCACGGGTCTAAATTTAAAGCAGTGTGAACATACTGCCGTGTCTCTCCAATGTTTAACTTGAGCCAAATTTAAGAGTTTTATTTAGGGGTAAATTTTATGTTCTCAAGTAAGTAAGGAAATTCCCACTAATTTATGAAAAATATTTATGTGACTATAAATAACTTGTATATGAGAATAAATTTTGGGAGACCAGGTTTTACACTTTAGGCCTTAACAAAGAATTCCCACTGATAACAGTGAAAATAGTGTTCAGAGGTGAACCTCAGAATACAGCTCAAGCTTGGCTTTTAAAACCATTGTGCACACAATAGTTACACATAAGTTTGCAATATCTTGATGATAATATAAAAATACCTTGTTCTTTCTAATATACTGGGCACAGCTCCACAATAAAGTTTCTACACGAGGCCCTATTAGACCACAGTAAACTAAAACATTCTGCCATAGGATAGTACTTGGAAATAATCCTGTGGCAGAGTGACTTACTATGCCACAAGGTCTGTGTAGCAGGACTAGTCAGCAGGCAGCTGGGGCACAAGGGTGCTTTAGTATGTGGGCTGCCTGCTGACTAGTCCTGCACTGGAGCACCCTCAGGGTCCCAGCCGGCCTCTCTGCAACATGCTGAGCTGAGTCGGAGCAGCCCCAACCTGGCAGGCTTACCCCCAGGGCCCTCTACCAACCAGGGCTGCTCTGACCCAACTCAGTGTGCTGAAGGGTCCTGGGTCCACATTCAAACATGGTGCTCAAGAGCAAATAAACTCTGGCACAATACAAGCTGTATTTTGGTGGTTTTGCAGTTCCAGTTTCCAGTAGTTTATTTCAAACTCTGTGCACAATTTGTGCCAGAGTTTATTCATTCACATTAATTGCACATGTAGACACGCCCACCATCTTTCCAACCAAAAGCAAACAATAGATGGATATTAACAACTTTAAACTTTAGAGAGCAATTGCAGTTTTGCAAAATGCTCAATAGTAATGAAAAACAGAAGAATTTGGAAAAATACCATACATTCAAACCAAATTCAGTGGAAGACTGACTTTGATCCAGGACATCCTAATACGGTTGACATGTACTAGCTAGGATCCCACTATTTCTTTATAATGCTAGCTTTCAATACTTTGCTTGGGGAACTGGCTTTTGCTTTTTTTTTTCTTAAATGATACATTTTTAAAGTTTAGATGAAGTGTTTGTTATCATTACCAAGTAGAAAACTGATATGTAACTTAGTGTGTGGGACTTGGGTTTTAATATTTAATTACTTTAAAGGGTGTACTTTAAAACTAAACTAATCTCTTAAAGTAATCTTAACCATGAATTGCCATATGTTTGCCAGATAGACTACAACTTTTGAACTCTGACCACAAAGACGATCACATTGATAATCACAATTATTAATGTATAAAATGACTACATACTGTAATCTGCATGTCGTGTAATAACTGTATGCTACACAACTGGGAAGGACAAATCATTTCAGACTGCAAGAAAGCATTAAAATCTTTGAAATTGAAAAAATATGTTAATTCCTACCTTGACCTAGAAAAAGTTCAACTCCTCTTTCATATTTAGTACTACTCGTGCAAGTTTTCATAAATTTTAAAATGCATATGTAGGGGGAAAAAAAGAGATGGAAATACTCTATTTATTCACAGTAATCAAAATAATTAGCTACTCCTAATACTTGATAGTGGACAAAGTATCCACTACAAAGAAATGCAAATGTTTTTCACAATAAATGTTACAAACAAATATTTACAGAAAATGACACTTCTGAAATGTTCACATTTGTCATCTTGGAAGCCAAGGTGTTTCTAAACTAAGTGACATGGTTTGTTTGTTTGTTTTTTAACAGCTGGGTAGCTGAAAAGATTAGGCACTCTTAAGCTGTACCCAAAGTCTACCTAAAATTAGGAAATACTATTACTTTTAATTGGAGGGCGGGGGAAGAATGTGTGATAAGTCACTGTCAACCTGAAATCCAGAAAACTTTAGAAGAAGCATTTAAGTAATTTTAGTCTCTCCAAACCTCACTGCTGTAAAAATAACAAACAAACAAAAAAAAAAACTGAATGAATAACTGACCATGTGAATGACAATACAAAGCTCTGTCAAATACAAAAAATAATGGATCTGAGAAATAAGAATTTCCTCCTTAAATATTTTTCTGCATCGCATTTTTTAGATCTGAAAGAGGCTTGTGATGGCAGATTCCTGAACCTGAATGGAATCCTACTGGCTTCTGTGGTAGACTGCCTGCATGGAGCACTTTTTCAGGATTAAGAGCTTTAGGTGTTTTAAATCCAACAATCCGTATACCATTTTCAGGTATGAAGCCCAACAATACTCATACCCCACCCCCTGTTTTCAGTCATGTGTATGACTTCAAGTTGCAAGTTTGTTTTTAAATTAAATTATTAAAAGGAATTAAAGCATCTATTAATCCGGGATTTCTCTACTTATCTTGCTACACTGGCTCAGAGGCCCAATACGGATGCATCACTCTTTACAAGAGTTGCACTACTGCAATTTTCTCAGTTTGCCCTAGTGAAGCATGCTAAAACAGAAGGTCTACACTAGCATTGAAACAACAGTGCAAGAATCCCTAATACAGATAAGCTCTGATTTTCTTCCAATCTATAAAAATAACAGCCCCTTACTGGTTCCAGTTTTAAACCTGACACCTTTAATTTGGCTTAAGCAGTGTCAAAATTTGGCCCAGATCATGCCATCAGTTTCATGCACTTAATTTTACCAGCAGGCAAATCTTACAGATCACTGAGACTACTTGTATATTAAACTAAGTTCATCCATTATAGACTGTAGAATGGAACTTAAATCTTTTAAGCTATATATTTTGTCCTTTTCAATTGTCCTTACTTTTGAGAGAACACAGTTATATCCTTCCACAAATTTTTTACTTCTCCAAAACCTTGGGAGAAACCCACAAGCATTATTGGAGGAAAACCTAGGAAATGCAGAAACAACTGAGACCTGTACCACCAGTCAAATTCTTCTTGAATAAAATGTATAAAACATTTAGTAAATATCTATTAAAGCACATGCAGGTTATGTTATTCTCTACTTCAAAACCTGAAAATGCAAAATTAAACCAAAACCAAAGGGGGAGGCAAGGATTTCTTAGGGTGGTATCTTTTATTGGACCAACTATATATATTATTGACTCGCATTATTGTCTGGACCATTACCCATACAATGCCACTCTAACATTACAATTACTTTGGTTTTGGTAGCCTAAATGTCAACCTCTGTCTCCTCCTGCTATTTCTCCACACCCATTAAAACCCCAATACCTTAAACTAAATCTAAGACCAATATGATTTAATAATATCATCTTATTAAAATAACACCAGGGGAAAGACTGGATTCATAAACAGTCATGTCAATTAATTTTGCACTTTGACTCACCTTTAGCTCATTTGAAAGACAATTTATTCCCCAGCATCAATTACCACCTTTACGTACAAGACAGAATGTTTTGAATAAAATGGATAGTCCCTGTCTTGTGAATGTGAGAGTTGATTTCACAATACCCCACCCCCTGCCCCCCCTGCTCTCCCCAACACACATACAGACACAAACACCAGACAGTGGTGCAGACATTTTTCAGGGCCTGTTAGTCCAAGGTACAAAGCTCCCTTACCACAGTGGCTATGCGTTACTACAATTGTCTGGACATGGAGCCTTTTCTTTTCGCTCAAGAGGCTTATTTGAGCACATAAGCCACATTTCTAAGAAAGAATTACTGAAATGGCATTAGCTTCTGCCGAGATTAAAAAGAAAGGCCGCTGTATGCTGTAAATGACATTTCCTAACCGATGGGTGGATTCCAAAGGTATTAAAGAGCCTGTCAGTCTCAGACATGCTTGGAGGCTACGAGTCAGTTTCAGGGTACAGCTCAGGTTTTGCGTGTATTTATGTGTGTCTCAGTGTGTGTGTATGTGTAAATATGGGTATAAAGAGATACAGATAAAGACCATAAACTAAGCCTATCCCATGTATCTCTGTCTACCTCATTAAAGAAAAATCATAGCTCCAACATGCAGCCAGGCAGCCCCCTTCGCCAGGGCTCCCAAAACAATACAGACATTAATGCCTGTCACCATCAATCTGCAAAGCAGCTTCTCCCCTCCAGCCCTTTCAGTTAGCTGCTGCCTTGCCATTGCTTCTTCACGCCTGTGGCAAACAAGCATCACTCTCTTCCCTTATCCCTTTCCACCCCCTCAGCCCCTCTCTCCATTTTGCAAGGCCACAGCTAGCCTCCCCATCAACTGAAACCAGAGGTGATTATTGCCTCAGCCACATCTGTAGTCGCAGTGCTGAGCAAGACAATGCAACACCCACCCTTCACCCACCACCCTGTGTCTCATCCCCACCCCCACCCGCCTAGTTGTCCTGATCAGCATCACAAGGCTGGTGGCAAGTGCCCATTAGAAGAAGGCAGGGGGTGCGGAGCTGGAATGGTCTCCTCCATCCACCCACAGGGCTCCGAGGGGGCTGATTCCCCTCTGGTTTCCTCTCCAGCCCTGCAGCCAGATACAGCTTGCACGGGTGGCTCCTGCAAGAGTGGTGGCAGATGGGTGTGCATGCATGTACACAGCCGCTTGCGTGTGGGGGGGGGTGTATGCATGTGCATGCAAGATCTGGCAGATGGGTGCACATGCATGTATACACAGCTGCCCATGGGGGGGTGTGCATGTGTGCAATACTGGCAAATGGGTGCATGTACACAGCTGCCCGTGTATGTCTGCATCGGCATAGTGTGTGCATGTCTGCCTGTGTGTATGCATGTCATTCTGGCACATGGGTGCACATGCACATTTCTGCACAAGTGTGTCCACCGCCGTGCTGTGCTCCTGCACATGCATGTGCACTGCTGCGTATGTGGGTGCGTGCGTGTGTAACTGGCAGACGAGTGCACAGCTGCTCACGCGTCCGGGCGTGTATGTGCACACGCATGTCCACAGCTGCGTGTGCAAGCGCGCGTGGCGGGGAGCGGCCGGGCCCGCGGCCGAGTGGCGCCCCGCACTCACCCAGCAGCAGCAGCTTGAGCTCCCGGCGCGCGTCGCGCTTGTCCCGCCGCAGCTGCCGCTCGATCTCGTCGTTGATCCGCCGGGCTTCCTTGGCTTCCTCGCTCAGGCAGCACGCCATGATGGACTCCAGAGTCATTCTTCCCGGCTGGGCTCCGGCGCAGCGCCCACCCCCGCCGCCCCCCGGAGCTCCCGGCCGCGCCGCGCCGCGGGGGACACGCCCGGCCCGGCCCGGTCCGCACCGCACCGCACCGCCCGGCTGCAAGCGCAGGCACCGGCCGCGGCCCCCACCCCCGCGCCTCTGCCGGAGCCAACTCCTCCTCCGCTCCCCGCCAGGCACCGAGGAAAGAGCCACCGGGCGGCTCCTCGCCGGCCCGCGCAACCCCCACCCCCGGCGCCGCTTGCCTCCTACTCCGGCTCCTCCTCCCCCGCCTCCCGCCTCAGCCACCGGCTAATAGCCGCGGCCGCCGGCCCCGCTCTGCCCCGCAGCGGTGGAGAGCGCCGAGGCCGGGCTGGGCTGGGCCGGGCCGGGCCGGGCCAGGGGATCTTCTTGCCAATAGGCTTTGCTTTCCGCTGCGGACGGAGCTGTCGCCCCTTGTCCCTGCCTCTCCCTTACTACAAGCGGAGGGGGAAGGCAGAGGCACAATATGCATCCAGCAGCCCGACTTGTCAATGGCTCGCCTCTCCGGGCGTGGTAAAGGCAGAAATATGGCGGCCCGTCTCTCCCTCGCTCTCTCCCCAGCCCACCTCACGTCTCCCTCCGCAAATGCAAACCCTGGGAACATCACCCCCATCCCCCTGCCCGGGATGTGCACCCCCTCAGGAGCAAGGACACAGCGAGGAGCAAGTCTCTTTTTCTCCCCCACCCCAAATGGCCGCGAGAAACATCGTCTCCCACAATTATCCTGTAGGGCAGGATTTTTTATTTTATTTTACTTTTTTAAACCCGCATGTTTTGGGGTTGGGGGTGTTTTTTGTTTGTTTTTCTTTTTCTCTCCCCCCCCCAATCTGCTTTTGTCTGCCTCTGTGCAGTCTGTAACATGGCACTTTGTTGTAGCCCTCCCTTCTCTTCTTGGAAGAGATCGTTTGGTAGCATTGCAACAATTCACTGGAGGGGAAAAGGGAAGGCCAAAAAACCCCCCCAAAACAAACCAATCCTCTCTCTGTCTTCAGATGGAAATTAAAAACACCAGGGATAAAAGTTTCCCAGGCACCAGTTGTCACTTGCTGTGCCAGTGAGATCTAGGAGGCTTAATATACGCAAGAAGACAAGCAATGACCTTTCACACCCGTCAGAGCAAAAAAGAAAAGCAGCAAGATACTACTCTTACTGATATGCTACCATTTACACAAATTGATATATCATATATTTTATCCCTGCTGTAGGGGGTCTTGAAGCTACCAGGTGTGTGATTTACTTCCCCAGGTCAACACTTCATGTGTTTATACTGTGTAGGATTACGTTGCCACTCCAGAGCAATGCCATATGACTGAACATGTGTGGAAAAGATGTGGGGCATAGGTTTCATTAGTCCTTAAAAGTTTTCCACATTCTTCCCTTTCCCACCGCCATTTTAAATTAACGATGGCTGAGAAAACTTGAAGGGAGACTAGTTTATAAAGGGGCTAGGCAGTTAAAGGTATGCACAGCTCTCCTTCCACCAGTCTGATGCACATGATACTCTTTCCAGCACCTGTTGACGTAACTTGAAAATGATGTTGTGCTTTAACAGATCGCTGCTGCTACTGAGAGTATGAATTAAATGGTGCTTGCCACAAGTCATCAGACTAGCTGTGACCTTGCAGGTTAAAAAGTATTGATCAATACAGCACCTTTTAGAGTACAAAAATAATTCTTACTTCATAATTTTAAAAATTTTTTTTTTTTAGGTTAAATTCTATAATGCTGTTTTTTCATTCAATTTTTTTGTAAAAGGCTCTATTTCTTTAAACTGACATGGATGTTGAGTTTAAAAAAAGATATGTGTGTGTGATTTATGACCCTGATGTAAGTATGTTAATAATTATTTCAGCAATAACATATAGCTTGTAGACATTAGTTTGCAGTAATCACAGTATTTATATGACATTCATGTATGTCATTCTTATGTATGTCATTCATGACATTATACTTACACATACACATTTATTAAATTGGTAATCAGTAATCAAGTGAACAGTGATAACACAATCTTTTTCTTTCCAGAACAACTTCCTCAAAGGCTAAAAACTGCATTCTTGGTACAAAAGGCACTGAAGGCAGTAGCACAGTGCAGCCAAAACATAAGCATGAATCCCAGGCCACTGAGAAGATTTGTGGCCGCTTTGGAAAGCGAGTAGGTGCATGGTAACATGATGGGTGGATCTGCAACGTCACAAGTCAACTGATCTAAAGTCCTCTGCGCAGTGAGGGCACAGTTACCACAAATGCAACTTCAGCCCTCAAAGGCCCTGCAATGAAGTAATCTTCCCGCAGTGGAGGAAGTCTGACTCAGCGCTCTGTAGACTTTGATAATCCCATTTTATATGTTCACTACAGGGGACTGTAAGAGTCTCTCCAGACTCTGAATACTACTTATATACCAAGAATGTGAAAATAACTTTTAATTTTGTGTTTTCAAAGTTTAGTGGCCCTGTACTGTACTTTATCTGCTTGTCCCCCTCTCATTGATATCTGTGGATTATTAATGTGTAATTTGAAGGCAGTATAATGTTTTAAGAGTTTAGTCTTACCCTCCAGTATGTATCTGGGTAAGAACACATATACGAGTAGGTACGTGGTAACATGATGGGTGGATCTACAATGTTACAGGTCAACTGATCTAAAGTCCTCGTTTAATGAGGTAGGACTATAAATATTTTCACACCACCTCAGAAAAAAGGTCCATGTATTTTTTCTCTTCCAATAGCCATTAACCAATGGTTTAGCTGAATAATGATCAGTTATGCAATAATACATCTATGGGAGAAGTTGCTTCTTAACTCTAATCAGGATAGTGGTTGACTTTTGTCCGGAGGCTTTATATCTCTTATAGATTTCTTCATACTAGCCAATGTATCTGTGACTTATTGCCCATCTGTGGATATGGAACAATTAACCTATTCCAAAATGTTGCAGATGGGGAACTGCTTACAATTATTGTAAGGCATGCGTGGTGTGGACACACATAACAATTAAACCATTCCAAAAGGGGCTGGTTCACAATTTTGTCAAGTGCTGTAGTTCTGATGCCAGGGGCTGGGAGTGAGTGCCCAGGTCAGCATTCCTTGTGATGGACAGGTAAGGAGAAGCAGGTGCTTGCACCCATGCTTTGGGGCTCCCAAAACATCCAGGAGGGGGTGGAGGCATTTCCGCTTTCCTGCTTTTTCTTTTCTCCTAAACATGAATTCAGTAAATTTCAATCACCTGCATTTGACTCAAGTCTTCAGTGTGCTTGCCTGAGTTGGGTTTCCCCAGGAAAGGCACAAAGGGGAGTGTTTGGACCCACACTTTATGGTTCCCAAGGATTGGAGAGGTATGTTGAGCATAGGAAGTGGAAGGCCAGGACTAACAGAGCTCAATCCCATCAAACATGAGGCAGTGGGTTGGCCCGCAGGGCAGCTTGGCTGTAGGCACCAGGCAGCTGCAGCAAGGGTGGAGAGGGGTGTACACGCAGCCAGGATCACAGCTCAGGGTGTGGATCACTGCCCAGCACAGCAGGCAAATATCAGTCTGCTCTGTGAAGGGGAAGGGGTGTGGGGACGGCAGATTGAGGCCTCACCTGGTAAGGCAGGGGCTGGGGTGAATGGGGTCCCAGCCAAAGCAGGTCATGGGAGGGTTGGAGACCAGGAAGCCAGGTGCAGAGGGGCTGCTGCTGCCCACTGGGCT
>JAGPOW010003395.1:6448500-6459034 GCA_030014935.1 Caiman crocodilus | reverse complement strand
GGTGCTCTTTCCTGCCAAGGCAGGGGGTCGGACTAGATGATCTGCCCAGGTCCCTTCCGACTCTAACTACTATGATACTATGATACTATGATACAACCCTCAATGTCCACAGCTGCAGGAAGGGTCTCCAGAGATGCCAGTTACTCTCCTTCCTTCAGGATGGGGAAGAACTCTATAGTATTCTTCCAGGAGACCCTGATGGCTCTGGCCAATGAATCTAATTGGTGGCTGGAGTGGGGAGGCAGGGTCTTTTTTAGTTCCCTCTTGGCCACCCTGTTCTCCCCAGGCCTGCAGCTGGAGGTTCTTCAGGATGTTGAGGTGGTACCGGGCTGCACGCTGCTCCTCTGGGTCCAAGTGCAGGGGTTAGCCCTGAACCTTCTGAACATGTGCGCCCTTACAAGGGACCCAGAGTTGGTGTTTTTTTTCCACCAGGCAGCCACTTACATTGGCACCCTCAACCCTCGTGAGCACCTGGTCCTTGGCGGGGACTTCAACATCACCCTAGCCATGCAAGACAGGGAGAAGAATCAGGCCGCTGTGGTTGTCCTTGGAGAAGAGACCCTGACAGACTACTCCCTAGTGGACGTCCTCAGAGAGATCCCGACAGACTACTTCCTGCTGGACATCTGGTATGCCTGTCACACTACTGGCCCCACTGCCTTCACCTGAGGGTGGGCAAGAGCAGGCATTCTACTCCTGGTTGGTCTGGGTTTATATCTCTTTGTTGCACTTACATCTCTGTGCCATGAAGCCCCGAGTGGCCGCAACTGCTGCTGCTACTGCCAGTGAGTGTGCGGAACCTGGGGCCAGGCAGGAAAGTGAGCGGAGCATGAGGGGAACAAACAAGGGTGGAGGAATGAACAGGGAGCCAGGAAATGAAGGGGGAGTGGGGGAATTAACAGGGAGTTAGGGGAATGAATGGGACCTGGGTTTGGGTGTCCCACCTCAGTCCCCTCCCCGTCTCCAGCCTCCCAATCCTTAACTTATTTGGCACAAAACCGGATCCAGGTCCCTGAAGCTTGCACTGCTGCCTGCCCCTCATGGGCAGGAAGTGTGCTCCAGCACTGGGGCAAGGGTTGCCTACCAGAGCATCTCTGTGGAGGACCAAGTCTCCAGTTGCCTCAGGACATGGTCCAGGACTGTTTGGGGTTTGAGAGGCACACGAGTGCTTGTCTGGATGCACCCATTTTGTTTAGCTGAATCTTAAGCATTGAAAACTATATTTATAATGATTGTTCTTCACCTACCTGGACCATATAAGACATCCTCATAGCCTGTTCTACTTTATATCCCATAGCAGAACTACTTCTTGAGCATGATACTAAGATATACTCCTGGTTCTCTTGTGAAGCACTACTAGGAATTAGTCTGAACTACTTGTCTACCCTTCCAGCTAGTAAAAAGAGAAAGTAGGATGCAGAAAGCCTAGAATATAGGAACAAGGAATGATGGGATTTTTGTTGGGAAACTTTCTTTGCTTCTAGCCTGCAGGATATGGTAAGCTCCTAACATAATTGTAGGAAGGAAAGGCTTGGAGCTAAGTAGCAGAGAGCTCAGTTACATACCGAGAATTCAGCAGAGCTACCAGTGTTGGATCAATAAGAGGTCAACCTAAGAGGGTATCATTGTAAATAATCAGTAGGTATGACCTTCAGGATACTACTAATGTCAGCTATAATTATCAGCATACGGTATGTGTAGATGTAAATATTACATATATAAGGCCAAATCCTGAAGTCATTATGTTGTACTTATTCAGATAAAAGTTCTCATTGATACTGTTGGGCATTTGCCTCAGGAAAAGCTAGACACTGAATAAGGATGTCACAATTTGGTTTTATGTAATTTCATTTTAAAACCAGAGATGTAGCTGACTATCAGTGTCTCCTGTATTAATTTCCATGGCCCAAATTCAGATGTTCTGTTTCTACTATGGGCTTCCAGATTATTTTATTAAAGGTTTTTTAACCAATTTGTCTTCTTAGGTCTCAGTTTTTCCAGTAGCTATATTAATTTACAGGTGTTTGCCCACACAGAAAGGTCTTGCAAAATCAAGACAATAAACAGTTAAATTTTCAAAACCATTTCCTTTAGGATTAAATTAAAATTAAACTTTTTTACCACACCCAAAGTGCTATGGAAGCCTTCAAAGAGGGAGAAAATAATTAAATTGTACATTCAGACATTTTGCATAATCATTGTATGCTATTACAGGAAGTTGCAATGATACAAGTCAGGAAATTAGAAATAAGTTAGTGACTTCCCTTTATAGATGTGGGGCAGGTTTTTGGAGTTAGAAAAATGGAGAGATGTGAAGAGAGGTCACTTCTTTAGATACACACAACAAGGAAGGACTGGTAAAAACCAAGTAGATCAATGTGGCTTATGATAAATGTTTTAACCAGAAGAGATGGTTAGAGTTTGAATATTGCAGAATATCAAACCCACTTAGGCAACACATGTAATGAAATTGATAGACATGTTGCTATGGTCTCCCAAGTTATAAAAGAAAAACAAACTGTTATAATGGACCCCTATGAGTCAGTCACTATCTCTTTATTGAGTATTAGATCAATTTTTTAAATTTCCATATCAGTTTCAGTGTTTGTCTCATTTTAAGACAAAATTGTTTTCTTAGATACACTCTCTTTAACTGTATTTCATTCTCAGTGGGCACATCCAGATGAGCACGCATGTGCCTCTTAACCCGCCTCAAACCCCTTTGAGGTGGGGCAACAGGCATGTGCAGGAATGAAAAAATGTTCTCTGCACTGCGAACTTGCAGTGTGGGAAGAAATTTAGACCCTTGAATATCCAGGGGTCTAAAAAAACCGTAGCAAAAATAAGCAGGGCAGGGCATGGTGCCAGACTGTGCCCTGAGGCAACTGGAGGCTGGGTCCTCCAGGAAGACACTCTGGCTGCCAGAGCATCTCTGTTGTTGGCCCCTTGCCCTGGTACTGAAACACATGGCTGGCCAGGCTGGGTATTCAGCACCAGAGCTCCAGTGCTGGTCAGTAAGGGATTGGGGTGGAGCTGGAGGAGGGGGGAGGGGACCACAGGGGGGACCTCTGCTGGCTCTGCCCACTCCCCCAGGCCCCTGATCTCTGCCAGGCCTGGCCCCTCCCCCTGCCAGCCCCCCAGTCCCTGCCCCCCAGTCCCTGCCCAGCTGGGCCCTGTTGCCCTTGGAGCCCTTCTGTCAGGGTCAGGCCCATGGCAGCAGGACCCAGTGTGGCACATGGGGACTGCACACCACACCCAGACATGTCCTGCTAGACCTGGCCCGGCCAGGTGGCAGAGGGGCTCCGAGGGTGGCAAGTCCTAGCTGGGCCTGGCATGTGGTCCCTATGTGCTATGCTGGGTCCTGCCACCATGGCTCAGAGTGCCCCACTCCTCCTACTAAAGGTAAGTTATGGACCTTGGGTGGATGGGGGCTGTGGCCCTCCAGGGTGCCTGGGACCCTGGGTGGGTGGGGGCCGGGGGCCTCCAGGGGGCAGCTGGGACCCTGAATGGGGGGGAGAGGGGCTGTGGCCCTCCAGGGTGCCTGGGACCCTGGGCAGGGGGGCTGTGGCCCTGTGGGGGATAGGGTCTGTGGTACTTCAGGGGCAAGCTGTGGGGGGGCATTCCATGTGCTCTGTGGGGGGCTGCACCCTGCGGGGGCCAGGAGACCCACCCCTCCTGAGCAGCCCCCCCACAAGGTCCCCCACACCCACAGCCCCCCTGGAAATTGCCCCACACCAACCTACATCCCTCCACACACACCTACCTGGCTTCCACCACACCCCTTTCCATCCACTTCCTGCAAACACCACATCCCCCACATCACACACCCATCATGTGCAAAGAAAACCAAAAGTACACATCAACACACATGCATATTTAGAATTTATTTTATCAGTATTATAGAGACACTGGTAGGCTTTCACATTGCTTTAACATTGTAAATATACTAGGGCTGTCCAGAGCAGCGTCCAAAATAGCATGTCTAGATTGAAGTGCTGGCTTCATTAGGCTTTGTGAAGCCATTCGGAGTTTCCGAAGCATTTTGGAGCCGCTTCAGAGCCACCTCGGAGATCCAGTCACAGCGTATAATGGGAAATCAATGGACTATCTATAACTTCGTTGGTTTTTGTCTGATTTGGATGCAATTTGCAGAGATTGTAGTCTCTTCTGAGAGCATGAATCCTACCAATTTTAAAGAAGGTAAGTGCAGTGGTTTGGGGGAAATTGCACCCCAAATTCTTGAAAGCAAAACTGATGTCACATGTATATGTTACATCATGGGCGAGGGGGGTGTGATGAGGCACCAAGTCTGCCCCGTCACAGAATTTTGGGGGAATGAAGGTAAGCAAAAAACTTACCTTAGCAACCAGTCCCAGGAAAGAAGGGGTGGGGTTACCTGGATGGGGGAGAGAGAGACCTGGGTGAAAGTGTAAACAAAGAGAGCAGCATGTGGGAAAGGAGAGGGGAGAGAGTGCTGACTGAGAGAGACAGCAGCTAGCTGGAAGGATTTAAAGGGAAGTAACCCAAATTTAGCTGGAAAAAGAGAAGAAAGCAACTCAGAAGAAACAGGGAGAAACTACAAGAAAGAGAAAAGGGAATGTATGAAGTGAGCTAACAAAGGAAGATTTTGAGTTGGTGAGTCTGATACCCAAAGACATTGAGTAACATCCCAGAGACTTAAAATTAAGAGCAAGGAATGAGAGTGGATGAAAACTAACAAAGAGAAGAGAACCCCACAATGTTGATACCAGTAGTAAATACAAGGTGACCTAGGATTGATATTTGCTTGGGACCCATGCAGAGGAGAATGGGGAAAGCAACCAAGAAATTGAGAGTTCTCAAAGAGAAAGGGAACTAAATATATATAAGATGTTATTTATCTAAGAGAGACATAACACCTGTGTAGAAGAGTTATTTTTGTTGAACTGCAGATATGATATCTTCCTCATCTCTCAGGACTGTGTTTATTTCTGTACCTTATTCCAAAGTTGTGGCAGGCAAGAAATAAAGGAAATCAACCAGTTCATATTAAAACAAGAGATGATGATTTATTTTGTGGGTGGAGCTTAACTCTTACAGGGGGGTGAAAATGGCAGGGGTGGTAGCCCCTGGTGAGGCCAGAAAGCCTGCCAAGTTTCAAGAAGATCAGTGCAGGGATTTGGGGGAACTGCACCTCAAGCTACAGAGGTGCTGTAGGACTGGAAAAGGGCCAATGTGGTCCCCATTTTCAAAAAGGGAGGAAGGAGTACCCAAGAAGCTACAGGCCCATTAGTCTTACCTCAGTCCTGGGGAAGCTCTTTGAGAAAATTATCCAGGAGCACATCTGCAAGGGACCAGCAGGGGGAGATCATACTTAGGGGCCCCCAACATGGGTTCATTTGAGGCAGGTCCTTTCAGACCAACCTGGTGGTCTTCTACGACCAGGTCACAAAATCCTTAGACTACGTCCACCGTGACAGCTGAGTCCTTCTGGAATTTAGGAAGGCCTTTGACACTGTCTTTCACTGCATTCTCATCAAGAAATTAGGCAACTGTGGCGTTGATGCCTACACAGTCAGATGGGTCACTAACTGGCTGGAGGGCCATGCCCAGAGGGTGGTGATGGATGGGTCCTTTTTAAACCTGGAGGGATGTGGGCAGTATGGTCCCCCTGGGCTCAGTCCTCGGGCCCACACTGTTCAACATCTTCAGCAGCAACTTGGACAAGGGGGTGAAAAGCACCTTTATCAAATTTGTGGATGATACTAAAATGTGGGGAGAAGTGGGCATGCTGGAGGAGAGGTACAGGCTGCAACTAGATCTAGACAGGTTACAGGGGTGGACGGATAAGAACAGGATGGGATTCAATACTGACAAGTGCAAGGTACTGCACCTGGGGTGGAAGAACCAGCAGCATACCTACAGGCTGGGGAATGCCCTTCTAGTCAGTACAGAGACAGAAAAGGATTTTGGAGTTATTGCTGATTCCAAGATGAACATGGACCGCCAATATGGGGATGCAGTCAGGAAAGCCAACTGTAGCTTGTTATGCATCCACAGGTGCGTCTCAAGCAGGTCCGAGGAGGTGATGCTCCCCCTCTATGCGACACTGGTCAGGCTGCAGTTGGAGTACTGCATCCAGTTCTGGGCACCGCCCTTCAGGAGGGCAGTGGACAACATCAAGAGGGTCCAGAGGAGGGCTACTTGCATGACCAGGGGCAGCAAGGCAGGCCCTAGAAGTAGGGCCCAGAACCTGTTCAGCCTCCACAAGAGAAGGCTGAGAGGAGATCTGGTAGCTGTCTACAAACTGGCCTAGGGGGACCAGCAGGTTATGGAAGAGTCCCTGTTCCCCCGAGCACCACCTGGATTAATGAGGCATAACAGCCATAAGTTGACTGAGAGTAGATTCAGGCTAGATATCAGGAGGCGCTACTTCACAGTCATGGTGGCTAGGATTGGGAACCAACTTCCAAGAGAAGTGGTGCTTGCTCCTACCCTGGGGGTCTTTAAAAGGAGGCTGGATAATCACCTAGCCGGGGTCATTTGACCCCAGCATTCTTTCCTGCCATGGCAGGGGGTTGGACTTGATGATTTGCTCAGGTTTCTTCTGACCCTACCAACTATGAAACTATGAACTATGACAAGCAAAACTTGTGCCATGGGTGACACTGTGTGTTAAAGCGCAGCAGGGTGACAGCTGCAGGGATAATAGCCTCTGCTGTGGCCATGAACCCTGCCAGCTGTCAAGGAGATCAGTGCAGGGGTTCTGGCTCCTGGGCCCCATACCTCTAGCTGGTGACAAACAAAAC
The DNA here is from genome assembly GCA_030014935.1 of Caiman crocodilus. Taxonomy (NCBI): domain Eukaryota; kingdom Metazoa; phylum Chordata; order Crocodylia; family Alligatoridae; genus Caiman; species Caiman crocodilus. Next base: position 6,452,246 of record JAGPOW010003395.1, on the reverse strand, counting down.
TTGTGACATGAGTGCTTGTGTAACTGACCATCTCTGTCTTGGGGGATGGGAGGCACTATTGCAGGCCTGGCTGCTAAGCTACTGTTACCAATCAATCATGATTCACTCAGGGACCAGCTCAATACACAGTTTCTGGCTAATGTAACCAGTTAATTACAATCAATTAACACCTACAAAAGCACAGACTAAGAAGAGGAAATAATCAGTACAGACAATCAACTGTCCCAAGACAGACACAGTTAGTTGCACAAGCATTCATGTCACGAGTTTTGTCTGTCAGCAGCTAGGGGTGCACGGCCCCAAACCCCCTGCACTGATCTCCTTGACAGCTGGCACGTTTCGTGGCCACACCAGGGGCTACCATCCCTGCAGCTTTCACCCTGCTGTGCCTCACACACAATGTCACCCATGTCACAAGTTTTGCTTGTCCTCAGCTTGAAGTGCAGTTCCCTCCAAATCCCTGCACTGATCTTCTTGAAACTTGGCAGGCTTTTTGGCCTCACCAGGAACTACTACCCCTGAAGTTTTGACCCCCCTGTGTTGTAATACAGACATGAAATAAGTTTTGCTTTCAAGAATTTGGGGTACAGTTCCTCAAAAACCCCTGCACCTATCTTCTTGAAACTTGGTAGGCTTTGTGGCCTCACTAGGGGCCACCATCCCTGCAGTTTTAACCCTCCTGTGTTGTAACACGTATAGGTGACATGAGTTTTGCTTTCAAGAATTTGGGGTACAGTTCCTTCCAAACTACTGCACCAATCTACTTGAAACTTGGCAGACTTTATGCACTCAGCAGGGGCTACCACTCTTGCAAGTTTCATCTAAATCAGACAAAAAGAAAGTTATAGATCTCTCATTGATTTCTACATTATACCCTATGGCCAGATCTTTGGCCAGATCGAAGTGGAAACCTGGTTTGGAGCTCCAAATCGGATCACTGGCATCCAAAGTGGCCAGATCTGAAGCTGGATCAGATTGCTGCTGACTCGTGCAGGCCTAAAATATACCAATAAAACATTACTCTCTCTCTCTCTAGATGTGTGTATGTGTGCGCGTGCGCACACATGTGCATGTGGAGAGTGATCTTTTGTTTTAATTGTAGAAAAACATGGATTTTGGGGTATTTAAAAAAATGGTTTTGGGATGCTGCTTCAGCAGTGCAGCTGGCACAAGGAGTAGTGTTCCCAGGTACCAAGTGTCCGAGCCCCAGAAGCTCCTGAGAGCAAGTCGTCCTGAGCTGCTTGCAAGGGCAGCTTTTTGTGTGGGTGGGGCCAGGACAGGGCAGCTTTTTATACTTCTGGGAACAGCACAGGTGCTGGCCCCGGGCTTTAGCTCCTTCTGGCTGCAGATCCAGAAGGAGCCAGGCAGGGTTATTTTGACCCAAGTGGCATAATTTGCTTCATAATAAAGTGCATCTCCTAGCATGTGCCCTGAGGCAAAAAGCCCCAGTTCAAATTTGCACCACTTCTATTTAAGCTGCTGTAAGTGCATGTGCTTGCATGCGTGGATGCAGCCTACACGTAGTGGGTGCATCTACACGTTCATTAATGAACCACAGTTACTGAGCATTCAGTTTAGTACTTGGTTAACCAAGTACTAAATCAATGTGATTTAGTCACAGTAATACTAACTGTGCAGTAACCTAACACTACTTGCAATAGCATATTAGCACAGGTTTTGCCCTGCACGCTACTTCACAATATAATTAAGCTACTGAGCAGTTGGCTTCTCATGTAGATGGCACCCAGTGTCGTACAGGAGTAATTAAGAGAATTGGCTCTACATGTTTTTCCTCTACTCTAATTAGCATTATTAGACACATCTTGTTGCAGTGTTTTCCAGATCAGAATAAGTTTCTATCATCAAATCCCCAAAAAATTGTTCTCAGAAGCAAACCTGTGTATTGATCTAAATATATGCTTGCTGTAAATTATTAAAAACAATGGAGTTACTTGAGGAATGAATTTGGTTTATTATGAATATTTTCTAGTTTTTGCAGGGAAGCATAAATCATTATTTTTAGAGCCAAGTGACTTCAGGGTGGCAATAAGTTGACATTAACTATTCTGAAATAAATCTCCCCTGATCTTGAGGTCATTACTTTATTATCACATTAAATGACAAACCCAGTTCTCTGAAAGAAGCCTCCATTTTCCTAGCAGAATTCCTGGAAGTTGAGGCTCATTTTTATGCTTAGTCGCAGTAAAAATTTAGTTAAAAAAATGCAAACTCGAATGGCTTTATTTTTTATATTGTTTATAACATGATTTCCAGAGCTAGGATGCAGACCAATATGCATGATGATTACTGTGCTTCTTTCCTTGTTTGTGAATCCTTATTGTATTGTCTTATTTTGAGACATATTTTCTCTTTACCAAGACCCTGATTCAGCCAGATACTTCAGTTGAACAGATGGCTTCCATTTCCAAAGCGCATGATTTAAAGAATCATGACCTACGTTTTTGACAGTTATGAAACACTGACTTTTTGAAATTCACTGTGATCATATTATATGATAACATCTCTAAACATTATATGATAATGTCTATAAACTCACCAAGGGTGACCAGCAGGAAATAGTTGAGGCTCTGTTTCCCTTGGGCACCACCAGGGATAGCATGGGATAATGGCCACAAATTGATTGAGAGCAGGTTCAGGCTAGATATCAGGACACATTACGGTTAGGGCTGCCAGGCTCTTGAATGGGCTCTCAAGGGAGGTGGTGCTCTCCTCTACCTTCAGCATCTTCAAGAGGAGGTTGGATAGATATCTGGCTGAGGTGTTATGACCCCAGCACTCATTCCTGCCCAAGGCAGGGGGTCAGACTTGATGATCTATTCAGGTCCCTTCTGACCCTGGAAACTATGAAACTATATTCAGGAATTATTCAGAAAGGAACCAAGTCTTCACAAAGCTTCTGCTAGACTCTGTGTAGGCATAGCCCAAAAGCAGTAATTTTGAAAGTGAAAACATAAAAAATAAAGTAATAAAATCTTTAGGACAATTACTGTTATTTTAACTCACTTCTCAGTTGCCTTATCAGGGATCTGGATTTTCAATTTGCTGCAAGAAAATGTGGAGAAATATGGATTTTCTATGTTAAAGAAGAAAAATAGAGGAAATGGCAGGTTCCCCCTTGCAAGACAGCAGAGTTCTAGCCTGCAAGGGACTGTTTGGAGCTGGGGGGAGTGGGATGCAGGGGGCAGGCATGCACACATATGCATGTGGCAGCTAGACAGCATGGTGGAGAGCAGTTCCTGCAGCTCTCTCCAGGTAATCTATGGGGGCAGGAGTGGGGGGCATAGGTGATGCAGTGAGGGGGCACAGGTGACATGGTGGGGGGTGTGGAAGCACAGGCAATGTGACGGGGGGGTACGTGCCCTCCAAGACTTCAGCACCCACAGTGGGATGTAAGGTTGCAGTCAGGTTGGAACACCAGTTCTAGGTGGGAGCCACCTCCACAGCCCAGCCGGCAGGACCTGGCTGGAGGAACTGGATGCCTTTAAGTCAGCAGACCCAGATGAACTCCATCCAAGGGTACTGAAGGCACTGGAACAACGTCATTGCACAGCCACTGACGGGAATATTTGAATGCTCGTGGCGCACAGGTCAAGTCCCAGAGGACTGGAAAAGGGCCAATGTGGTCTCCATTTTCAAGAAGGGGAGGAAGGAGGGCCCGGGCAACTATAGGCCAGTCAGTCTCACCTCCATCCTTGGCAAAGTCTTTGAAAAAATTATCAAGGCTC
>JAGPOW010003395.1:6433640-6448400 GCA_030014935.1 Caiman crocodilus | reverse complement strand
CCCTGGGGGTTACAAGAAATAATGACCATAAGCTAGCAGAGAGCAGATTTAGACTGGACATTAGGAAGAACTTCTTCACAGTTAGAGTGACCAAGGTCTAGAAAGGGCTCCCAAGGGAGGTGGTGCCTCTCCCCTACCCTGAGGGTCTTGAAGATGAGGTTGGATATTCATCTAGCTGGGGTCATCCTAGACCCAGCACTCTTTCCTGCCTATGCAGGGAGTCGGACTCGGTGATTTATTGAGATCCCTTCCGACCCTAACATCTATGAATCTATGAGAAGGAGTACCATTCTGCCATAGCTGCTAAGGTGAGGCATGGCACCAGTGGTGGCAGCAGCATGGAGTTGTGCCTCTACTGCTGCCATGAGGTTAGGGGTGCTTCACCTTGGTGGCCATAGTGGGGTGGCACTCCCTTCCATGCCAGGTTCCACTTGCTGGGCTGCAGAGGTGGCTCTTGCCCAGAGCTGGTCTGGCCTGGATGCAGCCCCACGCCCTGCTGTATATGCAGAAGTCTGGGACAGCACGTGTTCCTCCTGCCCACCCAACACATTGCCTGTGCCCCTCTGCCTCTCCCACATATCACCAGTGTCTACACCTCTTCTTCCTCATATATACCCCTCCCTCATTCCCCAAATACCTACCACCTTCCTTACACACTGCAGTGGGGGAGTTGGGACTGGGTGTGGGGAGCAGTGGGTCAGGAATAAGGGGCAGTAACAGGGCTGGGGGGATGTGGGTTGGGAGTGGAGGGGCACTGGTAGGGCCAGGGGGGTGTGGGTTGGGAGTGAGGGGCACTGGCATGGGCAGGGCACCAGAATATCAGGGCTGCTCAGTGCTACAAAGTAGTGGGGGGAAGCCACAGCTGGACCCATGTCCTGGTGAGTAAAGGGGGATGGGGGCTCCGATCTTTCATGACTAAAAAAAACAAAATCAAAAGCCAAAATGTATAGGCATTTAGAATTTATTTTATTATAATAATTGAGGCACTGATAGGTTTCCAAGTTACTTTAAAACTGTAAATATATCAATAAAATAGTGTGTTCAACTGATACCTATAGATGGTGGCATTTCATTTTAATTGTAGAAAAATAGATTTGGGGTGTTTTTTTTAAATAAGCGAATTTGGGATTTTTAAACAGAACCAGAATCCCTGCTGATCATACATCTTATATATTGTTACTCATGCTTATGATCACTCTTTTTGCTGCTCTGTTTATTTTTCCTCTATGTCAGTTTCTTTGCATACAAAACAGTATTTTTATTGCATTGTGTCACGGTGGGGTCCTTCAGGAGGGCTGTGATCTCCTTAAAGCCCCTACCCATGCCAAGTCAGCCCAAGGGCACCCTCAGATTCTCTCCTGCTACGTCTTTGATGTTAAGTGTATATTGGGAGGCTGCCTTATACTGCCTTGGGCATGACGTATCAGGACCTCTGTCCCCATGATCTCCCAGACTGTCCGGGGTCTCCCTGTCCGATGGGTGCTCCCTAGGCATCTTACCCTTATGGGCTACGCATGTCTCCTACCAACCCTTAATACCACGTCTCAAGTCTCGTAGATGAGATAGACGTTCTTCGATCAAAATACTCACTCCCCCTCTAGGGTACCTCTGTACTCTAGGGTTCCTCTGTACCATCGCCCCCTCTCAGACCTTCTCAGTACTACTCTATACTACCGCCCCTCCTGGGGCTCTGTGCCCCTTCAGGACTCTCTATAATGTCGCCCCTCTCGAGGTCCTACTGTGCTCAGTCTGGGACTTTTTGTTGAGCTACCTGACTCCCAGGCCCACCGCGCTGCTACTCTCTGCTCTCCCAGCCCAACCCCACTACTATCCCCTTCTCCCGGGGACAACCGCAGCACCTCAGCCTTCCCCAGAGGACTAACGCAGCACTCAGCTAGTGCCAGAGCTCACCACGCCTGTCCTGGGCTTCTCAATACTTTCCCCTGCTCGGGAACTTCCTATGCCTACACTGGGCTCTCTAATAATGCCGCCCCCTCTCTGGGGCTTGCTATGCCTGCTCTGGGCTTCCTAATCCTTGCCCTCTCTAAGGGCTTGTCACGCCCCCACCAGGACTCCTCAAGTATTGCCCTTCTCTGGGCTTCCCTAATGTTGCCCCTGTCTAGGGCTCGTCATGCCCGTGCCAGGGCTCCTTCAATATTGCCCCTCTTGGGTGTCTTACAATACTGCCCCCTGCCTGGGGCTTGCCATGCCCACACCTGGGGCTCTTTCACATGCCCCTCACTGGGCTGGGGTCTATGCACCCCACGTTGCTGCGCCTTCCCTGGCACTAGGGCCCCACACCCTGTGGGCCCTTATGAGAACACTTTGCCCTAACTGGCCCTGGGGTTCCCCCTCCACCACTGACAGGGCTTGCCCCTGAGGCCTCCTCCAACCCCTATAGCCTCACCCAAACCACAGGTTTACAGATGCTAACAAACCCAACACAAGTCTCCAGGCTATAACTAAACATAAGGCAGCTGGCCATAACAACGTAAGGCTTCTGGCTATACCTCCGCATCATTGCTCCTGCGTCCCGGAGCCGCCATCCCTCAGTCTACTCGAGTGGTGCTCCTGCTCCTGCTCCTGTTCCTGCTCCTGCTGGCAGGGAACTGCCAACCTGGCCTTGGCTGTAGGCTTTATAAGAGCCAGGCCCTGCCCCTTCTGACTCACATTAGTTGCCCCGAGCAACCCACAGCTTTACTAGTTATTCCCTGCCAGGGCTCTCTCCCTGGCAGTTTCCACTCTCTCTAGGAGCACAGCAATGAGGTGCCCTGCGACACATTGCATAGAACAAGGATGGCCAAGTCTGGCATGAGTCTGTTTGGGGCACACAATAGATGCGGGAGGGAAGACTGAACAGTAGCCGATAGGTCAGGGAGCAGAAGGCGAACAGATTGGGCAGGGAACAAAGCAGGAAGCAGATGATAAGATCCTGCAGGGCAGGAAGCAGGAAACAGGGCAAGAGACTAGGTAGAGCAAGAGGACTGGAGTGGCACATAGGGAGTGTGGGGGCTAATTTGTGGCATACCGGCCAAAATGACTGGGCTCCAACAGTGTTGAATATTTAAGCATCTATTCCACAATGCACTTACACAAATGGTGAAATTTAGACATATGCTTAATGGTCTTGGTGAATAGGGATAACCATAAGCCTGTATTTTATATCTCAGTCTAGCAAAGACAAAGCACTTACATGATGCACCTATCAGTCTGCCTTTGACCTTAAAAACAATTTTATTTGGGCACCTCACGAATGCATTTATTAGTAAATCTTAGAAAAATGTCTGGTGAAAGCTGGTACAACTGTTAAAACACTTATCCTCCAAAGAAAGAAGGAATCTACACATTTAAATATTACAAATTAATATTTGAGATCAAGTGAGCTAATGAATTTAGATGAGGTGCCATTCTGTTTAAACACATTTAAGCAGCAGAATGAATTCTGGAGCTATCTTAGGATTTGTTAACAAATATCATATATGTAATTATCTTTTAGGACTTTCACTTACGTATAATCATTTAAATGTAAATTTACATTATGAATAGAAAATAAATATAAATACAGTAAATACAACTATAGATGTACATGTATGAGGATAATGATGATGGTTATGCAATCTCTTTCTCTTCCTGTTTATAAATTTGGTTCCCACCTAAAATTAATTTAAAAGTCTCGTATTAAAATAATCTTCCTTGCTTGTCAGATGCTTTTCTTTGCACATCTTTTGTGGTTCCTTTACTTCACAGCATCAAGCACAAATACAAAATCTATTTGGCTGTTTTTAAAGCCTTGTTTTGGTTATTATAATCAGGGCAAAGCAAATGTAAATTCAGTTTAAATTACAACCAAAACAGAATGACTTGAGTTCTGCTTCTTTTTTGCAATGGTGAAAATGACTAAAGGTGCAGAGGAATGCTGAATATAGTCCAGTGGTTCTCAACCTTTTTTAGATTCAAGTCATCTGCCCATAAATGTTGGAAGTTGAGCATCACCCTATTTAGAAAAAATAAGCTACAGGCAGTCCTCAATTTACAACGTTTCAAGTTTCAACATTTCGCACTTACAACATTTATAAACTGACACCCTGTTTCAACTTTATGATGTCAGTTTTGACTTTACAATGCTTGATCTGATGCAATGCCATACCAGTGAACAAGTTTGCTGCATCACTCATCTCCCTGGAGAACAGCTGTCCGAACTTCCTTGGACACTTTTTTTAAGAAAGCAGACAAGACTTCAGAAAAACCTGCAGCCAAGACTCCTGAGAAGACTCCGACCAAGAGCCCTTCAAAAAGTCCAACCAAGAGCCTTTCAAAAAGTCCAGCAAAGTCACCTCAAAGAATTGATTGCTATTTACAATATAAATACATTAACGCAGCTATATTACTCATCTATAATTGATCGAGTACAACATTTTGGGGTATTTTTGGTGAAAATAGGTTATCGGGGCTTGGTTCAGGAACCAATCCCCCATTCATAACATTGTTTCTTACATTTATAACATTGTTTCTTATGAGAAAATTGATTTTGAGTTACAACATTTTGATTTAAGACGCGGTTTTCAGGAACCAATTGTGTTGCAAGTCCGAGGACTATCTGTATTTGTTACAGTGCAGCCAAAGCCCCCCTGCAGAGGGCTGGAGCAGTTGGGGCAGGAGAATAGCCAAGCAGGAACTGAGCTTGAGCCTAAGCCTGCCTTTATCTGTTTATCTCCTCACCCCCACTCTTCAAAGGATCTCACAGATTTCACAAACATTATGGCTGGAAGGGACCTCAGAATATCACTGAGTACAGCCCCCTGCCCAAGAGGCAGGAAGTCAGCTGGGGTCATAAGATCCCAGCAAGATAAGCATCCAAATTTCTCTTGAAGGCGTTCAATGTAGGTGCATGAACCACTTCAGGTGGCAGGCTATTCCAGACCTTGGGGGCTCGGACAGTGAAGAAATTCTTCCTTATGTCCAGCCTAAAACGGTCTTGCCCAAGTTTATAACTGTTCAACCTTGTCATCCCTTGGGGCGCTTTGGTGAACAAATGTTTCCCCAGATCCTGATGAACACCCCTGATAAATTTATAGGTGACCATCAGATTGTCCTTGAGCCTGTGCTTTTCCAGGTTAAAGAGTCCCATTGCTCTCAGCCTGTCGTTATAAGGTCTATTTTCCTGACCTCTGATCATGCGCGTGGCTCTTCTCTGGACTCTTTCAAGCTTCTTCACATCCTCTTTGAATTGTGGGGCCCAAAACTGGATGCAGTACTCCAGCTGCGGCCTCACCAAGGCCGAGTACAATGGAAGAATGATGTCCTGGGATTTGCTTGAGAAGTGTCTATGGATGCAAGCCAGGGTTCTGCTCACTTTACTAGCCACAGCATCACATTGAAGGCTCATGTTCATCTGGTGATCAGTCGTGACCCCCAAGTCCCTTTTATCCATAGTGCTAACCAGCACAGCACTGCCGAGCCTATAAGGATGCTACAGGTTTTCCTTCCCAAGGTGGAGAACCTTGCATCTCACAGCACCCCTGGGTGCCCAAGAATCCTTGTTGAGAATCACTGAACTAGTCCCTAGTCCCATTTAATGTCTGTTCACAATTTATTTTTGTTTTGTGTAGAAGATTAACCACACCATTATTTTTCATATTCTGGCTGCAAAAGTAACAGGCCTTCATTATTCACCAGTCAGCTTTTTCTTTTAGTCACATTTTTGTGCCCTCACTTATACTGCACCTTCTAAACGGGGAAAACTCCCTGTCAGTATTCATAAAGCATTTACCTAGTCTTCTTCCAGATCCTTTCTTGATCGAGGGTCTTTTCCACTGCAGCATGTATGAAATACTGACAACAGCCAGATAAGTAGAAAGCTGAAATCTCAGTTGATTGTTCTAATCTTATATTAGAGTTATAGGTCTCTATTGTTTGGATTTCTTTGAGCTTCATTACCTTTCATTTTCCTTCTCCTTCTGGCTTCTGTTGTGTCCTGTAGTAACCTAGGACCCAATTAACATTTGTGTTCCCCATGGGCAGGTAGGTGTAGGTAATCAGCATTTTGGGGGAGGAATTTTTGGCCTTTTCCTGTGGGCCTATAGAGTGCTTAGCATCTTGGGGGCCTTAATTAGCCTCCTTAGGTACTGTTGTTAAACCAGGGCTGTCCAATTTCCTTGTGGCCTTGTGCTGCACACTCTGCATGGGCCATACACTATGCTGCACCATGCTGTACAGTGCATCCCCCCTTCTTCCGCTCTCCTGCTGCTGCACCATGTGGCAGATGGTGGATAACCCTGCACGGCACTGTGTCAGTGCCCTGCACACTGTGCTGCATTATGCATCACCTCTGCTTCAATTTGCAGTAGGCAACCCCTGCCATACCATGCTGGTGCCCCACACTGCACTGTATAGTCCCCTAGTCTGCCCAAAACCACTTGGCCACAGTCTCACTTGGCCCTTCCCTGTTTTCTGGAGTGAGGGTGCAGAGACAGAAGCCAAAGCTGGAGAAGGAATTGAGAGCCTAGAGATGTTGGCATAGCAGCAGTTGGAGTAGTGCCTGGACCAGGAACCTAGGAAGGCCACATTTTAATCCCTCAGGTACCAGATGTGGTCCATGGACTGCAGGTTGGACAGCCCTGTGTTAAACAAATAACAGTGTAGAGGTGTTGACACAGACATACACAGCCCTGTGTTTTAATATCAATGTTACAAAATTATTTATGCCAAGTGACAGATTTTTCTCTTCCTCTTCATGGCAAGAATGTTTTCATGTAAATCTATAATTATTAGGTAGAAGTGTCTACTATTGCTAGTTAGACCACTTTAGAAAACATCACTTGTTGCAGTCCAACAATGCAAAGGTTAAAATGAGGGTATTATGCCCTTGCTTAACCTTTAATTTTTGCTTTCTTTCCCCCGTCTCCTTTTTGTTTCTCTGAAGCTCTTCAGTCTCCATGAACCCTGTCCTTGAATGTTGTTGCTGCTTTATGATAGAGAGTGTGCTCAACAGATTTCCATTAAAGTCCAAAGGGCTTGATGTTAAGTAAGCAAAATCCAGGGGTGGAAACAAATAGAGGAAGCTGACTCAAACCTTTGTGGCTGGATTAATATGATGTTTTTGTTTTATAAAGTGAGACCAAGCTTTATGATTCTAAGATGTGAAACTCCGCAGAAATTTGATAAAAGGCAATCAGAGAAGACCCATTTTCTTGTGCTTAAGGGCTCTTATTTACATTTCCTGAGACCATATTTTGAATCAGAATCCTTTTTTTTCCATAAGAAAATTACTTGGGAGATCAGAGAAACAAAGTGTTCAGCTAATAATTGTTTATCTATTTTTTATATGTGAATGTGCAATGGAGAATTACAGACCTTCCCAAATATTCAAAACTTGTCTGCTTCTCTATACGTTCAGCAATTAACTAATATTCTACATTAAGACAATCCATAACAAGGAATATGTCCTTCTTTTGGACTGAGATCAAAGTTCAGTCAATATCACTGTTTATACATCCTGATAAGCTAGCCCTTGAGAAGCAATAAGTAATGAATGACAATACACATTTATTTGCTCAATGTCAAAACCTGTGTTTCAATTCACATGATACAGCAACAAGCTATTATTCTTGACTTTGCTTATTACTGTTTGCAGCCCTTCTTTGCAAAACATTAAAAGCTCTTGCTTTAATGTGATCATTATGCTTAATGTCTGCATCCTATTTTGAACACATTACGTTTTTATAAGGTGCTTATATTGTTGTGTTAAGAAACATCATTTCCCCAATGGAAGGTAGTTTGATTCAGAGTCTATCCTTATTTAGCAAAATACTTAAGTACCTACTTATGGCTCATTTTAAATGCTTTGCTGAATATGGACATTTTATCTACATTATTATACTAGTTGAGCCAAAAGGATTTTTTTTAAAAAAGCAACAAAAAGCTAGCAAGCCATGGTAGCAGCACATAAATCAAAAATAACTTATATCACTATGAGACAGAAAACCTCGTGAGAGCTTGTGTTAACAGAGATCAAAAGAAAAATAGGATCAACAATAAAACCTTGAGCCATTACCACCACCCACATGATGATTATTATAAAAGTCATCTTGCAGAGTAGGTGCTGTGAGTGAAAGCAATGGATCCTCCACAAAATCAAAGCTGAACTCTTAAATAAGTGAAGTAGTGAACAAAAATCAAGCCAAAGCACACAAATTAAATGAAACCTAAAATGAGAAAAAGACTAGCATTGCAAATATGGTAGCAAGTAAGTATGTTGTTTCCTTAATTTCATTAGCCCTGGTAGAATTGCGCATTGTCAGACTTAACTGGGGAGTTTTGGGACATAGTAAATACAGATAAACTTAAATTGATTCTCAAATATAGCCATGGATGAGAAACTGCGTCTTAGGGAGCAGACAGAAGTGCAGTTGCCTACCATGAAGATCTGTTAAATATCAGTTTTACCAGCTTTGGGGACCTATTGCCTTATTTTTATTTATCTGTAACTCAGTACTTACTTTTTTTCTAAATGCCATAAAGTCTTTAAATCATGAGAAAGGGGTGTGCATAATCTTACCCTGATAACTGGGCATTTCTTCCTCTCCCCCATCCTTTGCATGTCACTTGTTTTGTTTAGATTGTTACTTCCTGGGGCAGGGACTTTATCCACTAGAATTTCGATCCCATTTGGGTTCCGAAGATGGATACATACAAATAATAAAAACTAATAACATGCCCCAAATTCTCTTTACCAATATGATAGCATGTCCTCAAACTACATCACCATGCCTTCACTGTCTGTCTGAATTGGGAGCTCACTGGGAGTAAGCACTCATGTTTGTTTGCATTTGCACCCTGCCAGATACATTGTCAGTGCTCAACAGTTTAAACGTAAGCTCATTGTAATACCAGATTTCACTTAAAACATACATGTTAAATATTTTAAAATGCAAGAAATCTATTTTCTGCTGTGACCACCGGACAAAGAATATACTATAACACCAATCATATTAACTTCCCTCTTCTATGTCAATATAGTGATTTACTTGTGACTTCTTCAAAGGATGGGAAGCTAAACATTTTGCTGAAGCTGCAAGCAAAGGCAAAAATATGTGAAAATATATTGTTATATTGTGTTCAATAAGAGATAATGGAAACCAGTATAAAACAACATTAGGGGAGGGAAAACTATATTTCCTGTTCTAGGATTTATTGACAGAATGAAGAAAAGGTTGTTTACTTAGGGGAAAGTATGTCTGAGGAGGGAATTTCCTTGGCTTCCCTTAAACAAATCTCAGATTTGGGACAACATTTTATAGTGCTTCCACACGCCTACTCTTTCATTCCACCCTTTTCTCCTCCCACACGCACTGCCTATATTGCTATATTTTGTTGTTTAAGATTTTTCAGGAAGCCGGCATAAGACTGGGTGCCTGCCAGGCTCTACATTTCTGAAACAGGCAAATGTTATTGAAAGTATGTATGTTGCTTTTATCAAAATGTTCTTGTCTTGAGCTGTTTCATCAATTATTACAATTATTATTTTTTGTTCTTTCTAACCAAAATGAGCCTATCAAGATGCTTTTCTTCCAAAGCCTGTTTTCCAAAATGTCTGCAACCAAGCCAATGCTCCAATTCATCACTGCTTTTCAGTTGGCTCAAGATATGGGAGTAAGAGTATGTAATGAGCAAGGTTGAAGATTTCTTCACTGAGTCCTGTGTGTTTCTAATTACAACAAACTAAGCCCACTTTAATTTTGTGTAATTTTGTGTTTATTTTTTTTAATTTCAGATATATTGAGCATGCTACATCTATTTGAATTAGTAAGCACCCATTTATTATTTATGTTATTATATTTATTATTTCTCAAGTATTTCACTTCTTCCTAGGTATATAGGTTATAATGGTATTACAACCTAATAAGAATATTAGGGCACATCCAGATGAGCAACCTCATAGGGACAATCTTGGGGATAGATCTATCAAGTCTTCAATCAGTGCAGATATAGTTAGGGATCTTCTGGAAGAGATAGACATTTTTAACACACCATGAGGAGCCAAGCTGCATCCTGCTGGCCCCAAGCGGCTCCTGTTCCCTGGCCTGGCCTGGCACGTGGGGACCATGCGGAGCTGAGCTAGATCCTGCTGGCCTTGGGGCTGCTCATGCCGTCCAGCTGCCAGGCAGCATGAGCAGCCCCAGGGCCAGCAGGATCTGGCTCAGCCCCGCACAGTCACCATGCATGGGGCCAGGTCCTGCAGCTATAGGAAGCGCCTGGCCACAGCAGGACCCGGCGCAGCACATGGGAACCGCATGCCACTCCGGCTCCCGTCAGCATGGGCTGGGCCCCAGGACTGGCTCTTGCCTCTGCCCCCCTGTGCCTGTGGAGTGGCTGAGGACCTGGTCCAGCCCCATGTGGCTCGCTAGTTCGGCCTTGCACTGGTGTGGGTCACAGGTATGGCTCCTGTGAGCGCCTCCTGGAACTGTGCAACCCGCTCTGGTGCAAACCTGGACTAGCGAGCCTCAGGGGTCTGGGCCTAGCCCAGCTGGGATGCAGAGGGGGCCAAGACCCGGCTGGGCTTGGCACATGGCCCCTGTGTGCCGCACTGGGTCCTGCTGCCACAAGACCAGCTTGGCTGGGCAGCAAGAGCAGCCCCAGGGCCGGTGGAACCAGGCTGGGCTCAGTGCATGGTCCCCCTGCTGCTTCTGTTAAAGATGAGTTATGGGCCCTGGGCAGGGGGCCTGGGGCCCTGTGGGGGATAGGAGCTATGGCCCTCCAGGGTGGAGCTGGGACCCTGGGCGGGGGGCCTCCAGGGTGCCTAGGACCCTGGGCAGGGGGGCTGGGCCCTGTGGGGGATAGGGGTTGTGGCCCTCCAGGGTGGAGCTGGGGCTTGGAGGGGGGTCCTCCAGGATGCCTGGGACTCTAGGCAGGGGGGCTGGGATCCTGTGGGGGATAGGGGCTGTGGTCCTCTGGGGGGTGGAGCTGGGACCCTGGGTGGGTAGGGGCATTTTATGTGCTGGGGGGCCTGCACCCTGTGGGGGCCAGGGGACCCACCCCTCCTGAGCAGCCTCCACATAAGGTCCCTCACACCCACAGTGCCCTCAGCAGTTGCTTCACTTCTACCCACAGACCAACCCACATCCCTCCACATCCACCTATCCACCTTCCCCCACGCCCCTTATCACCCCCTTTCTATAAACAGCACTTCCCCCATCACACACTCATCATGTATGAAGAAAACCAAAAGCACACAACACATATAGGTGTTTAGAATTTCTTTTTTCATGATGATAGAGACACTGGTATGATTCCAAATTGCTTTAACATTGTAAATATACCAATAAAGCATTACCCAACTTATCACCGTCTCTCTCTCTCTAGATATGTGTGTGTGTGTGTGTGTGTGTGTGTGTGTGTGTCTGGAGTGTTTTTTTGTTTTAAATATGAAAGAACATGGATTTTGGAGTATTTTAAAAAATGGATTTAGGATGCTGCTGAGCAGTCCAGCTGACACCAGGGGTAGTGTCTCCAGGTATTAATTGGCTGGGCCCCAGAAGCTCCAGAGAGCGAGTAGCCCCAAGCTGCTTGCCAGGGCAGCTTTTTGTATAGGTGGGGCCAGGCCATTGCAGCTTTTTATACTGCTGGGAACAGCTGCAGATTGAGGAGAAGCCAGGCAGGGTTATTTTCACCCAAGTGGCACAATTTGCTGCACAACAAAGTGCATGTTTGAGCACATGCACTGATGCAAAAAGCTCAGGCTCAGATTTGCACCATTTCTATTTGAGCTCCTGCAAGTGCACATGCTTACATGTGTGGATACGCCCTTAGATGCTTGAAATAAATGGAAATTGAAGAACTCCTATGATAGTATCCAGTAGCTGATGCCAAACATCATAGTAGGCTTTGCATTAGAAGAATGTATACCTGTCATAGAAGAAGTGTGAGCAGGGATCCCAGTTTTCAGTTTCCTATGGAAAAAAACAGAAAAACACAGATTTTCTTTAGCGGGGAGCTGGGTGGGGAGCAGCAGCAGTGGCAGTGGTCAGGCCATGGCAGCAGGGTAGAGCTGCAGCCTGGTGCATGAGCGGCTGGTAGTGGGAGGAGGTAAGGGCAGCCTGGCCCCAGTCCACAGTTCATTACTCCTTGCACTGCTGGCAGTGCAGTGTTACCTATGGCAGGACAGGTGGCATAGGGGTCTTGGCCATAGCAGCAATGAATCTCATTACCCCACTCTACCTTCCCATGCTGGGTGCTGCCTGCTGAACCATGGAGGCAGCCCGGTGCTGGTCCAGCCAGGTTGCAGCCCTATGTCCCACAGTGGGTGCACAAATCTAGGCGGGCACATGAACCTCCACGCCCCCCTGAGGCATTGCCTATGACATCATCAATGGGCAGGCCCTCCACCACCACAGACAGTCAGGAGCGAGGGGCACTAGTAGGGCACTAGTAGGGCTGGGGGAAGTGGGGAGCTGTGGGTTGGGAATGAGGGACAGTGGAAGGGCTGGGGCGGGTTGTGGGTGGGAGCAATGGGCAACGGCATATCAGGGCTTCTCAGTAACACAAAGCAGTGACGGTGAGGGGGACAGCCATGGGTGACTGGTGCCTTCTGAGTCTGGGTGGGGTACAAGATCACCAATTGGGGGAGGGTGTCTCCCAGCAGTGAAACAAGTAGTGCACTTCCACTGGCCCTTCCAGTGTCATGGATGGCACTTCTGGGGGGTGAACAGCCAATCTCAGTGGGGTGCATGTGCATCCACTACTCGTCTGCAGTGGGGACAACTGCAGTTGGTCCTGTGACCTGGTGAGGGAAGGGGACAGTAGGAGCTCTGATTTTGTGTGACAAAAAAACCTCCAAATCAAGTGCCAAAATATTTAGATATTTAGAATTTGTTTTATTATAACATGAGGCACTGGTAGGCTTCCAAATTGTTTTAAAATTATAAATATCAATAAAACATTGTGTTCAACTGATACCTATTATAGTGGTGTTTCATTTTAATCACAGAAAAACATGGATTTGGGGGTTTTTAAATCAGAGAATTTTGGATATTTAAACAGAGAAAACCAGGATCCCTGGTAATGAGGAAGAGAAAAATATTAATACAAAGACTATTGGTGCTAAAATATACAGAAAGAACTTCCTACTTAAGCTCTGTTGTTTATTTCATGCAATACCAGAACTTTACTGAATGCGCATAAATGAATTTCCATGATGTGATGGATAAGGCTGAAGGACTCCATACAGGTGGCACTCTCCATTGTGTGACCTCCTTCACAAATAGGACTCAAAGATTTTTATTTCTCTACTGCTGAAGAAGCATATGGGAGCTGGGAGCTTAAAATGAGGTTCCATTGAAAAAGGAGCTGGGCTAATGGCAGGGGAGAGGAAATGGGGGAGGGCTGCAGGTTTCATGTGTATTTTTCCCAATGGACTTCAAAGTCAAATTATCACAGTTTACATGTAATACATTATTTTACATTGGTAAGATTTTGAGTTATGCTTGATTACCTGATGGTCAAGCTAGGTGAGAACTAGTTTGAAATTCATCATTCTTAAATATTCTACCCTTTAATACTTTTACCTTTAAATTCAACATCATTTAGATCTGAAGTCACCATAACTGTTTGAAGAAATGGAATCTAGCAGAGATACCTACAGCTGTGCCTTGATACAATAAAAGTAAAAAGTAGCAGTACAGACCGTTCCTGCAACTTTATCACAAGACTTGTGATACACAGTGGGGGCCTCTATACAGGTTTTACTGTGGACACACGTGTTTTACTGTGGAGTTGACTAATTAGCTCACCAGTAAAACCTCACAGTCTACATGTGCACCTGTATTAGGGTGCAGTAAATTAATTAACTGTATTGGATAGTATTGTCCAGGACACAAGCTATCCTACAACAGGGTAAATTATGTACGCTCATACACACATACAGACTAACCGGGGCTGGCTGAGGCATGAGGGTGCTACAGTGTGTGGGGCTGCTTGCTGCCTATCCCCAGCCAGCCCTCTCCACCACCCAATCCTGCCACCCAGAGCCAAAGGCTGACCCCCTGGGTCCCCTGCCAGACCAAGGCTGCTTCATCCCACCTCAGCTTACTGTGGTACTGAGCGAACATGAAGATGCTGCTCCTGGGAAGCAGCTTTTGTACCGGAGTTTATTCAGGTGCATTAATAGCACATGTAGATGCACCCAGTGCCTAGGATCCTGAAGGCAAGTGAATATGTCTTAGCTTTCATTATTTTAAAAGGAAAGTTTATAGTTTTCATTATGGAAGAGTAAACCCTGAAAATATAATCTGTGAGCACAAAAGAAGTCCTCTGAAAATGGACTGAATAAGAAGAGTCCATATTTAGCTCCTTCTAGAATTAAACATTTACATTAGGCAAGAGTTCTCCTCTTCTTTGTGTATGACTTCTTAATACTTTTCAAAATGTTCAGTTTTGAAATAATTAAAGATCTAGTTAACATTACACTTTATTTTAAATATTGCATTTCATATCTTCTCCTGGTTGTTAAAAACTGTTCTCTCAGGTCCAAGTGAAAATTCAAAGTGATTCAAAGTAACTCAAAAGAAGCGAGTGATTGGAAAATAATAAGAAAAGAGTAAACAATCACAAAAAGCACATTATCCTACAAACACACTTTTACCTTTGATTCTCTAAAAGTTTTGCAATAATTAATTAAAATTCACAATACCTCTAATAAGGTATTACTGTAAGAGTTACTAAACTATTACATTACTATTAAAAGGATGCTAAAATATACATCTT
>JAGPOW010003395.1:6422840-6432841 GCA_030014935.1 Caiman crocodilus | reverse complement strand
TCTAAAGGGGTGCATGTACCTGTGCTATTAGCACAGAGCAATAAACTCCAGCACATATTACCATAGGATAGTATTGTCCAGGATAAGTGCTATTTTACAGTGGAGTTAGGTAATTTACTGTAAGCTATTATGGGCATACATGTGGACCATGATGTTTTACTGGGGACCTAATTAGTCAACTCTGTAGTAAATTGCACGTGTAGATGCCCCCATTGTGTATCACAATGAAATAATTATGTGATATATGCTGAATTTATTCCTCCTGGGTGCTGCATTTGAATGCATGCCTGGGACTCCAGCACATTGAGCCAGATCGGAACAACCTCAGCTGGCAACAGATCTGTGGATCAGCCTGAGAGCCTGAGGCTGCTCTGACCCAGCTCAGTGTGCTGCTGTGGGGCTGGCTGGGACACAAGGGTCCTTCAGTGCAGGGCTAACCAGCAGGCAGTCCCTGCACTGAAGCGTACTTGTGCCTGAGCCAGCCCTGTGAACATCTATGTGGGTGTTGCTGTGCACTAAAGAACACCACAGGTTAGCATTTCCATTTGTAAGTACAAACCTGTGGTGGTGTTTTTTAATATCCTGTGGCCTAATAGGGCCACACTTGTAGACATTAAGTCTTTACTGTGGAGCTAATTAGCTAGCTCCCTAGTAAACATCTCATGTAGATGCTCCCAAGGTTTAGTTCTTTATAGTCAAAACACTAATGAAAAGAAAAGCTTTACTGTGTGTGGTGTTTATACTCTGAAGATTTCAACCTTCAGTAATCTACACAGTGGGTGCATCTACACATGCATTTGATGTGGAAACAATTTATTTGTGAGGAAACTGCTCACAAGTAAACAGTCCTGGACCTGCATCTACACATGCAGGGAAGCAGATGCAGCTTTACTGTCAATGGTAGCAAGCTACTCCTGCTTCCGGGGTCCTGCAGTCACTGGAGGTGGGTGGAGGGAGAAATCTCCCAGCTCCAGCTGCAGCCGCCTGCAGCCAGCAGCCCTCTTGAACAGGCAGCCCCATTCCCCCCCTCCCTCACCACGACCAGTGTACACAATGCAGGGGTAGCATGCAGCAGAACCCTCCTCTCTGCCTGTGCCTTCCTGAGCCATGGCTGCTCCAGCTCTTGCCCTTGGCAGAAACAACCAGTGCCCTGGGCTCCTGTTGGCCATCACACTGGCCATACTGGCCCAATGGGCCAACTGCTGGCTGGCCCATAGTTCACATGCAGTAACTGCCTGCCAGGCCATTGTATGCCATCCCAGGGCCACCACTGCTGTGCACCTACTGCATGGACCCCATCCGGCTGGCCAGACCCTGGCAGGGATGCTGACAATGTGTTGCTGGATGCCACTGCCAGGACCACCCATGGCCTCCTATGCCTCCAAGTTAGAAGAATTAAAAGCTTAAGAATGTATTATTTTCCACAGTTAGCTTGATACATGTCCTGGTCCTCAGAGGGGGTCAACCAAGTATGGTTATATTAAAATATTGAAGCCTACAGAACACAATTTTTGTGCCCTTAGAACTATCCTTTCCTTTCCCTCCCATCATTTTTCATCTTTTATTTTCCTTTCCTTATTCTTTCATAGTTATAACAACCTTTAAGAAGTAAGCAACAACTGACTTTTTCCTTCTCTTGCATTAACTGCTCAATTCACTGCCTTGCTATTTGATTAGTTTCTTGAAAGGCTGAGTGACTTCCTATACTCGCTGGTGCCTAGGGCTTGTTTAGGCTGAGAGACATGTAAACATTAATCTCTGCTATGAACTAGGAAAAGTTTCTTCCCAGGTGACTGGTATTGAAGATGTTTAAGAAAGATTTTTGATAAATATTATGATAAGCAGTACCAATGAGAATTAGAATACTATAGTGCACGGAGATGAAACAGTACAAACATTTCTCAGGGATTACTTTGCTTTATAAAACAACAAAGAAATGGATACAAACTTTTCTTACTGTTTGTTTTAAGAGGTTTTACCTTAAGAATTAAAATGGGGGGATGCATCTGCACACACACTTTACTGTGGAGTTGCCCAGTTAGCTCTACAGTAAAGCATCACCACCTACACGTGTGAAGCTATTAGGATGGCGTAATTAACTCCATTGTAGGTTAGTATTTCCTGGCATAAGTATTACCCTACAGCAGAATTATTTACTCCATCACAACACACATGTAGACTGTGACCAGGGTTCCTTTGGGTACAAGGTGCTATAGGGCAGTGGCTGCCTGCTGCTAAGTCCCACACTGAAGCACCCTCCTGCCCCCACCAGCACCCCTGTAGCACTGTCACAGGGGCCTTCCTGGGGCTGGTCCAATTATTTAACCCTCGCTGGGCTTCTGGGCCTTACACCCCTTGGGCCTTGGTCCCTGTGCTTTTCTGTCAGGGTGTACACTCCTAGCTTTTCCCTTCCATGATATACCCACAAGGCAGCAGGGGATGAGACTTTATGGCACACCATCCTCGCCTTTCATTGGGGAGGCACAGGTCTGACATTTCCTGGAGAGTGCCCTGCCACACCACACCATCCAACCCCAAAAGGGTACAGTTTCAGGCCTTACCCACGACCATAGGAACCTCCTCCACCCCCACAGTTCCTACCCTAATCTCCACATGGTCTGAGAGCAGCAGCTCTCTGGCTGGGCAATGCTATTTCAGCAGCATCCCTGTAGCAACTGCCAGCTCTACTCTCAGGGCCTGGTCTTATACCCTGGCTGCCCAGCACTCCACCAATCAGGCAGCCCCCTGGGTGCCATGTGACTGCCTGATTGGTTCTTCTCCCACCTGCAGGCTGGTCTGTAGCCTGCTTAGCCCTTAAAGTGGCAGGCATCCAAAGGTACACTGCCATAAGCACACTGAACTAGGGTGCAGCAGCTTCAGGCTGGCAGATGACACCCTCCCCCAGGGCCCCTGGCAGTTGGGCTGCACCACCAAACTCAACATATGGTCCCAGGTATACATATAAATACTGAGCCTGGGAGCAGAGTTTATTCAGGCGCATTAACTGCACATGCAGATTGCTCCCAGGGAGTGCAACAGAGGACCCTAACCCTGTTATGGGAAAGAGGGAACCAGAGTGTGGCAGGGCACTGTTGGTGCCTGTCACTTTAAGGGCTGAGTGAAGCAACCAGCAGGCGCTTGACTGTGGTGGCCATTTTAGATCTCCAGCCATCTATATAAACAGAGCAGTTTGCAGCTAGTAGGCCAGGCAGAAACATTGCCTGGCTGCAAGGCTGTATGCAACATTCTGGAGGTAACAGCAGGAGCTAAATGAAGCACCTGAGCTGGGAATGGGGTATGCCAATCCCTGAGTGCAGGTGGGAGGTGTAGACCCAACTGGGGACTCAGCTGGTCAATGCTGGGGCCAGGACTAGAAGGATTAAATGGGCCAGGGGCCCACTGCAAGGGACGCCCGTATAGAGCAAAGACGCTCAGGGTCCTAACTGACCTGAGATGGGGCCAGGGCTTAAAGGGGAGGTGAAGGTGCCAATAATGGGGTCATAGCTAATGGGTGAAGGGGATGGTTGAGTTGACTGCCTGAGATGCCATCTGTGAGGCTTGGGCTGTGGTGTAAGGGAGGAACGAAGCCACAGATAGTGCCCCCTGGCATCGGGGAAAGCTTGCGCAGCCTTCTGCCTAATTAACACCTCGATTATGTTCCATCAAGGCATGGCAGACAAAATAGATGGGCAATGTGCCCAGACACAAGTGGGGTAACTAGCACTGTCACTAGTCAGGGAGCCCCACTTTGCCACACGGAGGAGGAAAGGCAGCAGGGCCCCTTTAAGGCCTGAACCTTTGTAGGTCAGAAGGAGAGGATTAAAACAGAAAGACAGTCACCATGGCTTGGGTGGAGGGAATTTGGTCTGTGAAGGGAAGCCCCAGCTGGACAGCAGAAAGGGAGCAGGGACCCAAGAGGGGAGATGCCAAGCCCTGGACTGGGGACTCACACTTGCAAAGCTCAGCCTGTTATCAGCTGGCTGCAGGACCAAGCAGAGGGAGGAGAGCAAGAGCCTGACCACACCTGTGCCCAGGGAGCAGAAAGAGCAGCCAGCTGACCAGAAGGGTGTGGCTAACTGAGATATAAACTGTCTCCAGTCCAGAAAAAAGGAACTGGCCACAACAGTGGAGGGACACAGAGCCCCGCAGGGAGGCAAGGGCAGAAACTCCTCCAGCCTGGAGAGCTGCTGCTTGAAAGGAGTGACTTGTATTGATCAAGAATGCACTTGGGGAGGTGTCACAGGGCACTCTGGTGCTCTGTGCCTGAAGAGGGGAAAACTGCTAGGGAAGGAGCCCTAGCAGTGACTAAGGAGCACAGCTGGGGGGTTGCCGGGGCAACCAGGGAAGGTCAGCTGACCAGAGGGGGCAGGGCCTGGCCCTTATAAAGCCCATGAATTGAGACCAAAGGCAGTTCCTTGCTAGCAGCTGGAGAGGCAGGAGTTCCTGGAGCACTGCAGACTGAAGGATGGTGGCTCTGGGTCCTGGAAGCAATGTTGTTGTAGCCAGATGGCTTCGAGTTGATTTATAGCCAGAAGGCTTGTGTTTGTTCTGTATGAAACCAGTGGTTTGGGTGAGGCTATAAGGGGTTGCAGGAGGCCTCATAGGGGCCCACAGGGTGTGGGGCCCTAGCGCCCAGGAGGGCGCGATTCAGCACCAGTAAGGGCGCAACTTGCGGGGTGCGTAGACCCCAGCCCGGAGAGGGGCATTTGGAGAGCCCAAGTTGGGCACAGCGAGCCCCAAGGAGGAGGCCGCATTGTAGAGCCCCAGCAAGGGGCAACATTGAGAAGCCTGAGAGGGGGCAACATTGAGAAGCCCGAGAGGGGCGACACTGAGAGGCCCAAGGTTAGGCACTGGGAGTCCCTGATAGGGGTCTGCATTTACTGGAGAGCCCAAGTTGGGCACAGTAAGCCCCAGGAAGGGGGCAGCATTGAGGAACTCAAGTTGGGCACTGCAAGCCCCAGGAAGGGGGCAGCGTTGAGGAGCCCAAGTTTGGGCACTGGGAGTCCCCAATAGGGGGCCGCATTTGCTGGAAGCCCAAGTTGGGCACAGCAAACTCCAGGAAGGGGCAGCATTGAGGAGCCCAAGTTTGGGCACTGGGAGCCCCTGGTAGGGGGCTGCATTCATTTGGAAGCCCAAGTTGGGCACAGTGAGCCACAGGAAGGGGGCCACATTGGGAAGCTCAGGTGTGGGTGCGGAGATCCCCAGGAGGGGGGGCCGTATTTATTTGGAAGCCTAAGTTAGGCATAGCAAGCCCCAGGGAGGGGGTGGTGTTATTAGAAGGAGCCCAGCGTGGGCACAGTAAGCCCCAAGAAGGAAGCAGCATTGAGAAGCCCCAGGGTGGGCATGGAGAGCCCCAGAGAGGGGGCCGTCCCAGCGAGCCCCAGAGAGGGGGCAGTGCTAATAAGGCGTCCAAGTTGGATGTGGTGGGTCCCAGACAGGGGGGGCGACATGTTAAGGAGCCCAGGAAGGGTGAGAAGTAGGAAGCCCAGAGGGGGCACAGTGAGCCCCAGAGCGGGGGCCACCCTATTTGAGATAGGGAAGACCAAATGGACATCTGCGAGGCTTGGGCTATGGTGTTGGGGAGGAAGGAGCTGCAGACAGCTCCTCCTAGTGGAGGGGGCAGTACAAGGACAAGGGCAGCCTCCTGCTAATTAATTAATTAATTAATTGACATCAAAGACGTGGCAGGTGAGACAAGGCGGGCAGTTGCCTAAAGACAGGAGTGTGGGCCACATTAAGGGGCAGCCGAGAGTAACGACCTGTCACAGGAGGGCTAAGGATTTTCTTCCCTTCCCCGCCCCCTCTGTTTCGCCTTAAGAGGCCCGGGAAGGGGGTATAAAGAATTGAGACTTGTTTTATGTTCACCCTGGAGGAGTTCGAGGGGTAGGTAGGGAGTTGATTATACCTAAGCATACTGAGAACTATTCATGTTGGCCCTGGAAGGGTCTGAAGAAATGGTGTCCCCAGAGGACAACAGATTGGTTATGAGAGCCTGCTATGGGGATAGATAATACAGTAGATAAAAACACCACTTCAGTTTAGGGCCATCTAAACCCCCATGTCATGAACACACTTGAACTTACTGCCTCTCCAGTGGTGAGGAGGTGAGGGAAAGCTGCTGGTGAGCGGAGCAATGCCTGGGCTGTAAGGGGTGCTGGTGCTACCTTCTGTGGTAGCGGCAGGCCCTGCCAGGCAGCATCTGCCCCCAGGTACCTGGCTCAGGCAGTGCTGGAGGGCACTGTAGCCATGGAGGTAAACACCAGGCCCCCGTGCAGCTCAGGCAGGCAGGCAGGCTCCAGGGGAAATAAGAAAAGGCTTGCTGCTTTTCTTGGGCAAAGTCTGTTTTCCCAGGCTGCCGCCAGGCTGCCTGCATGGGCTTTCTGCAGAGCCCGTGAGCTGCATGGAGCCCAGTGCTTTACTCCACAGCTGTAGGGCAGCAAACTAAAACTCCACAATATGCTGCCGATGCGTGCACACCCCAACACTATTAAAGCAGTGCAAAATCATGTAACCCGCTTTAAAGTGTTGTGCAGACATACCCCTTGTTTTGTCTACACACGGCCTTACTTGCTGTTCTTTTTCTCTTATGTTTTTTTCTGCTCTAGATAGTAGTAAAACCCAGTGGACTGAAGTAGCCATGAGGGGAAGAAAGTGGGCTGCAGAATAGACTGCCCAGAGCACTGTGATTTTTTTTTTTTGGATTTACTTTGGTGGTTTTGGAGTGAGACACCTAAGAGGAAACCATAGCCCAGACTAAAAGAATAAGACAGTCTGAAGCCCTGCCTCTACCCACCAATGGAAAGGGGACAGGAGTAAGAAAGTGGGAGCAGAGCCCTGCACACTGCCCAGTCTGACTGAGGGCTGGGGGCAGCATAGGGAGATGAGGTGGCTAAAGCCTAGGCTTAAGTTACTTAAAGGCAGCCTCTTAACTAAACATCTTCAATAACATGAAGATGTAGCAGGTAAGAGAGGAAAGGGGCCAAGCTAGGGAACTAGAGTAGGTGGTCAGGTAGTACCTTGCCACAAGGTAGAGCCTGGAGGTGTATCCTATTACAGGGAGCATAAGCAGGGCAGTTACAAGAAGCTTCTGATATGGAAGCCTCCACCCACCAATGGAAAGGGGCATTAAATCTACTACCTCCCTGAGAATGAAAAGGGAAAGCAAAACCAACTTTCCATGAGACAGAAGAATCCAATTTAAACGAGGAACAATCTAATTTTCTTTCTTTCACTGGATTTGGCTGATCAATAATATGAGCTTTCACAATATGGGCCCTGAGTCAGTAGGATTATGTCCAAAGAGTTGTTTATGAACAAAATGCTAAAAAGAAAAAGCTAACACACACTATACCATAAACATTGGTATCTATTTTTTCAGTGGGATAGGGGGGGTTAGTCAGTTGGGAAAGGATGTTGCCAAGCTGAATAATAATTTAGATTACACAGTTGACTATAACTCCAAAAAAAGACACAACTAAAAAGCCATATCTGAATATCTCTGAATGCTGGAAGATTCAAAATCTAGATTAAAGTCTTTTTGGTTAGATTTGTTTTGATGAATAGCTGAGTAATTCTGGAAATTTTCATAATCACTTACTAAAATGGCATTGTAACTCATTTATTAGGAAGCAATTGGTGTGGGGGGTTTTTTGTAGAACATGCTTATAAAACACACTGTTCTGATTTGTTATTAAGAAATGTCGTGGGTATCTTTCCACTACTTTTTAAACAATAAGTTGTAATTCTCATGTCATTGCCATGAATGAAGTTCCAAATAAAATAAGTGTTTTGCATGGGGCCTTGTATTGTAAAAATAAATTAACCAGCCTTTTCTTCCTTAACAAGAAATAGATTCAGATGCTGGTTCAGGTTACAAATTAAAATGGGTATGACTGACTGTCTTCTTTCAGTTCCTATCAGGTATTTGCTTGTGTTATAGCTCTGTCTCTTGCAGAGGAACTTGTGTTTAGTAAAATAAATGAGATGACACATTAATTTAATATTCAGTGTATCTACTGTGAATTCAGAGAAATAGTTAGATAACAGAAAACATAACTGTATGTAACAATTCTGCAGCTAAGTAACCTCTCTCTTTTAAAGCTTCTGAGGGTACTTGTTGCCAGCATCAAACTGTCAGAAACAATTAAACCAATGATGGTGAAAAGCCCTATAGAAGAAGTGTATCTATTATACTAAAAGAATATATGTTGAATTAAAGAGCTACTCCAATTAAATTCCAGTCTTTACCAACATGCATAATTTATATACAATTCTGTAAGAAAAAGAATGTTTCTTGTATGTGATAGTGCTACGCTCTGTATTTACTTGCTCTTCGTATGTAGCTGAGATCCCACTGGAACATAATCTGATTTAAAAAAAAAAAGAAGAAATCTTAATTTAATATTATAACTTTAAAGTGATTCAATTCCAGTAAATTGTAACAAGGATACAAAATGTAATTTTTTTCTCAACCCTTTAATTGTACATAATTATTATGCCTCAAACTTCTTCTAATCTAGACAAATACCTGTGGGCTCCATTGGCAAAATATCTCATCCACTGTTAGTTCTGGTCCATACTGGGCATGCCTATGTGTTTATTTAATGTATTTAGGTAATGTGCAGTACTGCATTGTGAAGCACTAGAAAAATGTGCATTAGCCTACTTTAATGTGCATTATCAAAAGAGTAGGATTTTTTTTTGTGATGCTTTAATAAGCATTACAATAGGCTAATGCACATTAAAGCACGTGTCACATGCCCACCAGGACAATCTACTACTGCCATCTTTTAACATTGTACCTCCAGTTGCACAGATCCTTGAGAGAGACTGAAAGGTTCCAGGCATGCTGAAGATATGGCTTGATTACAATATGATTCCCCCTGAAAGCATTTCAGATTGTTCATATTTCTTTCTGTAAACCTTGGAAATTAAATATACACATAAGTACATTTAAAGAATATTATTAAGGTTATACAGTCAAACACTAGGGAGCTACGAAATACTAAGATTCAAGTTGCCTGTGCAACTGTATGAAGTAGCTGACCTGCTATAATTCTTCATTTTCATTTACCTCTCTGTCACTTGTTATCACACAATTAACTTGTTAATCATGCAATTAGTCATGGGAGACTGGTGCCACCTTAGGCAGAGGAGGCACATGCCCCTCCAGCGATCAGTTGGTGACTGGGGGGAGGAGGTCCCCCCATGGCCAATTGTGCCAACTGGGAAGCAACCATAGCATTTCCAGAAGTGGCTGTGCACTTCATCTGGCACTTCCACTCCCCAGCTGGTGCTCGCAGGGGTGGGGCACTGGTGCTCCTGCCTGCACTCCCTCCTTGTCACCAAAGCCGGGAGTGCAGCCTGTCAACGGGTGCACTAGCACTCTTGGGGGGTGCATGTGCACCCCCATCTGCTCCCTATGAGTTGCCACTACAATCAGTTTAGATTGAGGACACATGCCAAGTAAATTATCATGCCCTAAAAAGTCTATCCACCTACAGAGTTTGTGCTTGAAAATGCTTAACAACTTTATAGCTGCTTTTTTTTTATCCAGCTTTAATTTAAATCAATTGTGTAGGAATAAAGAATTAAAAAAAGAGAAAAAACACTGAATTACTACTGGTGGGGGCCCTATGGAAAATATTTTGGATAATATGTTTATTATCATTGTTGTTGTTGTTATATGGACTAGGAGACACGATCATGGACCAGGTGCTATTTAATTGTTTAAATGCAGCATAAAAAGATAATCCCCAATGCAAAGAGTTTGTTGTTTAAATGTAAAATTCATAGATGGTAGGGTTGGAAGGGACCTCAATAAATCGTTGAGTCTGACCCCGTGCATAGGCAGGAAAGAGAGCTGGGTTTAGATGACCCTAGCTAAATGCCTATCTAACTTTCTCTTGAAGACCCCCAGGGTAGGGGAGAGCACCACCTCCCTTGGGAGCCCATTCCAGACCTTGGTCACTCTAACTGTGAAGAAGTTCTTCCTAATGTCC
>JAGPOW010003395.1:6407013-6422740 GCA_030014935.1 Caiman crocodilus | reverse complement strand
CCTAGTCTCTCCTCATAGGGCTTGGCCTGCAAGCCCTTAACCATATGAGTGGCCCTTCTCTGGACCCTCTCCAAGTTATCCACATCCCTCTTGAAGTGCGGTGCCCAGAATTGCACACAGTATGGGCTATTACTGGGTTCGGATGCTTGGGGACTCAAGAATGAGACAGGTGATTGATTTTAAGGTGTTTGATTGGTTAAAAGTACTTACAGACGCCTGGCCAGGAAGGCGCCGGCTGAGCAGAGGAGCGGCAGCTTAAGCGAGGAGGGGCGGATGCACTAGTGGCCCTACTAAGTTGTAGGTGTTTTCTGCAAGCAGGAGTGCTAGTTCATACTGCTTGCTCCCCATGCTCCTAGCGTTAGTGCATAGGCACTTGAGCCCTGTGACTGGTCCCTTTGTTGCCCCCT
Source organism: Caiman crocodilus (assembly GCA_030014935.1). Lineage (NCBI taxonomy): Eukaryota > Metazoa > Chordata > Crocodylia > Alligatoridae > Caiman > Caiman crocodilus. Next base: position 6,422,333 of record JAGPOW010003395.1, on the reverse strand, counting down.
GGCTCTGATGCCCAAAGGGCCCCTTGTTGCTTACCTGCTTATTGCTTACCTGTGGTGTACTGCTGGCCGCCCCATGGATTGCAGGTTCCCGATGTTCTCCTTCTTCAGGCTGGGCTGTCCTTGTGGGTGCCACATGGTTTGGTGGTCCCTGGCTTCCCCCACCCTCATCATCCCCTCCCCCTGCCCTCTTCATCCCCTCCCCCAACGAGCCTAGTTTAAAGCCTGCAGAAGGAGATCTGCCAACCTAGAAGAGAACACAATATGGGAAAATTATAACAGTGGAAACAATGAAACTTCATTGCTTAGCATGATAGAGAGAACAAACAACCTATTCATTATTGAAGTACCATAGGAAAGATGGTCCTAAAGAAGAATTTAAGGAGATTTTTAAAGGATATTTGAGGGAAGTTTCCCTCACATGTTAGGGGCAACATAAAGACAATCATGAAGGAACTAGTTTGAAAAAGTACATGATAAGGCTGGCATCAGTAGTGGATTGTATTGTAATGCAAATGCACAAGGGTATCGAATAGATTGCATAGACAATTTCAGTTTTGTCACAAGAAACATGTTTGTGAAAACACAAAAAGTGCTTTTTCCAGTGCGTGGGTCATACTGGGTGCATCTACATGAGACGCATCTACATGAGACATGAGTTGCACAGCAGCCTAGTACTACTGTGCAGTAGCGTGTCACAGAAAAAAAACATGCTAATGAGCTACTGTGAAGAAGTATTAGGCTACTGCTTAGCTGTCATCATTAACAAGCTGTGTATCAGTGCTGCTGTGCAGTAGCGCCAGTTAACATGCATTGATTTAGAACATGGTTATACAAGTACTAAATTTCATGCGCACTAAATATAGTGCATTAATGAATGTGTAGACATGGCCACCATGACCAGAACATACAATGGTTTAGAGCAGCCCAATGTAATCTAGGTCATTTTCCCAAACAGTCTTTATATCAAAAAGTACATCTCATAAATAAGCATCCATTTCAATTGTGTAAGAAATAATAGGAACATTACTTTTATTATAAGTATTCTCTCATTAGTTCCTATTATACTTCACCTTCTTTATTTTATCCTTCAGTTGAATCTTGTGATTTTCTAATTGATTTTCCAGTATGGCTTCTGTTAATACCAAATCTGATAATAACAATATTGGCTTTTTCTGTTCAGTAGTAGTCATTTTTTAGCACAATATTTTTGTATAATGTATTTGTAATTTATGGCTCCCTGAAGCTCCTCACTTAGTAGGGCAAGATACAAGGATCCATAGGCAAAGGAGAAAAATACGTTTATAGTAGGAATCCAAAATGACACTGACACTTAGGGTGATGGAGGGATACAAAAAGCTGTTCCACATATAGAGTTACCAGGAGTTGAAAAGAAAGTGGCTTTTGGAAATGGACAGAAAAGAGGCCACTTCCAGACAAGAGAAAAAATTCTCTGCTAAATAACTTCTGTTTTGCAATCCATCTTAGTTATACTAATTAAGAGTTCTTAACCCACTGAGGCTTTCAGTCCATGAAATATCAAACAGGAGATACCATGGATTGTGGAGCCCTTTTTCCAAAAAAATAAGCTTCTAAGAGAACTGTAGTGAGCCTTTGGATCTGGGGGTTAAGTGACTTCTTCCTAACTTGAAAGTATTGTACATTTTTGCTCTGGCCAATTATTCTGCCTTTATTTTCTCACTGCCCCCTTCCTATGTTTCCTTCAATCTGTCCAAGCCTGCCTGCTCACCATTTTCTTGGTCTCCAGTGTCCGTTCTAAACTTCACGGGTTTTTTTAACTTTTTCATGCCACTACTTATGGTTGAAACAAATTATTGTTTTATACAAGGGTACTGCTAGTCTTAAAATTCACAGGCATTTTTTATTTTTGAATCTGACTCATGTCTTTGGATTCCCCTAAGGTGTGTATAGAGATCCTCTGATTTGTTTAATACATTTTGGAAGTGTTAGTGCCATGATCTGTTATGTTATGATACAAATAATTCTATGCAATTGTAATAATGTAACCATTACCTTTTAAGAGAAAAATCTGATAAAGCCACCTAATGATGACATATTTAAATCATTATTTCCTTTCTGCTTTAAACAAAAGATTTACAGGAACTATGAGACTGTCTTTGCTTGGGGAACATTGCCACCTAGCAACAGCTTAAAGTATTTTCTCAAGCTGCTGAACAAAAAGCTGTTAAGGAATAGCTTCAGCAACAGCTCCTAGAACATTTTAAAATGGTTTTGGAAGGTTTTTTTTGTTCCTTTGCCACTTAGCGTTCAATGCAGCTGGCTTTCTTCAGAACATAGGGAAGAAATAGCTAGCAATTTACTTTTGGAAGCAGACTCTAAAAAGGCCAAATACAACAGTAAAGAAACCTAAAGGAAAAGCCAGACTATGTGCTAAATAGTTTGTTTAAGGCTAAATACAGACAGTCAAACAGCCAGAGGCTGAATCAATTCAATCTTTGCAAGTTAGTCTAAGATGTGTAGATTAAACTAATAAGCAAATGAACAGACATTCACTTTTGATTCTGAAAATGCAGTCACATGCCTGCTGTGGGTCAGACCAGAAGTTGGGGGGGTGCTAGAGGACACCTCCTTGCTCAGCTGGAGCAGACAGCTTGAGCCAGGGCTAGCCTGCCCACTATGCAAGGGAGGGTTTGTGGGGGAAGTGCAAAGCATTCTGGGATGCTGGGGGGCTGTGAATTAACTTGAACCTGGAGGGACAGGTTCAGTAAATTCAAAAAATTCTGGGATAGAAGTTCAGTAAATTGATTTAACCTAAATTAGTTAAGTCTGATACTACATCCATCCAGGTTTATCTTAAATTGGTTTCAGTCATCTTGAAAGCATTTTTTATGCACTGAACTTCTGTTGTGCTATAGATTTGAACCAGTTTCTGATCACTTACATCAGTTTATGTGTAATTTTTGTCCTTAACATAAGGCGCAACATACATTAAAGAGAAAGGGATAGGCAGATACTTGCAGAGGTATCATTCTTCTTGGAGGAAAGTGGAAAGCATTATACTTTTTGACAACCATGGACCCATTTTTTCTTGTTCTTTTCTGTGGCCTCTGGAAGGTGTTTAATAGTAATGATAACTTACTTTAACAGTCATGATTTAACTTACAAAGTAATTCTGCTGTTTGAAATGAAATTTATATCAGGTTTAAAAAGTTAGAACTCGTATAAATTAAAAAAATATATATGGCAAAGAAAAATGTTCAGAAAAAAAATTGAATAAAAAAAAGATCAATTCAGTAAAATGATTAAATAGGGAAAGGATCATTTGGCAGTGACAAATAGAGATGGGCCTGCCAAAATGAATGCAGGGATTGTTATCCTAACCTTAAATACAGGCCCTGCTCCTTACCAAACCAGAAAACATCTTAAATGAGCCATACACCATGGCTTGTTGCCTTTTTGGTGCTACATATTGTCCAGGGGACCAATTTCAGGAGGAGAGTTAGAGGAACGTGAATAAAGGAAAATATATATTCCATCCCTAGAATACAGAGGGAAATACATTTTTCTAGAGCAGTGGGCTTCTGATCCTACTGTCAGAGGTAGCAGGACAATTCATACATAGAATTTCCATGTTTAATGTTCTGATCAGATGAATTATCACCTCCAGAACTTAAAAACATTTGGTCAGAAGCAATTCTGACAGTAATCACCAATAAGAGGGGCATGGCAAAATGGATTTATTTCCAAGACCAAAGTGCTGTAAAATCAATATTTTCACATGCCTGTCATAGATACCCACACACTTTAATAAAACAGCTAAATACATAAATATACAGAGAAATTATTTGGAGGTAATAAAAACAGTTCCTTATCTATGGCTGCTAGGAAAGAAAGAAAGGCAAAACTGTAATGAGATGCAAAATTTACATTTTACTAGAGAGTAGCACTAGTGATCTGTGAAAACATTCAGCTTCTTCTGTATAATTTCCAGTTTGTGTGCTTAAATCACAGCTTAATTTTTATATTTTAATCCAAATTTTCCTTCATTATATTTATCTGTTTTCTCTTCACTGGGCATGGACATAAATAACTCTGACCACAAAAGACTGTGGGATATTTTTATGTTTCAGGGGGTTTTTTGGGGTTAGTTTTTCATAGTTTCATAGTTGGTAGGGCAAGAAGGGACCTGAGCAGATCATCAAGTCCGACCCCCTGCCATGGCAGGAAAAAGTACTGGGGTCAAACGACCCCAGCAAGATGTTCGTCTAACCTCCTCCCCTGATAGTGAAGTAGCGCCTCCTGATGTCTAGTCTGAATCTACCCTCTGCCAGCTTGTGACTGCTATTTTTGTCACTCCTGGGAGTGCTTGGGGGAACAGACTCCCCCAGTGCCTGCTGGTCCCCTCTAACTAGTTTGTAAACAGCCACTAGATTCCCCCTCAGCCTTCTGTTATGGAGGCTGAACAGGTTCAGGTCCCTTAGCCTCTCCTCGTAGGGTCTGCCCTGCTGCCCCCTGATCATGCGAGTTTTTTGTTGGACAAAAAGGGGAAAAAGATCACTCCCTTGGATTACTTTGTTCCATACGCTGTTAGAATAAAGGTTCAAACTAAAGCAAAAGCAGATTTAGACTAAGTCTCAGAAAAAAAATCTAACTTGTAAGAACAGTAGAACAATGGAGCAAGCTGCTCGGGCAAGTTATAAAATCTTTTTCACTGGAGGTTTTCAGCAGTAGGCTGGGTAGGCAAGTGGCAGCAAATCATTTGTACAAGGGGTTTGATGATACGATCCTTCATATCCCTTCCAGCCCTGTAATTCTATTAAATGTTTCCCGACCCTTGCTTACATTGTTTCTTTACTGTCCATATAACTTCAAACCTCTTGTGACTGTTTCTGATATCACCAGCAATATTTTATTACAGACTTTTTAGAACTGTAATTCCAGTGCATGGAAAGGCCATAAGAAGAGGGTTCTACAAGCTCTGTATTTTATGAAAAACCCAGAGAGGACATATGTAAAAGGGGATAAGACCCATTTAGTAGATTAATCACCGGCTAAAGGCTAAAGTCTGTGTGTAGAACCTATACAATAGATCACTTCAAGGAGTAACTTTGATACTGCCCATCATGCTTTCCAACACATAGTCCGTTTGGCACATGGAAAACATCTGAATGAAAATAGCCATGTTGGATAGTAAATGGGTGGAGGAGAGGCTGTTGGGGAAAGGCTGGAGGTTGAGGCAGGTGGCAGGAAGATGGAGGGTGGGGGAGGCAGCTGCTGAAGCTCCAGCTTGGAACCTGACCTCAGGTTGGGGCTGGAGTTGGAAGCTCGGCAACCACCTGCCCCCTGCCTTCCCCTGTACTCAAATCCAAGACAAGGGGCTTTCACCCATGTTGGATGGGTGGAAAAAAACCCTGTCTTAGATTCTAGTAAATATGGTAGTTTCTAAAATTTAGTGGCACGTGCAGAAACTATGGGTTATAACTGGTGAATAATTTAGAGAACAATTTTGCCATATTTCAAGTTACAAGGGAAGTATCAACGTTCTTGCTATATAAATACAGTTAATATAACAAATTAAGAAAACAAGATTTTAAGAATTACGCAAACAGCAATATTTTATAAAGAAAGGTGTATTTTGGGGGACCTTGCTTAAGATTTCTGCTTGAGTCTGCTTTATTTTGTCCTCAGCCTGACACTTCACTCTTTTTTTTTTTATACAAAACACAGGACTATTACATAAAACAGAAAATATAAAAGTAAATAAAAGCTTTTAATTTCATTTATATGGCTATGGCAATGCTGCCGTGATTCCTAATTCATCTGAAAATCTCAGTTCCCTGGAGCCGCCAGGAATTTGACATCTAAATGCCTGTCTCGAGACTATCCAAGAAATAACAGGAGAGACACCAAGATTCTCTCTCATGGCAAGACGGTTTCATACTTTTTATTTTTCATAAGTTAAATATATATAAAATCTGAGTTGTCTTGCCATATGTCTTAGAAACTGTTATGCCACTTACTTAAATATAATGCTACTTACTTAAATATGATTTCAATAACATTTAGAAGGTGACTAACAATTCTCCAGCGGTCACATAAAGAATTCAAATGCGGATGGGTATATGTCATTGCACACCTTTGAGAGGTAGATTAAAAGCATAAAACTAGCAGTGTTTTTTTTGCACAAACAAAATAAACACCTCCTTGAAGCATCTTATTGAATGATGAGAATTATATGACAAATTAGAACAGGGAAGGAATTTAAAAAAATTAAAATATTATTTCAGACAATAAAAAATGAAAAAGTACAGTATTTATATTAGGAGATGTATAATGGCTATTTTGTTAGAAAGTTAACAGCAGTAGAAGTGTGTGTATAGTTCATATCTAATTACAATTTTTGGTGAAGAAGATCTGTATTTGTCTTTGCTTGAATTTCAGTCTGTGCTCTCAGTGGCAGAAATACATGCTGGGGGCACTTTGTCCTGTGACTTATGCCCATATCCTGGATAGTGAAGGCTTGAAGGGATGAACTGTACCTTTTATTAATGGAGATTACCAATGACTCGTTAAAGAAAGCCTGATGAATAGTTTATCTTAAGGATGTATCCATATAGCCTCTGATCAAAAAACAAGCAATTGATGCTGGCAATTTATCTGGCCACTATTGTCCTGTGTGTAAGGCCTGCTCTACACATATGCATAGCAGAAGGCATTAATTGTGGGGTCCAGCATAAGATCCTATCATGCCTTATTACTGGTACAGGGGGAGCCTGGGATCATCATCCTGGGCTCCACCTGCACTGGCAAATATGGGACTCACAGCCCTGGCTGCACCCTACATAGGTGAGACTGCAAGTCCCTCAGCTGATAGGACTCACAGCCCCGGCTGTACATAGGGTGCAACCAGGACTGCAAGTCCTCTCAGCTGCAGGACTACAGCCTCTCAGCTGTGGAGAGCAGGGTAGGCACGCTGCAGCTAGGAGACTGCAGCTGCTATGATCTCCCCCCAGAAGGGTGTGGGGAGCCCTACATGGCTGGGAGATCATAGCAGCTTTGATCTCCCACCCACAGGGTACCTACCAGCTATGCTCCCTGGAACTGGGAGATTGCAGCTGAGGGGACTTGCAGTCCTGGCTGTGCCCCACATGCACCATGACCCCTGAGGCTGGGAAATTACAGCTGTGTGACACGTTGCTGGGACCCAGAGTCCCACAGCTTTCAGGGTTGCAGGGGGTGAGCATTGCTGGCAAAGACCTGGCATAATAATCACATGTATGTGTTGGAGATCGAGCTAAAGGAGCACGGGAGGGTCCCAGACTGCTTGAGCTGGTGTGATCAAAGATAGCAGGATCTACACTTACATTTCACAGCAGAACCTGTAAAAGGTGAGACTGGAATACCTGAGAAGAGTCAGAGACACTGAATGCATAAGAGTGAGGGGCATGCTAGACGTGACTATTGTCATGACACCCAAGGGAGAGAAGGTACAAATTCATCTATAAAAACCCAAAGAGGGATGAGGTCTGTGAGATCTCCATTCCAATGCCTAAGAAGACCTGCAGATTCAACCAGAAGGACTGTCTGACTACCTGGCTGTAAGGGATTACATAGGAGTTGTGCAAGACTTTCTGTCATCTTTTTGGTTTATTATATTGCATTTTAACATAGACTAAGTTGTGTGTTGTCACTGTATCTTACTGGACTGTGTCTTAGCTCAGGTGAAGTTTTTCTGTTGTTTTTTGTAGTGTGCTTCAAATTTGCAAATTGTTGCGCTCAATAAATGTTCTCTTCAGAGAATGGAGTATTCTTGGTCAAGTATTTATGAATTCAGTGCCACTACCCAAGATCTAATATTCAATCTGGTAACAGACTGTCCTCAGCTGCAGGACTCCCAGCCCCTGTCAATTGACAGAGCTCCCAGCTGCAGGGGAGGCCCTGCTATATGTGTAAATTAAAGCTGGATAGCAACCAGTTATAAAGTTACTATACATTTTTCAGGTCTAACTTTATAGCTGGTTGGACCATTTTGTGGTGTGATAGGTACTTTGCACATGTACTTGGTCTGTTTAGTTGCTCAATAATAAAGTGGTAGTGAAGCAATTTGCAGCTTATCTGCTGGCCTCAGCTCTTTTGACATTTCTCAATCTTGGGACTTTGGCACAGAGACTCTTTTAATTACCATATTGGAAGATCATCCTCCAGACAACAGATTGTATCTGATACCTGGGCAGACAACAATTGTTCTGTAATTATTCTAGGAGCTTTAGCCTATTTCATCTTTCTAGGACACATTTGGTTTTAGAGTTTGATCTTCCTGTCTCTAGGAAAGACCAAAAGCAGAGCCTATAAAACAACAGTCACACTCAGCCATGCATGAGGCTAATAATTTTCACAAGATGCAAGCTCCTCTGTGCATAAATGAACTGTAAAATTGAGACATAGTGTTATGTGTTTGCAGCATTTCACATGAAAGTTTTGCTGCATATGTTCAACAGGACATGGGAGTTATACCTAGCCTGTAGGAAGACATGCCAGTATGGTAAAGCATCAAAAGAAATTTGCGTTCTTCTAACACAGAACAAGGAATGTCTTTCAAGTAAGAAAACAGTATCATGTTTGGCTCATCCTGGAGTGTCTGCCTAGAATTCTTACTCAGCTGCAGCGAGGAGAAGAAATAGCTTCAGGGGAGTTAGGCCTTGCATCAGGGTAAACCTATGGGTGGATGTATATCTCTTAAGCATGGGCAGTCCTCAACCTGGGTGGTTGGGTGCCATACAATTCAGATCTAGCACAGGGAAGTGGGAGGCCGTGGACATCTCATTTTTAAGTCATCTTTCAGGTATGTGAGGTGACTTCTATGCCTTGCCAACAGTTGTGTTGCTTGCAATTTGGGTTACAGCAATGGCCAGGGCAGAAGATAGGGGCCACTCCCCACACCTCTTCTGGGCCATTATGGGCAGTTTTTTATTGCATAGACTCCAGGACATGGCTGTAGGTGACAGGAGAGCCTGTGTCCGCTCCAGGCTCTGTCTATGGGGCAGGCTGATGGGTGTGTGTGTGTTGCAGGGGGGCTGTTTGTGAGGGGACAGGAGTGCATGTTTGTGTGGGGCAGGCTGGTGTTTGTGTAGGGGTTGGGGAAAGGCTATGCTTGCGTGGGGAGGGCAGGCTGGTGTATGGAGGAGGCATGTGGTGTGTGTGTGTGGAGGAGGCATGTGAGGGGCAGGCTGGTGGGATGTGCATGTGGGGGGAGGGTCTGCTTGTGTGGGGGGGCAGGCAGATGTGTCTGGGGGACAGGCTGGCAGGCAGGGCTCTGCTTGTGTGTGGGGGTGCAAGCTGTGGGTGGCAAGTGGCAAGGGTTCTGCTTGGGTACAAGGCACAAATGCCCCCAGGTCACTCAGGGGACGGGCAAGCCTCTCAGGGCAGTTGGTTGGACCCCATCAGCCACCCCCACAGCTCTCCCCCTCCAACTGCCAGCCAATGAGAGTGTGGAAAAAGGGTGTGTGGCCTAGTGGCACTCTCCTGGACCCTTGGTGAAACCCCACCCCCAGAAGGCAACGGAGCCAGAAGCCCGCAGTGCAGGAGGCTTGGACCTTGCAGCCTTTGGCTTCCATGAAGGCCCCAATGCTTCCTTCAGAGTACTGCGTGCAGCCCGACAGCGGGGTGTGCTACCATCTCACCACAGGGGGCCCCCATTTGAGGGTGAAGGGGGCATGTGGCCATGTTTGAATCTGGAGGATGTGCATGGGAGGGGGCAGCAGAAATTTGCCGGTGGAGTTGCAGCCAGTAGGAGCACGTCCCTCTATCATCACATGGTGTGCGGAGAAACTGTTAAGGAGCCAAGGGGATCGCCCCACATGCTGCAACTCCGGCGGGGCAGGTAAGCCCAACACCGAGCCATGGGAGGTGGGGAAGGTGCTGGTTCAGCTTGCAGCTCTGGTGGTGGACGTGTTGCATCTGGCACAGAGGAATCTTCCTTGTGGACAAAGCAGCCCGTGGCCAGGAGGCGTAGGGGTGGGGGGAACCCCTCAGGAAACACCCAGGCTTCTCTTTAACAACCCTGGTGTTCATTTTTGAGTAATTTATACTTGTGTGTGTGTGGGTATGCACACATAATCTAAGGGCTCTGCAGCAGGTGCCTGTGAAAGCTGGAAAGAAGTCAGCCCTAGAGTTGTCACCTATTTTCAAGCACTGTGCTTCATAGCTGGCAGCTCTTTATCTCCATGTTATAGAGCAGGTAGGCTGGAAGGGACCTCAAGAGAACTTCTTGTCCAACTGGGGACTGAATTTGTGACCTTCAGAGATGACATAGGATGTCTCTGTGGATGAGGGGGCATACACCCTCCATACCCTCCTGAGGTGCACATAGTGGCAGGAGCCACCCCCCTCCCTGCACCTCCCAGGCAAGCTGTAGTACCATCACATGTCCCACCCCGGCTGTACAACACCTGCCCCTGCCCCAGCCCCACTCCATCCCTCACCGCAGGGGCCTCAATCTGCTTCCCCATGTCCCTTCCCTCTCCCTGCCCCTTCCCCCACAACAGACTTACCAGCCATACAGAGGACTATGGAGTAGTGTCAGGTGCGAGATTGAATAAAGAAAAAAGTACGCTGATGGGGGTATGAAACTGATCGGTCCTAGACAATACAGCCTACAAGTGCTCAGGAATGAAATGAGAATCCTAAGTATGCCTATGAATCCTGAGGGAAAGGGAAGGTGGTGTGAGAAGAAGCCAGTGCCAGAGTGGGTAGAATTTTGGGATTACGGAGCACAAGAACACTATCCTTTTGAGGGAAGATAACAGTAATTAGAAAAGTACTATTACCAATAATTTTGTTTACAACAGTGGTATATCTTCATGGACTCTGTCCCAGGGCAACAAAAGAAAAGGGGTGGAAACGCCTTCTCTGGGGCCAGAACCACATCGGAGAAACCCTGTGGCCTTGGGGGAACACCCACCAAAGCCCCATAATGGGGAAACATCTCCCCACAGCAGGTGCAGAGACAGGGAACTGGCCACAGCTGAACAAACTGCCCGCGTGGTACATCAGCCACTTTTCTGTGTGCAAGACGGTGATCTCATCCAAAATGCTGGCTGGCTCTGATAAAAGCCGGCAGGAAGTAGAATGCTGGGGAGCAGCAGCTGAGAAGTGGCTATGTGTTCCCTCCAGCATGACCGGAGCCGTCTCCATGGTGGGACCCAAGATGGAGTCCTGAAAAGGGGTCAGCACCACAACAGAATGGTACTCAGCACCAGGACTGGGAAGGGTACTGAGAGACAGACCATGGCAGCAAACATGGGATGCACAAGTAGGGAGGTGATACCATACCTCCCTGACACTTTGATTTATTCCTTTCTTCTACATTTTTGTTGCCCCTAAGGCTGAAGAATGGCCACACACTTCATTCCTGGGGGCCAAGGAACCAGGGGCCCTCGGGGACTCCAGCATGGACTCTGAAAGCTGATTAGTAGGCACGTTGTCCTGAGGCAGGGACAAGACTGACGGGCTTAACCCAGGCCCTTGTTAATGAGTAAACAAAGGACCATTGTTGGATAAGCAGCTTGCAAACCAGATGCTGCACTGAGGCCGTCACACTCAAGGCCCAGACTGGGGTCATGCCACTAGACCCAGCACCTGAAATGTTCAGGCTGACTAACACCCAGCTGAATTTAGCTGGTTGGTGCATGAAAGTGGTGTAGTGGGGGTGGAGCTCCAGGAACATCTGCTGACGACACCTCCTAGTAAGTCCTAGCTTTGAGGGAACCTCCTACTCTTGGGCAGAACATCTAGATGTAGCTGGCAAGTATCAGGGGCTTCCCTGGGGAGGTGATGTACGATCAGCAAGGGTGCTTAAGAGAAACTAGAGATGGGATAAGAGCAACTGAACCTGAGCCCCGAGGATGCTTGGGGGAAACTAGAGATGGGATAAGAGCAACTGAACCTGAGCCCCAAGGATGCTTGAGGGAAACTAGAGATGGGATAAGAGCAACTGAACCTGAGCTCCAAGGATGCTTGAGGGAAACTAGAGATGGGATAAGAGCAACCAAACCTGAACCACTTGGGAACAGCTACACAAAGCCAGATGGGTACAGACGCAAATCTGGAAAGTTCAAAGACAAGTATGTGTTTTGTTTTGAAAAAGTCAAATAGAAAGAGTAGCTTAGAAAGAGCTGTAGAAAGCCAGAGACATGGGTGGGTGGGACCTTCCAGATCTGGAGGCCTTTATGCCTTCCTGACAAATTATGTCAGGAAGGTATTCACAGAAGCAACAGCCCACTTCCTGCCACTGGGCTGAGCTCCATGGGGGCTGGTGGAGCCAATTGTAGTGCAGCCTGGCGGTGGGAGATGGACAGTTTCAGGGCTGTGCTCTGCCTCCTGCCGCTGGGCTGAGCTCCTTGGGGCTGGCAGAGCCGGTGGGAGCGCAGCCTGGCAGCGGAAGGTGGGCGCTGCACTCTGATTGGCTCTGCCAGCCCCGCGAAACGCAGTCCTATGATGGGAGGCGGGGAGCACCAGGGCTGCGCTTCCCACCGGGCTGAGTTACATTGGGTTGCGGGCTGTCCCCTGCCTCCCACCACTGGGCTGCTTTGAAACTCGAAACATTAGAAACTTTCTAAATGTTTTGAGTGCCCTCACTTCATTTTGAAGCTGTTTCAATGCTTTTTGTTTTGTTTCAGCATTGCTGTATCAAGTTTGAAATGCCTCGAAACAGCCGCAAAATCAAAGGCTTGGTGAAATTTCCCACAGTCCTAGTGCAGAAGTTCTTTGTAGCAACAAAAGTATGCTCCAAAATTTCTTATGAAACAGGTATGTATGGTCTGATGCCAGAAGATCCAGAGGAGCAAAGACTGAAAATATGCATGGGCTTGCTTTAAGCTTGCTGTTTGGGAAGTAAGATCTCTGTTAGTGTTTCAGGGATTAGATGTTTCACCCATGAAAATGTTTGCAATTAGCTCTTCATGAACTGCCATATTATTTAAAATGTGATAGTGAGAAGATGGGAGAAAAGAAAATCAAAATTGTCTGGAGAAAGAAGGGCTGGAAACAGTTATTTGTGTAATGTGTCTGTATTATAAAGGATCTGTGTGTGTGTGTGTATATATGTATATAAACAGACACAGACAGTGGAATAAAGGTCTGTGTATACGCACAGATCCTCTACTCCACAGATGCATTTCACAAATAACTGTTTCCAGTCCTTCTGTATATAAAGGGTCTGTGTGTGTCTGTATATGTGTGTGTGTGTCTCTCTCTATATATGTTATTATTATTGCCATTATTATTATATAGAAATATCTATAGTGTGTGTGTGTCTCTCTCTCTTATATATAGACACACACACTCACACAGACACAATGATCTTAATATATATATAGACACATACACAGATGATCTTTACCATACTGGCATGTCTTGTTACCGGCTAGGTGTAACTCCCATGTCCTGCTGAACATATGCACCAAAACTTTCATGTGAAACGCCGTAAACACAGGACTACGTCTTGGTTTTACAATTCATTTATGCACAGAGGAGCTTGCATCCTGTGAAAATTATTAGCCTCATGCTTGGCTGAGAGTGACTGTTATTTTACAGGCTCTGCTTTTGGTCTTTCCTAGGGACAGGAAGATCAAACTCTAAAGTGTATCCTGGAGAGATGAAATAAGCTAAAGCTCCTAAAATAATTACAGAACAACTCTTGTCTGCCCAGGTACCAGACACTATATAGACACACACACAATAGCAAATGGTTTGTCATGAATGGGGGGAGGGCAGGCTGAGTCGCTGGGCAAATTTTTGTATTAAAGGATATGTAAATAGCGTGTTTGATTGCACTTATTGTATATGGGATAGAAGAGAAGAGTGTTTGATTTTGCCTCCTGTATTGGGTTTTTCTAACGGACTGACATGTTCATATATGTATACATAACCACACACACAAGAAATGTATATTATAGATATTTCTATATAATAATGAAAATGGCAATAATAATAACATTGCCCGTCCCCGCCAACACCCACGCTACGCGTACCGCACCCCAGCTAGAGCACCGACCGCTTGCCCCAGGCCCGCGCCCAGCCGCAGGCGGAGAAAAGCAGTCCCCGGGATGTCCCCGCCCCCGGAAGAGGCGGCGCCGTGCGCCTTGGCGGGCTGGCGGCGGCGGCGGCGGCTCGAGCCGCTGGGGGCCCCTTCCCCGCCGTCCGCTCTGCAGCGCCGGCGGCCCGCGGCGCGGAGCGGCCTGAGACGGCGCCAGCCTGGCTTCCACCTGCCCTCGGCGTGCCCTAGGAGATGGTCTTTATGGCAGTTAGGTAGGGGCTGTTTGTGAGAGACTGTCGATGCGGGGTCGCTCCCATTCGTTTCCAGGTGTCATTGCTGTCGCCTAACGTGCTGAATGCAGTGACTTGTTTGGACGTGAGCTTTACTCCGTTGTCATGGTGTGGGTGCTAGTATTGAGAGCCTCTGGCAGTATGTAGTTTGTTCAGCTGGATCATTTGTAGTCTTGCTTTTCTTTTTTTCCTTCCCCTCCTCCCCCTGCTCAGAGAGGAACTCTGCACCTGAAACGACCGGCTAAGGAAGCAGAGCACCATGGATTTTTACTCTCACTACGAACATCTCTGCGCCCTCCAAGGGTCTGTCCCGGTAAAAACAGTGAAGCCTTACTTGAGTCGGGCCATTCTTGACCTAAATGCAGATCGCATCAAGGCAGCTGACTGGGCCCCGCTTCTGGATGCAGTCAGGCATAATAAGACTTTGACTTCTGTTGGAATCAGGAGTTTTCATCAGCAGGGTCTAGGAGAATCAGGTTGGTAGTGACTGCTTGAGATGCTCGGTACACCTGTTTACATGAGAATTCAATACAGAACGCTTCTGCAGGTGTGTATGAGGGGTAGAAATATTGTGGGGTGTTTTATCAAAAGATTTGACGGGTCAATTATGTAAAGCCATCAGAGGGTGTCTGAGTATATCAAGCGTTCTAAAAAATTTGGAACTTCAGGGTCTGCTTCTGAGAGAGAGAGATCTAATACTTTTAACAAAGGTAAGACTGTTTTAACCACTCCCATAAAAGAATTGCACCCTTAACAATAAAGATCTTGGGTGCAATTTTTCTGCTCACATTTTAAAGATACAGTACTAAGCACACAGGCCACAGAGAGAGAGGGCTATGGTGATTTTACGATGGCTTTTTATACTTCCGTTCTTGACTGATTCTAGGGTGTTGGAGAGTTGCCAACTTAATTTAGTCCTGGGGGCCAATCAAAGTACAGGCAACCCCTGCTTAGCTCTCTTAATTGGTTCCCGAAAAACCGAGTGTTAAGCAGAAATAATGTGAAGCGAAACAGAA
>JAGPOW010003395.1:6371876-6387331 GCA_030014935.1 Caiman crocodilus | reverse complement strand
TCTTTCATCTTTTGCTTCAGTAATTTGGAGACACAGAGGTAAGCATAATTAAGTTACATAGTGCACAGTAGGTTGGTTTCAAAAAGGTTGAATTTCAGGAGCATATGCAGGTAGAGGAGGAAAGTTTGTGCTGTTTGAGGCATTTAATATAATAAAATCAAACAAAAATCTTACTTCTGTTTACTTTTTTGACCCTGAAGAGGAACTTGAGGCTTATCAGCTCAAATGGGCCTGTTTATGCTTCTAGAAATATAGCTCTGTTATATTTTCCAGAAATTTATACTTCTTACATATATATTTTCAAATGTCACACTGGGTGCATCTACATGTTTGCTTTAATGCACATTAGTCTATTTTAATGAACATGAAAGCTTCACTTAAACCATGCTCTTTAGTTAATGCACATTAAAATAGGTTAATGTGCATTTTCCTAGTACTTCATGAAGGAGAGGTCATTTTTACTCATGCTGTGGGATGCAGTCCCAGATGCCTTAATTAATGAGCTGCACTAATTAAAAGTGCCCGTGAGTTGCATGTATCAGCGCCGCTGCATGTCCCCGTGCTGAAAAAATGGTGGTAGGGCACTTTGATTTAAAGCTCATCAAACATATTTTATTTCAAAGCGCATTGAGGTATGCATGTGACATGGAAGGCTGCTGGTACATGTCAGTTTTTAGGCTTAAGCAAACTTGATTAGTCGAATATACCGTGTTGAAGCAGACTCTGCACACAAATATAGGAGCCTAGAGGTACTAGATTTAATGCACATTAATTAAAGTGCATTAATGAATGTGTAGACGTGCCCTGTTTTTTGATTGGCCACTCTATCTTGGATCCTGCATCAAAGTGTCTACATCCTGGAATCTATTCCAGGCCATAGTGCGAGTTAAACCAGTGTATGGATTAAAGAATAAATCATGTAGTGTAGTGTTTCTAAACCCATTGGTTGCAACCTGAAAGTGGGTCGCAAGAATATATGAAAGAGATGTGAACAAACTTTAAAAATGGATCAACAGACGTTAAGTGGGTTCTCCTTTAAAGGAGAAGAACTCGGGGAAACAATGGCTCTTCCCTTGCAGGCTGGCAGAGTTCCAGCCTGCAAATGGAGCTGCTTAGGGCCCTCCATGCGCTCTACACACCCACCCCTGTGCTGCACCCACTGGGGGCTGGGGACACAGGACAGCAGTTTGAGGGTGAGGGGTACTGGGTCTAGACTGGCTGTTGATGTTTACAAATGGGTCCTGGTACAAAAAAAGGTTGACTACCCCTGAACAGCGTACTCTACACAAGAAGAACAACCATTGTCATTCAAGTGTTTAAAAACCAAAGTATTCATTCTTATCTATAGATTCCTTCTAAAACACTTCTTTTGATGTGTGACTTTGAGAAAGTGATGAATAAGTACAAAAGCATCTTTTGAATGAAATGTGTAAGCAGCTTTAACTGTTGCTGTTTCTCTGCATTGTAGCTCTGACAGAGTCTCTTTTTTTTATCCTCTATTCCTGCTGTCCAATACAGGATTAGCATCAAAAAAATCTGTAAGTCCTGGAAAAAAGACTCCACTGGGTAAAGATGGTTATTCTCCCAAACCGTTACCGCCAGGTGTAGATGGTTTCCTGCCTTGGCGTACTGCAGAACGTGCAAAAAGATGCAGGTAAAATTCTTGGAATGGGAGGGAAAAAATAATACATGCATTATGGATTATAGTTGAATTATGTGTACAGTGGTTTAAAAGATTAGAATGTACAGGGTGTCCAAAAAAAGGATTTTATACTGCATCCCTAATAATGATTTCTTTCCATGTTCTGTTTAAGTGGATATTGAAACCTAAGCATTTACAACTGTTTCTTGAATCCTTAGGTTTTTAACACAGTGCTAAACTTCTACTTATTTTTAGTGAGTGGTTGACAGAGTTGCTTATGCTAGCTCTGCAGGCCTATCATTGCTGAGAGACTGACCAGGATGCTATTTCTTCTCTTTTATCATCAACAGAATTGTTTTCAATTCCAATCAATTTATGTTAGAATTATGTTGTTATACAAAGCACATGGTTATCTTTTTGTCAGTTTTATACATGAATCCCTATCTCTTTTCATACGGATATACAAAACTAGTTGTGCCCTTTGCTTCACCAGTTGCTGTTTTACCTCTGCCTTATTTACCTGTATCTTGTGTTTGTGCATGTGTTCAGTGCAGTGTGGAGTTAATTGAATTTCTCATCTCTGCTCAGCTGTCACCTGGGAAATGAGTAATGACACAGCATTTCAGGAAAGACATATCATTAGACTTTGGTCTTGGGAAATGTATTGGCTTCATCCTAGAGAGAGGAGTCAGGAAAGGCAAGCAAACTTTTTGAGCTGCTCCACTTCAGGAAAGTTAAGCGACATCTTAGACTGCATATGGCTGGGAGAATGATGGAGAAGAAGGAGAAAATCAAAAATTAAAAGGGGCAGTGGAGAATGTTACCATGCATTGTTTTTAAAGCCTATAGAAGCTGCTTGGTCTCCTAATCTTTGTGCAGCTATCTTAAATGTTTTGAAAAAATTATAAATATGAAATTCCAGTATCTACTCATACTGATCTGAAGTATTAACTTTTAAAATTAAGATGTGAATTAGATGCTCTGAGTTGGTCACTTGTGTTATAAAATACTGAAGATAATTGATATGTACATATGTCAGAGCACTCAAACTTGACCAGTGGGTTTGATTATTGCTATTCATATTGAAGGCTATATGCCGATATTCATTTCTACTGGAAGAAATTTCTTCCAGTATAAAAATAGCCCAGGAGCTGGACTGTATAGATGTTTCTCCAGCCCCATGTTTGGAGAGCTTCACAGGCAAGCTTTCCAGTCAGGGAAGATTAGAGGTCTGCTTCGTGGGCCACTCCTGCCCTTCGGGGAAGCATTAATTTGATAGCCTGCCATCTTCCCTCCTGGACTATGGGATGGGAGGGACCAGTTGTCTCATTTTACCTTCTCCAGACCATGACTCCACTCTGGGAAAGGCTCAGGAACCTTCTCTCTGGCTGCTCCTCCTGTTCCTCAGGAGTTAAGCCAGGGGAAGGTGTGCAAATGTTCAGTTTCCCAGGAGAAACTCTTCCGGAAGCTATTTAACTAACCTAGGAAAGCCAGGGTTTTCTCCCAGAGTGGCTATTTTTGTTCTAGGATAAAAAGCTTAAATATCTGCAAACTTCTTTGTTTTTTCTGGGAGAACCATAATTTTTGGTACAAACAGAATGTCTGTGCGTGACCTGAGAACGAGCAAAGCCACAAACAACTAGAAAGGCTTCACCTGGTACCATAGCAGTTTTGTTACTGTAAACTCAATTCTAGATGCTGATTTATGTATTAACTTCCCATTAAATATACCATACCAATTCAAGTCTTTCATCAGATATTCAAATCTTATGACAGGAGTGGCTCTAGCTACGTGAGATGTCTCCTTGTCTTCTCTAGGCTACCCATATTCCTCCAGTACGATAAAACCATGAGGCATCATGATTTTCACCATCATGATATCCAAGTACCTCCAAAGAATTTAAAAATAGAAGTAACAATAGTAATCATTTCCTTTCCAGTCTATTCAAGGATTAAGTTTAGCTTTCTGAGCCCAGAATGCATTTGCAAATCTGACATTTAGTTTGCAAGAAAAAGTGTGTATGCATGCATATTTTCCTTCCCTCCTAAAATAGTTATTTTGGTCCTACCAGTACAAGAAAAGATAAATTAATGTGGAATATTTATGTAAAACAAACCGTTATAAAGAAATAAAGGTTATTGTAGTGCTTTAGCTTGTAAAGATTTGTTTGGCAAAACATACATAGGGTGTACAGCAGGGGTAGGCAAAATACGGCCCGCGGGCTGGATCCAGCCTGCCAGGCAATTTCATCTGGTCTGCAAGTGCTCACCAATAATTGTACTCTGCCCAGCCTGCGTGCTTCATTGCCACCCTCATGTGCAGGAGGGCCCCGGCCCCGGCCAGCTCATACAGCTTCTAGGCAGGGCTACTGCTGCAACTGCCAGGGAGCCTTCCCAGCTTCCCTAGCTTCCAGCGGTTCCTCCTCATGTCCTTCCTGTGGTACTTGCTCTGGGGAGCAGGTAGGAAAGCTACAGCTGGGTGGGAACATGGAGCTTGGAGCTGGTGGGAGCCTGGGACCTGCACCCAGAGGTGTGGCAGGAGCATGGAGCTCGGGTCAGCTGGGTGTGAGGTTTTTGAGGTAGGGTGGTGTGGGGACCCCCTCAAACCCCCTGCTGTGTGGGGAGGGGGTCCTCACCCCCCCCCTCCATCACATGCCATATACCCACACCCTGCCCATACAATCCTCCAGCATATACACACACCCACACTTGCAACCCCCCCCCCCCCGCAACAATATACAAGAGTAAGACTTTATTTTGAGGTATTTTGCAACCACATCTATATAGCCTATGCAAACACACACAAATCAGGATAAAAATATTTTTTGAAATAAAATTAAAATATGTTATAGTAGATGTTTGACTTCTAGTATATGATTTGGTTTTTATCTGGTTCCAAGGTGGCAACCCCCTCCCAAAAGAGTTATTTCTAGGGACAAGGAAGGGGCTTCTAGTGGCAAAGGTCAGGGGTTAGTGGGATGGGACTTCTAGTCCCACAGTGGTGACCAGAGGGTGGGGCACCTGTCAAAGGGCAGCCCTCAACAGTTCACCAAAACTGAGTGGCCCTCCAACCAAAATAATTGTGCCGCTGCCACGCCCCGCCCCTCTGGTGTACAGGTTATTAGGATACTTTTAGAATTAGAGGCCAAGATGTACACAATTGGATGAGTAAAGTTAGGCTCTGTAGTCCATGTTTTATCATCCTAATAAAATTTAATTTTCAAAAGTGGCAAGCACCCAGCATCTCATATTAACTTCACAGGCAGCTGGAATAGCACTAATCATGTTGCTTGCTTTAGAATCCAGGTTGGATATCCAGTTTTGACAACCTTGGCTTATTTCTTGATGAGAAAGTATAGCTACCTTGTAGAGAATGATACCATAATAACAGTGGGTGCCTGTCCATAAACATGGAGGCTTCTCCAGCATGTTGGAATCCCAGAACAGACTCGATTGAGTCTGTTGGAGCATGATAATTGCTGCACTCCAGCAGCCTCCTGTCTCTTGTGCAGCAGCGTCCCTACACTTAAAAATGGCGACGAGGGCTCTTGAACTAAAGCTTGTTGAATGAGCTTTAGTTCAAATAACACTTCTGCCATTTTTAAGCACCGGGATGCTGATACGGGGGCATGGCGGCGCTTTAATTAGAGCAGATCTCAGAGCCACTCTAATTACAGCACTGCCCCTGCCTCCCCGGCACGTGTGTAAAAGTGCCCAATACGTTCAAGGGATTAAGTCATGTATTCTTGTATCTTTTTGTTATAGTATACTTTTATTATTCTTAATTATTATATGCTTTTGAATGATTTAGAAACTTGTTTGTAACTGCAGTCATGACAAATTGCAATATTTATTTTTATTTTTTTAAAAACCACAAATATTTTAACCCTGTCATTTTAGGGGATTTCCAGTGGATGGTACCCATGAGTTACCACTGAATATCCAGGTATTATGATTTCTTATTTGTGTATTGCTAGGAGATATTCATGATGCTGAAGATCAGCAATAAAATACTGAACAAATAACCTTGCTATAAAGAACCCATGCCATAAAACTGAAGAAACGCAGAGCAGAGTGCTGTCTGATTTGTGATGCTTTATGGTAGTCTCTTAATTAAGCTATGCATAAGAAAATACTACATTGTCACAACTCAGCATTTCAGGAGAACCTTTTTTTTATTTTATTACTGGTGTCATTCTTTTATAAGTGAACAGGGTCCGGTTTTCTGTTTGTTGTGGAGAAACATGATTTTTCTCCTTTGAAAGGTAGCTTTCCAGCCTGCAAGCAGCTATGCGGGGCTGGGAGGAGCAGGGCGAGGGTAGCTGGAGGCAGGGAGTGCCATGTGTATGTGCGTGCACAGGCAGGCAGGGTGGTGGGAGCAGCCCTGTCACCTGGATACAGGTATGTCTATGGTGGGGGTGTTGGAGGGCCAGGATTTGGGGACTGTGTGTGGGGGGCTGCGTATGTGTGTGGGGGGGTGAGTGTGTGTGGGAGAAGGAATTCAGGCAACAGGGCTGTACTGGGGCAGGAGGGCTGAGGCAGCACATAGTGCTACCGGTGAGCCCAGCTCCATGTTGTTGCCAGCAGGCCCTGCTCAGAGGACCTGGCACCTTCTCTAGTAGAGAGAAGGGTCTTTTGGGAGTTGTGTGGCCAGGCTGGCAGTGCCGGGGGCCGGTGCCCATGCTCTCAGGGACAGGGGTGGGGTGGCCAAGAAATGCTGCCTAGAGGCTGGAGGGGGCTGAGGCCAGGCTGCCTGACGCAGTGTGGGAGCCCCAGCCTGAGGCACAGGGTGCCACAGGCATCATCTCCTCCTGCTTCCAGTCTGCGTTGACCACCTAGAGCCCCTTGCTGTCTTCCTGCTACCCGCAGCATAGCCCAGACCAGAGCCAGGCTCTGCTTCATGCTGCTGCTGTGGGGCATGGCGTTGGTTCTCCACGCTGCACCGCAGCCCCAGCCGGCAGTATGGAGTGCACCAGCTGCTGCTTGTGCCTCTGCCATCCCGTCGTGTCGTCACAGACCAAAGAGGTTGTAAATTAAGTTAGTTTGCTCCTACTGATACAGATTGTTCCATTTTAGCATATACATTCTTTGCAAAGGATTAATCATAGTTTTTAGGCCTACTTTACTTCTAGCTTGTGCATAACTGTGAAATGAATGTGTCATAACTAATTTAGAAGAAGGAATTCTGTGAATAAAGTGGCTTCCAAATGAAGCAGTTGCTAATGCTATTTCTTCATCAAGTATTATTTAATAATGTACTGGATATGATTGTTTTATACAAGCAGACAGGCATTCCTGTGAAAGTGACAGTGGAAAGTGCTTCTACTTCTGAGACTGAGGAAACAGAAGGGATTTTAGAGGACATTATGCATGATCCTGATATAACAAAGTCTGCAGATAAATTGAATGTAAAACAATATCAGCAATTACAGGTATGAAGAAGTAATTTTGTGTGTTAGATGTTTAGAGAAGTCAAATGATATTATAAAGGTTCTGTTTTTGCAGGAAAGGGATTTTAGAACCTAATGCTTAAGAGGATTAAGTAACCCAATCTGAATATTTTTATACTTCTGCTGTACTATGTAACATATAGACCTCAGTCCCATTGAGGACATGCTTTAAAATAAGTACCTTGTTGAATCAGAGCTGTAATGAATAAGAACTCACTTTCCTCTTTCTCAGGCCATGATATGTGACATTAAAGCAACAATAAAGTTATTACTTGTGGTAATTTGTTAAATTAATAAAGAAATGTAGTGTATTTTATAATGTAATGAAGTGTATTTTAAGTAGTTTCTTACTGTTAAAGTAATGTACATTGTATAAAATGTTTTTAAAAGTCAAATGAAATTAGAGGTATTTTAAAGCTCTATTTACAGTGCAGCTTTATAGTAAGCTCTTTATTTGCCTCTTGCTTTTTTTTTTATTTCTTCTGATTGTTTTCTATCTGTATCTGACAAAATAAAGAGTTATAGCAAGACTATCTGACAACTGCTGCAAACATCTTCATATAGTGTGGGCTAATGGTATATGAAAAGGGAAGGAAAATGAAAGGGTTTGTTTTAGTGGCTCAGTAACTCTTTATCTTAGTGGCATTATAATCCATTCCGCACCCCCCCAAGGCAGAATACTAGATAACTATACACTGAAATTCTGGCAGTTGATAAATTAAGCTTCAGGAGATGTTTTACCATCAAATTAACATCATTTAAACCACAACTGCAGTGATTTTATTTTTTTGCTTCAGGTAACTACATTTGAAGCCATTGTATCTCACTTTGAACTGCTTATAGTTTTAAAGATTTCGCAACGATATCAAGGACATCATTTTTTTTGCATAAACCAACTTAATAAAAATTAAATACTAAATTACTCTTTGACCCATATAAGAATTGTTGAAGATTCAGGGGGCAGTTGAATGACTGACTTTGACTTGACTGACAATTTTTGGTACATGTTCTAATGTGAAAGAAACACTTTGGTTTTTAACAGTTTCAGATGGAGGGGGAGAGGAGAGAGAGAAAAAAGTAGATATTTGTTTATATGAAACCAGAGCTGCTCTTTGTGAGAGGACAGAGACCAATTTAGTACTTTTTGAAGCTTACAATTCATGTTCCTTTCAATGGGATCAAGATTTTGATGCTCTTATTTACATTAAGTGTAGTACCAGATATACTTGAGTAACCTTGTTGGAAACAAATAATTCCTGGATATAAATGAAGGTGACAGAATTTGTTCTTTGAAGGTTATATATTTTTAATTCCTGCTCTTACTACAAAAATGTGAGCCTACAGGCTCTTTAAGTTTGAAGTGTTATTAAAACGATACTCATTTTAAAAACAACGTAAATTGATTCTAAGATTTTGATAAAGCTGTGGAAATTACATTTAACTCTAAATTAAAATGGGAAAATGATATGCCCCTTCTTTCCACTAGAGGGAATCGGAAGCACTTGTATTTGCTTTGTTAAACGCATGGGGAAATTCTCAAGGGCTATAAAACTGTAATTGCTATCTTGAACTTCACTTTCCAGATCATGCAGTCTCTCATTCTTATGTTACTATTACAGCTGGTAATATATATTTAAAGATTGTTAACCTGCAACTTAGCTATTCATTAGTATTTAAAAAGTAAAAGGGGAAAACTTGGAAATTGGTTCAACAACTTACCCAAGTGTTCCTGTGTTATACTTCCACCCAACCCTTCTGCATTTTGATGCTTTTAGTGCACGTTTCTTCTTCATAACTACATAGTGTTAAGCAGTCTTCTTCAATACTATAATTGCAAAGGAGCTTAAGGTAAAAACCGTGCCATATTTAGAACTATGTTTTTTGCGTCCCTGCTGATCAGGAGTGAGTGGGGGCGGGGAAGAAGGCAGGGAGGCATGCAGGGGAAACTGCAGGATTTAAGGAGCCATTGCATAGTGTATTTCTTACTTCAGTAGGTCCTATACATGGTTATGTATCTATCTGGAATACATAGCCTACTGAACACATGCAGTATATATATACTCATACACTTGTGTGTCCAAACTACGTGGGTAAGAATGGGTGATAGAATTGCAAATTTTATGTAGGTGCCAAAAAGTTACTTGTATGTCTGGGTAACTGCTATTTAGGTTAATAGGTTTCCACCATTAGGACCAGTTTTAAAGTCCATGTGTAGTTCACCATGACATACTTTTTTAATAAAATGTTAGCGTAGGGACTGAACCCAGATTTTCAAAAGACTAACAAGGCTGCATAGCAAAGTTTGCACATGAATCTGCTTCAGTACCCACCAATTTGTCAACACAAGTCATTCTCATTCGAAAATTAGGTTTCTAATATTACTCAGTAGAATAGTCAACTCAAAATGTTAATTTTCCTCTCAACAGTGAACTTGGTACAGATATTTATCATATAGTTACTTGTTAGATCTTGCAGGTATTTATCATGCAAAGCACTTACCATCTTGCTTAAATCCCATTGAATTCTCTTTTGTTTGAACTATAGGTGCTCTGGCCTTAGTGTAGAGGATTTGAAGAATTTATAATCTACACGCATGTGCACATTATACATGTATTATGTGCGTATGTATATGTATGTATATATGTATGTGTATGCACACATATACATACATATATATATATATAGCCAGACCTAAACAAGTTTTGTAGGGATGTTTTTCTTAATAAGTTCTTTACCTACAAGCCTGTATTATCAGTAAATCTTTACCCTGGAAAGAAATTTAGTGATTCAACCAGATAACAAATATTAAAATGAAAAAATGTTACCTTTGAATGCTTTAGCAGATTTGTTCCCAGAGCAAAAGTGTGCTGCAGAATTAAAACCTAAAACAGAAGATTCACTTGGAAACGTTTGAGAAAAACTTAATTGATTTTGTAAAGTAACACTTTAAGAATTATTTAAGGTTGTTATAATGGCTGATCTGAAAGTTTTTTAAATTTTGCTTGCATAGATTCCAGCTTGATGTAGAAAAGGCTCTTCAACTTGAAAAAGTGTAACTTCCTGGTTGCTATTTTCTGTTATACTTATTCAACCTACCTCTGTCTTACTGTCATTATCAACCAGTAGATACTATAGAAGAGGATTGTGTTCTCAACTATTAGTGCTTTTCTTTTTACTTAGGCAGTAATTGGGAATGCAGTGTCATCTGTTGCTTGCTGTACCCCTTTTTAAAAAAAGACTATTTTATTATACTGCTTAGGGCAGCACAAACTTGCAGCACATGTGCCGTTCTGTCAGGTACACTTCTGGGTGATGGGACTCAGACTGGCACTTGGGGAGGGGGCAGGGCAAAATTTGTGGTATGCCTGCCAAAAATATTAGCCACTCCTGACTTGGAGTGTCCTTAGCACAGTGAAACATATGAACATTTCTCAAAGTTCTGTTTTCATTACAATTCTGTTTTCCTAAGCCCCTCTGACTCATTTTGCAAGTCCCTCTTTCTCTTGATTCAGGATGGCTAAGACCAAGTCCCAAGTGTAATAGATAAATACCTCCAGTACTTGAGAAGGGAGGGAAAAAACTGCAACCAGTTATATTAATCTCCAACATAAGTTTCTGTAAGGCAATGGCTTTCAACCTTTTTAGACTTGACATACCTCTTAGAAGGTACCATCTCTTAGTTTTTACTTTCGTTTTTGCCTGCAGAAAAATAACGGAACAGTTTTTTGCTGTTGCAGAGAACTCAGACAGACCACAACTCTGGATTTCTATTTGAAGTCTCTGGGTTTATCTGTTTGCAGACCTAGCAGCGGTCATGTTTTGTGGCACCCCACAGCACCTCAGAAAGAATCTCAGGGCACCTTACTTGAACCTATAACCTTTTCATCTCAAAATTATAAAGAAACTCTTGCAAGGAGAATAGCTGAAGTGCCAAATTAAGCATTGTCAAACTGAATTATCAATTTAAGAGGTCTTGTTTTTATTGGGTAATTAATTCTTAAGCCTTCTACAGTCCAAACAACAGTTAAGCATAGCCCTCCCAATGACTAACTATTATAGAACTGCATATTACCTTTTGCTTATTTCTAGATCCCTTCTTCCTACTCTTGAATGAGTTGATGCCTTTTGAAGTTCCAGACAAGAATTATTTTTATAATGCCTCCTATTGCAGACTCTCTGACACTCATAGGAACTACAGTGCTTGCGTAGATGTAAACTAAGCTCCCTCCTTCCCTACAATAGAGTTTTGATGATACAGAGAGGAACTCTGTGCTAGTTGGGTCTGTTTCTCCTTATATAGACTTGGAAGTTGTAATATAGGTATCAGCAGTGTTTTTGGAAGGAGTGCCAAAAACACCCCATCCTCAACCTATGCCTTGACTTGGCATGCCAGGGGAAGACAGCAGGAGAGTTGTGAGGTACATGATTCTTTTTGCTGGCAGTGGATGCATGTGTGCCTACCATAGGTGGATGGTGGGGGAGGGGCTGGGGTTGCAGTGCCCCTGTCCCTTCCCTGCTGGGTGCCCCTGTTTTTGTACATATGTCTAAACAAGACCGTTTGTAAGAGGGAGTCCTTCTTCCATGGGAGGTGATTCTGGGCCAACCCGTGTTGAAACCAATCCTAGTTGGCTGATTTTGTTTCTTAGGCAACGTCAAGAGAGACCACAGGCTTCTAGCAGATCCAGTACTGGCAGGAAGGCAGAGGAATGAGCCATTTGCCTAGCAGCCCTGAACAGATGGGTGTCCAGCTCTCAGTGCGGGGAGGGAGCTGCTGCCACTGCGGGTGGGGTGACAGGAAGAGGCTTTGGCAGTAAGGTGTGGTGAGGCTGCCCTGGTGGGTCTCCCCCTTCTGCAGCTCGAGGCTCCTCACTGGCCCCAAAGCATGCTATTATGAAGCAGTTTTTGGCTTCCCTGGGGCAGTGGTGGGGGCGGAGGGGGGAAACTCCTAGAGCCCTGCTGACGCTACTGCTGCTGCTGTTGCAAGGTGCTCTGGCTGCCGCTGGCATGGGGACTTCCTATCTGGGGTGATGGGGCTCATGCCTGCCCATGGCCCCTGAATGAGGTGCTGCTCCTTAGCTGCTGGTGTTGCAGATGCATCCTTAGGGGAATGGAAATGGGGATCCTATTGGGACAGAGCGCATGGAGTGGAAGCCTCTGCCCGCAAGGCAGCTGAGGGAGCCCCCCTCTGGTACTGGCCTCTCACCCTGGCACTTACCACCTCCCTCTTCCCCAGGCACCTCTTGTGTCCTACAGCCCCTTGTGTGTACTCCAGCCCAGAAGGGAAATTTGGCCCCGTGCACAGGCTCTGCTAGGTAATCGCTGCCACTTGTTTGCTGGTTGTCACGGTGACTGCTTCCCCTCCAGCACTACAGAGCCTCTGGGAGGGGATCTTTGCAGGTGGGAACCACCCCATCCCCCTGCCAAGGTGGTTATGGCTTTGTGGCCCTTTGCCTTGTGCTTGTAGCTTGGAGGGGCACCTCGCCTGCCACAGCAGGCCAGGCTCTGCTTCAGCCTACCACAGAGCCTGGGCTTCTTGCAGCAGGGCTTGCAGCCTCCTGGGCATGTGTGGCATGCTGAGCAAAACAGCCTCATGCATGCTGAGGGTTGCCAACCCCTGTTGTAGAACATGGTCCTGAAAGAGACTGCTCTCTGAAAAGTTCAGAAGCTGTATATAAAGCCTGTGTTGTCAATGCAGGTGGGCAGTCTTTCTGGGAAAAAAATAGTTTTTGAGATAATGACTGTATTTTTTTTTTTTTTTTGAGCTTAAACTATTGCTTTGTAGTAGGCTTGTTGCCAACCATCCTTTTAACTAGTTCAGCTCTTTGTCTTTTTAAATATTGAAAGATCCTGTGCACTTCAAGAGTGTTGTAGCAGGGTATAAAATAAAACAGGCATGTCAGTGCTAACCTGGTGTAGTGCTGCTCGTTTTTCCACAGTGATTTAGATTAAGATTGTTTTCTTTTGTTTCCGTGTTATAATGAGTAAAATTCTGTTACGATTTCCAAAGGGCTTGTAATCCTAAAAAATTTAGTGAGCAAAATTCAATAAAATAGAACCTTCTAATTCAAGCAGATTGTTATTGGGGATGGGGGGGAGTTCTGTTATCTGAGGGGAACCCCTGAAACGTCATATCTTCTATACAAGGCAAATATAGAAAAAATATGGAAATGATTTTTCCATTTAATGTTGGAGGCACAAAAAAGAATCTTTATTGTAAATTGTTGGCAATAATATTTAAATTAAAAAATACTGTAGTCTGGTAAAATTGATTTGTCACTTTATTAGAAAGAAAAAAGTACTTCCCTTTCATTCCTTTACTGCCAAATCTCTTCACCATTCCAAAGTTGCACATTAGTAAACCAGTGTACTGGATTCTTGTAGGCTAGGTATATTAGGTATAATTTTATGTACTAAAAGTGTTCATCAATTTAGGAACAAAAGCCAATGTTAAATAATTAGCCAGTTAATGTTGCATTTTACTATGGTCTTTGTAGAAGCATCCAGGCTGAATGGCCACATGGGTGGAGTCTGAGTGCTGCACGCTCAATGTGTGTCTTTTTTTTCCTATTTTTGTATCTTTTCCACCATAACTTGTTGTAACTATAAAGCAGGGGTGGGCAGAATGCGGCCCACAGGCTGCATGCAGCCCTCCCAGCCATTCTGTCCGGCCCCTCGGGGCCCCTTATTAATTTTCTAAATTTCTTGTTATTTGCCCCTGGCTGCCTGTCATGTGGCCCTCGATGTTTTGCCAAGACTCAGTAAGCTGCCCTCGACCCAAAATAATTGCCTGCCCCTGCTATAAAGGATATTGGGAGGTCAGATCCCTGCCTGCCCCCATGTGTCTCGTGGATGCCACCAGGTATGGAACGCCCCAGAAGGGCTCATGAACTCCGGCACTCGCAGCTTCTGGGCCTTAGGCGGTGCTGGCTGTACCGGCCACTTGCCTTCTTCTCAGGCTGCGCCCTAGGCCCATGTGGAGCCTGGCTTCTGGCTCTCACTCAGCTCTGGGGGATGGGACCATGGATAGCGCGCTGCTCGTCAGCTGCCCATCCTACCCCAGGAGTCGGAGCGTGGCAGAGCGTGCTGTCAGCCTGTGGGCTTCCTGCTTTTCCTCAGGGCTGACCATGAGTCAGTTGCCTGCGGAGCACGCCAATGATTGTCGCCCTGGTAAGTGTGGGACCGCCAGGTCCCTGCTACAGTCTTACATTTTAAAAATGAATGGTTTTCTTTGTAACAGATGGAGTTGGATGAATGCCTGCTAAGATTGAAGGAAGAAAGAAGAGCAAGAGTAAAAGCAGATGAACGGATAATGGAGGTAGTGATTAGTTTTATTATATCAGAATTTGCTTGGAAAGGTATATAACAGTTTAGCTGGGAGTGACTATTAAGAACAGTTATATATGTATTAATATGTTGTGAACCAGTTGCATCAAAATAGGTGAAGAGATGATTTCAATTTTTTTCTTAGGATTTTAGCTGCATCCAGATTCTTGGCTCAAAGTAATCCATGTCATTTACCAACCTTTGGGCAATGATGAAACCTAAATTTAGTAATGTGTGTTTACCCTTTAGTTCCCCTAATATTGATACTATGACAGAGCCTTGAACTATAGCTACTGTATAAGTCTGCTTACAGTATCCCACCTCCAAGCCATTTTAATTCTTTGTTTTCTGTTGAGTGGTTAATCTTTTCAGTGTGATTTAAAGTGGGTAAAGAATTAACTAATTATTCAAAGATAGTGGAAAATTCTTTTGGGTTGAGTTGAACCAAGAAGGAGGAATCTCTGCAACAAAATTCAGCATCAAAGATCAGGATATGTATATTCAAGGATTTGGGTCATCCCCTCCCCTCTTCCCACTTCTTACTCCATGGCATGTTCATATTGGGAATGTTCTGCATTGCCCTCTCCTATCCCAGTGCATCTGGATCAGGGTCATGCTGCTCCCACCACCTTCCTGGTTATCTGGTTTGAGGCTGGGCTGTTTTCCCCTTCTCCTAAGTCAGGATCAGGGTCGATCTGCCACTGTCTGGATCAGGACCAGGCTGCTCCTTGCCCCCCTGGCAGACAGATGAGGGGCTGTGCATTAGGGCTATGAGAAACAGCTGTGTTTTGTTTCAGTTTTGGATGCAACCATTTTGGAGGGACAATGATTTGTTTTGGTGCTTCAGATCACTGCTTCGTTTTGATTTGGTCGAATCTGTTTCGGCGCTGGTTTGGAGATTTGGATCGACCAGGGAAAGGCAGGCACAGCGAGGCGACTGCAGTTCTCCTACAGCTCCTCTGGCTGTGCTCCAGGGAGGGGGAGCTGTGGGAGAAGCCGTCATAGCTGCCCTGTCCGTCCCCAGCCTCCTGGCACTTACC
>JAGPOW010003395.1:6360576-6370747 GCA_030014935.1 Caiman crocodilus | reverse complement strand
TTAGTGTCATCATGGTTACATATAGTTTCAGATAGATGGTCTCTTAATCAGGAAGGAATGTCCATAAACTACAGAGACAGCTCTCTCTGTGAACTTCCATCAGTTTTCTTTCTGTTCCTTCCCCAACTCCAGTCCCCTAGATTTTACTTTTTTTCTTTCTCACCTGAAGAGAACCAGCAGAAACTTGGTGAATTTCCTGAGTAGGCAGATAAATACCAATCATGAGTGGTAATTGCAGAAAGCTATCACAAAGTTTACACTCTACCATTGGAGAGATCTCATTGTAGACCTGCTTGTTCCTAGAAAGCACAAATATTAGGCTTTGTTTGAGAGAAGATATAAATCCAGGATTCCTAACAAATGCCTTTTTTCAGTTGAGCCAGAGGCTACTGTATACCTTTTCGCTGTTCCCTGTAAGCTCCAGGGTAAGTACCAGAGCTAGATGAGAATAAATTGATTTTCATACTTCTATATTAGGTAGGACATTTCTACTTGCTGTCCTGTCTCCACAGCTTCCAGTCATGCTTCTAGATCTTTTATCACAGAACCAGGGTTTGGTGCTTCATTCAGATTCAGTATCATTACAGTTAACAGATGAATACTGGCTAGATTAATGCATTGAATGAAGACTGCTCATTATATTTCAGTACAGAACAGGAAGCCAACCATGAAAAAAAACTGGTCTTCAAAATGGAAAAGATTTTTCATATGGCCCAACAAGGTCCTACTGCCTGAAATGTCTTTGATAACTAAAATGCTAGATTACTTACTGTTAGGTTTGAAACATTCCAGATTTTATTTTGATCAAGATGCATTCGGTGACAGTATTCCCCATATTGCCTTCCATGCAGGTATGCTCTGTCTTTTCCTATCAGGGTTATCAGAGTTTCTCATACATGATGCCCATATATCCTTTGGTCAGAGAACCTCCTTCAGATTATGGTGTAAACATTAACTTATGGAAAATTATGGAGGCTTAGTTTGACTCTTGTGGAGGTTGGTGGCACAGAAGTTAGGGTATCTTGTAGGGCTGTGCAAAGCTTTGGGTCCTGATTCAATTTGGAGGAGATTTGGCCTGATTCAGTGGCCGAATCTCCAAATCTGAATTGAATCGGGACCAGTTAAAAGGTCCAAATTGATTTGAAGCTCTCTAAATCTTCAGAAAAGATTTGGAGAACTTCAGTGATTCAGGCAGTCCCCACCAGCTGCAGCAGGGAGCCGGAGCTGGACTGCGTGCTGGTAAATAGGGGACTGGAATAACGGGGAGAGGACCATGGGGGGACCCCTGCCAGGCCCCCCCCACCCACTCCCTCTCCCCCCACCATAGCTGCCCCATCCACACAGCTGGTTGGTTACTTGGCACTACAGCTCCCTCAAGTGCTGAAAGGTAAGGCAAGCACCATGTGGGAAGTGGTTGAGGTATTGGGGTGCATGGGGCTCACTGTAACCCAGTACCTGAACCCAGCTTTCTCTGCAGCTCCTGAGAGACCTCTGGAGCAAGGCAAGCAATGTGCTGCATTTCAGTGAGCCCTGTGGCTTGCCATGACTTTCTCTCTGGCCCAGCTGTTGGACTCCCTATGCCTCAGCAACCTGAAAACCATGCAGTGCTGCCCCATTCAGGGCTTTGCTGCTTGCCTGTCAGCCAGGCCCCAGCATGCTATCTGATGCTGCCTGCAAGGCAGGGCTACCCAGCTGCATGATCAGCTTATGGCATGATGGAAACCAGCCATAAAAATGTTGCATAAAAGATGGGGAACATTTTTGTGCCTGGTTTCTCATTTTCTTATGCCATTAATTCCTTGATTGTATGGCAAGGTTACTATTTATAGCATGATTATCACCTCAGTTGCATTGTAAGTTTATGCCTGTCAGGGACATGAGTTTCACTTAAATCAGGTCTGTCAAATTCAAATAAGTTTTTGAGCTGGATCCAGACTGCAGGGCTTCCTCTGGGCCAGATCCTGGACATCTTACAGGCCAAATGACCCACCTCTGGATCCAGGCTGTGGGGCTTCTTGCAGTTATTCAGAATTATGAATACACTGCTCTCAGAGTGGGTTTTTCTTACCTTTATCTTAGCTAATATTTATTTTTCTTTCTAGACTTGGTCAATTTGCTACAATAGCTGGGATAGACCAATCTGATTTTGGTTTGTTGGGTCATCCTCAAATGAATTCTACTCTTCGTAAACCTGCTAATGCAGCTAAGGAGAAGTCATTCGAAGAAGAAAGACAAGAACACACTGTGAATAACAAAGTAAGCGTTGGGGGAGCTTAAAAAAAGATTGCGATTACTGCCCTTCATACAGTTAATGTGTCTTGGCTCCTATCCTCTTCTAGGTGACAGTGATGTATTAGTGATGGATCCATGAAAATGTTAGTGTCGCTGTCCTAAAATAGACTGGCAGGGAAAGGACATACGTTTTTGTCCAAGTCCATATTAATTGTCCATTTAAGCCTCTCAAATAATACAGGTCAGACAGAATGTTGTGTATCCTGAATATCTGGCTAATATAAATTGAAATACTGAAATATCCTGTAATACTGATAGGATTAGGCTCTGCAGCAGGCTGCAAAAGTAAATTTTGTGCAAAGGGAAGTGTATACTGGATCCAAAACTTCTCTGAGATGCACAGATCTGAGGGCTGTCAGATTGTGTGTTCTACATCTATGTTAAAAGTGCATCAAATTATTTAAAAACATGGTATCAATGCAAAAACCCTGTAGAAATATCAGGGCAGTGATGAAATCAGTTAAGTGGAATTATCTTTAAAATCAGTTGGAATATTCATATGTTGTGATGTTGTCCATCTATTAAAAATTGGTTTCGGTTTTTCTTGAAACTTAATTCAGAATAACGCAGTCCTGTTTTTGAGGCTAAACACTGAATTTCTGAAGCATATTGTTGCCATCGTGAAAGCAAATTAAGTAAAAGTTGAATCTAGTCCTGCTACTGTCCCACAATGCTCTAGTTTTGCAAAATCTCTTAGCAGGTCATGTTAATAATGGTTGGAGATTTGAAAAATGGGTATCAGTATGGCATGGCAGTTAAACTAGTTTAGAACAATGCTTATTTGGACACCAAGAAGACTTGTAATGGTTCTTAAATACTTTAGCATGACTAATCTGGTTTTGCTGAATCTTTTGTGTGTTTAACTTACATAATAAAACAAGTTCAGTTCCGTAGTACTGGCAACTTTGAAGATTAAAGGGGCTATGTAAAACAGTAGAATGTAAAACATTCTAAATATGTCATTACCATATAGTGTATTAACTATATTCATAACTATGTAAAACAAGACAACAAAATGTATAGTTCTTAGAATACTCATAATTATGTTTTTTGGCTATATTAGTAAGTTGGTTGCTTCATTATTTCAATATGCATCTTTTCTTTCAGAATGCTGATGGAGATATAGTTTCTTTTTCTGGCCTCATCCAGGCCCATGGGCTTGTGAATAATGCCTTTACTGTTTCCAGAGAAATGGAAGGACTTCAGGTTTCTGTTCCACAACAGCAAGGCTCACGTGAAGAAGGCGAAGTTCATACAGATAAGCAGCAAAAGAAAGAAGAAACATCCAAAAGCAGCAGGCTAACATCTTCAGACAAGGATGTCAGACAAAGTGAACAGACAAAAGGGTATTTCTCAAAGATGCGATCAATTACTAGTCAGCATTCAGTCTCTGAATCTAGTCTTAATCTGAATAGTAAGGGTAGCAAAAAATCCAGTGCGCTTTCTAGTGAAAAAAGTAGAAGCCGATCCTCACAAAAATATAAACATAGAACAAAGGAAATAGAAATTGCAACTGCTGAAGCCAGAGGAGATCATCATGTACCCGAAACAGATCATTCAAAAAATGACACTATAGGATCTGATTCAGAAATACAAGAAAGTATCCATTCTGTGGCAAGCATTTGAAATGGGTGTAAAGAGAAAGCTCAAAGTGTTTTAACCTTATAGAGAGAGAGAAGGAATTTAAAAAGATATTTATATTCCTGACACCTAGACTACATGGATTTTTTGGCAAGAATGTATGGTTTGAAATTGTATAGAACATTCCACATGCTGTTTAGCATTCCTGTTTCATGAACGCAGGTTTTTGACACAGAGTTTTTTGTGTTGGCCAAAAAAAATGATGATAAATTATTAAAAGGATACCCTTTGGTATTTAGTATGATCTTACAAAGCTTAGGTGATATGTGGGCTGTTGATTTACTATCAGTACAGATTTTGTTAATGAAGTTTTTTGCAAAATAAAATGAAATAGATTAATAGTTATGATTTGCCTTGTCATTTGATCACATTTGAAACTATATGTAACAATACACTACAATACACTTGTGCCTAATACTGTATGGTATATTCTCCCTCAGAGGGATAGTTGAACTCCTAACTTTATTGGGAATATTGCATGAAAATCAGGTTGAATCCCCTAGCTATTCAATATTTTTAATACACTGTTTATAGATACAACAGTAGTTTTGTATATCTTTCCTCTGACAATAATGCATTAAGTAATTTATTTTAATCTGTTGTAATAAAAATGAGCCATATACTCTCTGGTTAAATGTAAAGTTTCAAGGAGTTTTTCCTGGTTTCCATGCACCAGAGCAAATCTATTTTTACTGAGCCTATTGTAAATGATTCTGTTTTTGTTTAAAGTCAATTTCTAACTGTCTTCAAATATTAGCATTCGCCACTGAATTTTTAACTTCTAAGATAGTTATGTAGAACAAAGCCAATTTGAGTTGTTTTCCAGTAAGAACTTAAGGGGATAGAATTGGGATCAGTTCTGGTTTGCTGATTTGAGACCAGCTAGTGAAGTAATCGTCAGATTGGTTTTGTTAAATGAATTGATGGTTTTCGTCTCATTCCTGGTGGACAGATGTTGACTAGAAAACCTCATGGCCATCTACTTTTTACTGTGGTTGGAAATTTTATCAGTGAAGTGAGTGACAGAATGGGCAGAGAGCCTGAGCGGAGAGAGATAGTATGTCCAAGAGTAATAGAAATACCTAGAAAAATAGAATTACATCCTTGCTCTCCTAGAATATCATTGGGACACTATAGATTATGCAGCAGGAGGAAGCTTTCTACCTATTTTGTGGTAGAAATTTAATTTAGTATTTAGCAATTGTAAAGTCTGGCAGAAGTTTCTTTGCTTTTTAAAGGAACAACAAAAACTTGTAATTTGTTTCCAGAAAACTTGTTTTCCCCTCTCATATGGGAAACTGCATTTAATTAAAAATTCTTTTCTACCTGTAATATTGGATGATCATGGTAGCCATTCTTTCACAACAGGTCATGAGATTGTGTTAAGTTGGTTTCAAAGAGTATGTAATGTCTCTGAACGTAAGGAAAGAGCCTTAGTTTTTCACAAAAAGAAACCCATTGTGTATATTCTAGGACCTGATGCTTAGTTGTGAGAATTTTCTTATTTTTCAGCTCGTGATAAACATACAGTATGTTTACACCCTTTGTTTTTTACTTATATGCTTTTTGTTGTTAACCTTTCATTACTAGCTTTCCCTTCAGGTTGAGCTTCATCTTGTCTTAATATTGTGTGCGCTCAAACAAAACTATTAATTCAAGATCTTGTCCTACAGTTCAACCCACAGAACTTAAAAAAACAGATACCTTTACATATTTATTGTTTGGACTTTAAAATTACCACACATGCTGGATGGACTGGAAAGGAGTCTACTTTTCTCTTTCCCTTTAGGTTTTGTCTTTTAATCCTTTCATTCTAATATCCTTGATAGCTTCATGGGAAAAGGATACCAAAACAATCTTTGAAATGGAAACAATATGTACATATTTTTAAAATAAAATTTGAAAATATTAAAGTATTTTGTGTGTCATGAAATTTTAAGTTTAGGCCTCTGAATATTAGGAAGGATATCTCAGGCCATCTAGCCATTCCATAACTTGGATAAGATGAAACATTTGGTTCACAAAAATGTATTGGGTAATAAAATAAACAAAGAGATCAATTCATTGTGAACATTTTTGTTTGATTTTCATATTTAACTTTTTATGTTTCTGGAACTTAAATTTGGAAACAAAATTTTGTTCCAATCTGAAAAAAAAATCTGTCTAAAATGAGGAAATGAAACATTCTGGTATTCTTTTTTTTTTTTTTAAAACAGGAAATTTGGTCAAAACCAATCCTTTTCTACAAGCAGTTTGAGTTGCACCAGTTTGGTAGGAGGGTTTAACAAAAAAAAAAAAGTATTTATTTGATAAATTCCTAACCATGTCTGCTGGAGACAAAAACATGAGGTGATAAACTTGGTGCAAGGGCTCAGGTGCACAAAGGAATTTATGGTGCTTAACACACGCTAAAATCAAATATATAATCTGTATTTGGCCCAAGATGTCTCCTGGTTAGATGTATTATTACTTTAAGGAAAAAAATAAGCACAGGTATATGGCTTCCGTGTGCCCTGACAATCAAACTAAAATGAGCTAGAGAGGGCTCCTGTATTAGATGAGTGTAGATTTATAATAGGCAATTCCAGTACAGCTGTGTATCAAGACAAGGTAAGTGGTCACAGCCTAGCAGTAGAACATTGAACCCCCAGCATCTTAAAATTACCCAGAAGGCCAGAGAGATGTGTGCATATGCTCAGATACATGCATTCATCTTTCTAGGATGTCCTGTTTACCAAATTTGGTGGCTGTCTTTATCACTAGTTTCAGTTTCCCAAACTATTTAAGATTGCTACCAATCTGTTGTGCATGTTAATGGTTTAATCTAGAATTTATGGTCATATTACAGTGAATCCTGCTCTTTATTTCAGTCTTTAATGAATCCCTAGTGGTTTTCCAGAATAAGAGAAAATTGGTATAGCGTCTCCTGATGGAATGCTTGTGTGTTTAATGAGACAGACGTACTTTTAAAACTCTGGAATAACATTTTGTTCTGTTGAGCAAGGTAGCACAAGATTGATACCAAAGTCAGAGAGCATTCTAATTCTGGATTGCAGGACCATTGCGCAGCTAAGCAGTTACACAACTCCGGTAGGTCATCCATGTGATTATATTTATTCTTAGTCAAAATTGAAATTTTTGCTATCCAGTTTGAAATTTTAACTTCTATTAGCATTCCTCCATATGATTTGAGACTTTACTAAATTAACATAAGTAAATGGGATAAACTGGCCTAGGTTATAGTTTCATGTCTGTCTTATACTTTATCTCATAGATCTGTTACGGGCATTTTCTCCTGTTGTTTGGTTTTGTTGCAGCAAAACAGTAATTGCTCAATATCTATTGCTTCACAGTAAAATTGAGTGCCTTCAACAGGGCTCAGGATTCTAAAATGAACAGGTACCGAGTGTTGAAAAACTAGCTTTTTAAGGGTGTTTTTTAGATGTGAGAGAGTAGGAAAGTTTAATTCCTTTAAAGGCACCTTAAAATCTCATTGCAGGATACTAGAATTATTTTGCATATCTGTATCCTCACGGCATGAATGTCCTAGCCTCTAATTCAATATATCCTTTTAAAATATTTGTAGGTCTGTATCAAAGATCCTCATGAAAACCATATAGGTAAAAACTGTTGTAAACTTGACCTCTTTAAGGTTTATATTTTGTGGAAAGGGGTATGTTCTTTCTATTTAAACTTAATTTAAAATATGTAAGGTTTTTGTTTATTGTTTTCATTTGAGTTTTTAGTTTGAGTTAAATAGACTGTCATTAAGTCTAGGGTGGGATGGCATTTTAGGCTATTAACAGATGTCACCCTTGTCCAAAGAGAAAATGTTTTCTCTTGGGAAAAATCACAAGTCTATTCAGACATCCTTGTTGCTTGTCACAAGAGAAAGCTCCACAAAAGGGTTGTGCAATAAGAGATGCTAAGCTTGTCCTCTGCTATCTCATAGGAAGTGTGATCATATGTGATATCCAGGCATCCCACAATGCACCCCTTCAGTCCCAATCTCAGACCCTCTTGACCTCTGGCTATTCTAGTCCTAATGGCAGAACTTTACTGATCAGAGGTGACAGGCCCCATGTGCCTGCCCTGGCCTATTAATTGCCCTTCACAACAACTTGCCAGCCATTTCATGCTTGCCACCCACTCATGATCAGCACTGGAACCTGCGTTCACCTCAAACACCACCAACCACTGGGGACCTGCATCCACCTGACCATCTGGCTGTTGGGAAGTCAGTGGACCTATGCATCACCCACCAAGGCAAGTTTGGATCTCCATACCCCTACACACCATCCATCCTTCCTCCACTATAACCAATCACTCTGAGTCTTCAGCATCATGGACACTTGTGGAAGAAACTGGACCAGGGAAAATGTACTGGATCTGGGAGCAACTGGACCAGGGTTAGTGAATCGAGAACATGCAGGCTCTTTACAGGCAATCTTGAGTAGATTGTGAAGGACATGGTGATTCAAGGACATGACCTTGACTGGGTCTAATGCCAGTCCAAGTACAAGGTACAGAGGCAGCAGTTTGTGAGGCAACTGTGTTGCATGTACATAGGGTCTCATGCATCCACTACAAGGAACTTTGCCAAATCTTCACGGTCAACAACAGTTGTGCCTGAAAATACAGTGGATACAGCAGCCTGCACCACGCAGGAGAATGATAAGGACTCTGACACAACCATGTTCAAAAAAGCACAGCTCTACCTTGACTCTTCAGACAGGGGACATCCTTGGCACACGCTGTGTCCTTGCACAATTTAATGCACAAATGGGAACTTCCAGTGGCCCCACCATCCCATTGGGGTCCCCCATAGCAGGAGCAAGCACCGCCCCCAGTGATGCCCCTATGACCTTTACAATCATCCAGCACTGGGAGAAACTTTGTGTGCATGCTACAGCTATGGCATGCTTGCATTCACGGAATGATGAGTTTCACTTGTGTAGCTTCACAGGATTATTTTTTTTACATTGCATTGTTTACCGGTTCTGCCAACCTTCCTCTTTCACATTTCTGTTGCACTGTTTAATACAAGTTCTGCCTATTGTCAAAACTATGGCCATGGCATAATATGTGCAGGACAGAAGCATTCAGGGGCATGTAAAGTGTCAAAAACAGCTGCCTGATGTGCTGCCTGCCTCTCCCAGCACCATCTGTGTCCCCTTATAGTAGTAACACAGGTTAAAAAAATGTATAAAAGTGCTAAGTTTGACCTCTGCAGAAGTGCCATGTTTTAGTGGCAATCAAGCTTACTGTCAGTCACCATGTGTTTCTGTTTATTTAACCTGTAAAAAAGGTTGACAAGCCCTGATGAATTAAATGGGTAAGTTGTATCCTTTGTGGTGTTGCTATTCCAGTTAAATTTCTAAAGATAACATAAATAAGACGTAGTATCCAACTTTTAGAAAATATGTCTAATACCTTTTTAAAAATGGAAATGGTATAAAACCTAACATGTTAAAACCATCTTCTAAATTAGAAATAAGCCCAAAGCAAAAAAGAAGAGACAGAGAGGATATTATTAAACAGAAAAGTATTGTATCATTTTCACAGTCTGAGTGGATGCACATATTATCTGTAGGCAGAATGGAAAGTGTGTGTATGTGGCAATGAAAATTCTATTGGAAAAAAAATCACTCAAGTTCAAAATTTAAAATTTTATTAAAATTTAAAACAATTTAAAAATATCAATTAGCTCTGATTGTATCTAAAGAACAGTACCATACTTACAACTGTGTAGAATGATGTTCAACTTCCAGAAGCTGATAAATGATGCATCTATCAGACTAGTATTTTAAAACTCTGCGTCCAGTTTTATAAAAATCAGGGCAGACCAATGTCACCCATGCTATTTGTTGAAACACCACAGACATCTCTACATTTATTGCCTGATGGCATAGATCCTTATGATATCCTACACAATTATGTATTTTGCATCTAATACTCAGTTCTTACATGTGCAAATATGCTTTGATCTTTATTTGTTAATTATGTCTAGTGAAATTTTAAAAGTTCCGTCAGAAAAAAATATAATCTTGACGTATGCACTGTGGGAAGTAGCATGATGTAACTGAAAAGGCATTCATGAAGATATGTGTATAAAGAGGTCTAAGTTATATCTGGGGATAGGCAACCCCCAGCACACATACTGGCTGGGAAGCTCCCCTCTTGCTAGCACGGTGGAGGAACGGGATCTTGGCGTCATTGTTGATGCCAAGATGAACAT
>JAGPOW010003395.1:6324496-6360476 GCA_030014935.1 Caiman crocodilus | reverse complement strand
AGGTTCAGGTTGGACATTAGGAGGCACTACTTCACAGTTAGGGTGGCTAGGACGTGGAACCGGCTTCCTAGGGAAGTTGTTCTTGCTCCTACCTTGGGTAACTTTAAGAGTAGATTGGATAGGTACTTGGCTGGGGTCCTGTGACAGTGGCACTCGTTTCCTGCCAATTGGCAGGGGGTCAGACTAGATGGCCTGCTTAGGCCCCTTCTGACCCTAGGTACTATGATACTATGATATGTGATTTATAGGAGGACCAAGCATCAAGATTTACAGGATTTTTGGTAACTGTGCTTAAGGAATATGTTTAGAAACCTTAATTTCAAGTGAATAAAGATTTTTTTTCCTTATTTTGTGATTATATAAAAACGATGAACAAATGTATGAATTCATTATACAATTTGGATGTAAGTATAGACTATTTCAAACTCTGGATGATTTGTTAATGTTTGACA
Organism: Caiman crocodilus; assembly: GCA_030014935.1. Taxonomy (NCBI): domain Eukaryota; kingdom Metazoa; phylum Chordata; order Crocodylia; family Alligatoridae; genus Caiman; species Caiman crocodilus. Next base: position 6,360,024 of record JAGPOW010003395.1, on the reverse strand, counting down.
TGTTTGTTTGAGTTTTTCATGTTTGTTATACCAAGTGCCTGAAATCAGTACTCTTACTTTTTGCTATGGGGTACTGAACTATTGACGTATGTATTAAGCTCTTGGGCCTTTTTGTCCCCTTCATTTGAGCTTTTCATTTGAAATTCTTTTATATATTTTATAATTGTAAATACTAACAGAGTTATGGAAAAAATAAAGTCTCTGACCAGGAAAGCTTTAGAAATGAATTTCCTAAGCCTTACTTCAAGTCTCAGTGGGTGTGTCTACATGAGCACTTTAATGCACAGTAGCCTATTTTACTGTGCATTAAAGCATCACGTAAAACCCCCCCTGCAATTATGCTAATGCACAGTAAAATAGGTTACTGCGCTTTAAGCGTTACTTTAAAAATGTATGCTTTGGGTACTGTGTGATAGGGCAGCCTACATTAGAAGCACTAAATTTAATGTGCATTAGAAAAAGCAACTTAATGCACTTGCAGACACGCCCAGTAACATTTGCCAGACCTGTTGGTTTATTGGTCCTAATTTCAGTTCTTTCCTAATGGTCTTATGAAATAGCTGACAGGTTTCTATCTCATGAGCAGTATTTATCTTTTAATAGTGACGTCAGTTTGTCCATTATCGTGACCTGCCAGAGACTCTGTACACATTCTGCTGTCTTACATGGGCTGATTACTTTTCAGCAATAGTCAATTAAAAAATGTTCCTTCCAAATTCACGCTAACCTGACAAAAAATCATTCGAGAGATTTTAGGATACAACCTAAATAGAAAAGTCATGTTTAGAGAACTGAAGTTATTCTCAGAGTGGTTGAACCTCCACAGGACTTGGTACCTGGTCCTTACAAACCCAGATCTATCAGTTAGGTGTTAATGCAACTACACTTGGAAGTTCAGGCTCAGCTGTCAGTTAGATAAAATTTAGGAGCCATTAGATCAAACAGTCCTGCGTACACAAGCTGTATGTAAGTTCAGTATTTTACACTATCATAGAGATAGTGCTAATGTCATAAAATGCAACAATAAATTTTTAGCTCCAGGTACCAAGCATTTTAAAATGGGATAGATCTGGACTAGGTGGAAATCAGCAAGTGATGACAGGTTTCTCATTCTGAGTATTTATTTACCGGGCAGATTACAACCCCCCCCCCCCCCCCAAAATACAAAATAAGTGACTTCCTTATCTCCGATAAGTAAGTATATTTAAAGGTTTCATCCACTCCCTGCCAAGCCAGAAAATCAAAAGAATTAGCTAAACAATCAGGGCTACCCTTTGTCTCACTGGAGCTACTATTTTTAACCCCAGTAGCTGCATTGAGGCCTTCTCTCAGTCGATCAGAGTTCCAGTGGATTCCTAGCACTTCCTTTCTCTGGAGTGATTATACGGTATACGAGTTAGCCAGGTCAAGCATTTGGCTTTGTTTTCTAGATCTTCATGCCTGTGAGCTGCATGTGCAACCTTATCTTAGACCAGTTGGAATAATTGCACCAGTCCACGTCCAGTCCTATATTAACGGACCAAGATAGTGAGCTCCATTCTCCAATTGGCTTACAAATGTTGGGGGAGGGGCAGATACTAGTTTATATGAACCACAGGTCTGATTGTGTATGGCATCTCCTATCATCAGATCCCTGCATAGATAGCTTCTGCTTTGGATGAACTTAGAAGTACAACTGGTTGATAGTTTTCATAGTGGTTACCTGAACTAAAATATTTTATACCAACTTTTTGATACTATCAGTAATTTGTTGATTTTGCAAAAATGTTGATGATATTTATTCAAAATATGTGTAATGGTTGTTGTGACCAGTGTTTTGTGTGCAGAAAAACCGAGACTTAGTGCAGTTGGCTAAACAGCGTTTCCCAAACTTGATACCTAGGGAGCACACTTTTTTTTTCTGGATTAAAGGTGGCACCATTCTGCAGGCTGAATCTGGTCTGTAGGTCATCCCAGCATGCAGGACCAGTGCAGCTGGGACCCGATCCCATGCATTTTTTGTGGCACACCCTTTGGGAATCACTGGGCTACAAGAATGTCAGCCCCAGTGGGTTAAGTTGACATAGTTAGATGTGCAGTAACTGCATGCTGTGAAACTACATATAAAGAGGTCAGTGAGACCATGTTTTATCAATCCTGTGCACGGACCCAGTTTATCAAAATTGATTACTGACTGCCAAAATCCTTTAAATTTTTGGAGGTCTGTTGTGTATTGGTATATAATTTCCATCATTTAAGGATGTGTGAAATAAATCACTTCCATCATTTAAGGTAAATATACCAGTGTAAATTACAGCAACTCCAAATATTAAATAGATTTACAGTAAAATACTTGAGGTGTAGGGGTGATTTTATGGTTAGGGCATTAGTTTAGGACCTGTAAGATCTGTGTTCAGGTACTTGTTTTCCAGCTCTGTTAGACTGCCTTAGGCAAGTCAGTGAGCACTAGTTTTGCACAGGGATTTGAGCATTGTGGTGCTCAGTACTGTAGCATATAACTTTTAGGCACCTGACTCCCAGTAGGGAGCCTGCAGCCATGAGTCAGGCATCCAAGATCGCAACACAAGACATGCGGAGAGTTGCTTCTGGATGTCATGTAACAAGCCTACATACAGAGTGAGATGCAAGTTAGCTGATGGGAACTGCAAAGGAGAGACAAGTGTCTCAAACCATAGCCTGGTGCTTAAGGCACTTTACAGGGCAGTGGGAGATGTGAGTGTGAATTGCCTGAGGCCAAGGAGAACGTTGAAACTACTGGAACTCATTTCAGTTCATGGGCGAGTGAGTATTGTAACTGTGAGGCTAAAGATGGGCCTGACAGCACCAGCTTTGAATGAAGGTGGCTGGGTCTTTTGAGCTTTATGCTGAACTCGGTGCTGTCAGTTTGTGGCAGGCATATTTAGCCTATTGGATTTGGTTCCTGTAGCAGGCTCTCAGCATAACTTTAGGCCTTCGCAGAACTAAGCAATTAAATTGGACAGAGTGCCTTATAAAGCAGTGGGAAAAATGAGTGCTATGATTGGTACGGTGGGTTAACCAGGTATAGTAGTTTTCCTAAAAGGAAAGAAAAGCAAAAATGGAATAGGATTGGAGTACCTTATCTAAAATGAGGAGGTAAGAAACTTGAGGACTGGGCAGTTTGAGATGAGAAAGTTACAAAATTAGTGGACAAACAAAGACCCTGTGTGTTTGTGTTGCCACAGAAGCAGCCTTGACATTCTTGCTTTGAGTAACAAGGAACCCAGAAACTAGCATCCCACACACTCACCCGAGGATCTGAGGCTGGTACCACCGAAGGTTGCTGTTGTAATGTCTAAGGAACTGCTTGTCAGGTCATATTGCAAGGACAATTATCTTGTAATAAGCCTAGGGGTTACTAATAAAGTTCCCTTGATCCCAAATTGGATGAGGGGCCATGTCAATCCTTGGGGCTCTCTGGTAAAAGGAATTCTGGGGCAACAGTTCCTGAAAGGATTTAGGCAGAGCTTTGCCTTGTTTTGGACTCTTGCTAGGGGAGAAGCTGCTGAGGAAGATATGCAGGGGTTCTGAGGGTTACATTCTGGGATTTAGGCATCTATATTCTGCCTTTTCCCACATTAGTTGCCAAGTCTTTTTCTTTTTTGTGTTTTTTTTTTTTTTTATGGATCTGGGCCTTACGCTCTTCTTGCCTCCATTTCCCATCTATAAAATGAGGACCAACTCTCAGAGGTGTATAAATACTTTAAACACTGCAATGAGCTCAGAGACTGTTCTCCAGTCTATTCTAGTTAGGTACCTTTTTTCCTAGCAAGGGAGAATTTCATGTGCACTATAAAGATACTGTATAACCAATTAGTTACTTGTAGAACTGGGCTTCCGGAGCTATTCATCATTATTAAAAGAAACCTGGCATATGTAATTTGCTTTGGGACACACTAAAAGGAGGGGTCTAAAAAAAGGTAGTGGAGGTATTGCTTAAGAAATGGAGTAGGCATGATGGTCTAGAAAATGCATACAATTCTTGCCTCTACCATACTGTAAAAGCTTTTCACACAGACACCCTCTTTGCAGAGATAATGACACATTTTGTGGTGTGCTTTATTTATTGGGGCCTATGTGTTAGGACATCCAATTTTCCGACTGTAAAGAGCTGTTGCACTGTATTGGAAGATCTGCTTAAATCCCTTAGGCCAATTCTTTATTTTATTACCTGGGGGGGCGAGGGTGGGGGGAAACTATCAAATATCCATTAGCAAGATATAAAGCATAATTTCAATCCGAGAACAACCTTCAGTGAAATCCTTACACCTTTATGGACAGTGCAAACAACACAGCTATCATTCAGCCACACAGAAGAGCCCACCGGGTGTTGTGCAGTCCTGGTGTCTGTAGGCACCTGTGATCTAGCTCATCTCTGCTCTGTACTGATAGGATTGGGTTACCCAGCCTGTCATGTTATGGCCTGTACTGGGAGTGCTAAACCTCTGGCCCATGGGCCAAATGCGGCCTGCGGAGACCTCGCATCTGGCTGTCAGGGCTCCCCATGGGTTGGAAAATTTGGTGGCAAAAAAGCAATGGCCATTATACAGCCACCCTCTCTCTGCTGCGAATGTCCCAAACCCCAGGCCCCACACAGCTGGTCAGAGCTAGGCCAGGTTGTGAGCCCTTCTCCAGCAGGACCAGGCCAGAGCCTTTCCCCCTCCTGTGGGTCAAGCCCCTTTCCCCTGTAGGGTTGTGCTGCCCCTGCACCCTCCTCCACATGCTCCTGCCTTGGGCACCAGACTGGGGTGACTGTCTGGATCCAGCACGTGGGCTGACCCGGCACTGTCCATCTGACCCCCTAGGGAAAAAGGTTGAGCACCACCTTCTACTCAAAAAATCTAGGCACAAAACCCCAGGGTGTCTATGGGATGTCTAACTGCTCCTGAAAGTGGCACATACCTACGTGGGCCAGCGTTTGTAAGCCAGACAGACTTGCTTTGGTACATACTGTACATTTAGCTTCATCTGCGAAATTGTCCTCTCTCCCTGACTTTTGGAAGTAGTATCATCTGGAGAAGAGAAAATGGGAGAGTTGGTAACAGTTTTCAAATACCTGAAGGGTGATTATAAAGAGGCTGGAGATGCAATTTTTTTTCTGTGGCGGTAGAGGACAGGACAAGGAGCAACGGCCTTAAACTGCAGCGGGAGAAATTTGGGTTCCGTGTCAGGAGGAATTTTCTGATTTTGAAAGCAGGAACACATGTCTTTCTTGGACGTTTTCGAGAGCAGCGATAGAAAGCTGGGGTGGTGTAGTCCAGGGGTAGGAAACCCCCAGCACAGGTGTCAGAGCGTGGCAGGTAAAGGCATTTTGCTTGGCGCACACGTTTTAGGGCGGACCAGTGGCAACGCATAGAAGATGCACAGGGGTGCACCCCCGACTGGTCACGATCCCCCCTTAGGTGACGGGCAGGCAGAGCCCCTGCGAGTGCCAGCCAGGCAGTGGGAGCGCTGGATGTAGCGCTGCGGCCACTTTCTGCTCAGCACGATTGGCTGTGGGGAGACCCCCTCCCCCTGTTGCTGACTTGTCACTGGGGGGGCATATGTCCCCCCGACTAAGATGGCACTAGTCAGCCACGGGGCAGACAGCAGGGCTGCGCTGTTGTTCCCTTGCAGCACTCCAGCTGTCCACCCCTGAAATGCCAACATCTCACAAGTGGAAGTTGTGGGGCTTTTTGGCACTGCCCAAAAAACATTGCTGACCACTGGTTTAGTCCGAGATTATCCTGCTCAGAGCAAGGCTGCATTAGACCCCCTTATGGAGTCCCTTGCATCCTTATGATCCTATGCAGAAGACGCCTTGCATGTCCAGTTAGAGAGGAGAGGCTGCAAGAGCAGAATGAGAGGGGAAAAGCACAACGCCGTCTTCTTCCCGTTCCGCTCAGCCTCCCGTACCTTTGCAGGCTCCTGTCCAGGGGGAAACGCCTGCTTTTTGGCTACCCCGGGCACCTGCGTGGAGGAGGAGACACCCCCAAGGCTCACGCCTCGTGGGCTGGGCTGTTTCCTGCTCCGCGTGGCGCCTCAGCCCTCCTCCCGCCGCAGTGTTGCAATCTCAGCTCCACATTGCATCTGCGAAGCGAGCGCTCGCTTGCCGCCTCTCCACCAATGGCGGAACGCTTCGGGGCGCCGCCGCCGCCAATCCGACAGGGGTCATTTGCATAACCATGTGAGAGGGGCCAATCGGGAGGCGGGGAGTCGAGGGCATTTCTGCACCCGCATAGGGGGGCCGGCGGCAGCAGTGGTTAGAGCCGGCGGCGCGGGGGAAGCATGGAGCCCAAGCGGCCGGTGGTGAACTTCGGGGCGGGCCCGGCCAAGCTGCCGCGCTCGGTGAGGCTGAGCACGGGGGGCTGGGGGGAGCGCTGCGGTGTGCGGGCATGGTCCCGGGCGGTGCAGGTTTGCCCAGGGCTACCGTGCGGCGCTGGGGGGAGCGCAGCGGCTGGCACTGCGGTGTGTGGGCAGGGCGTCGCGCTGGGATCTGCGGGGTCCCTTTGCCCAGGGCTGCTGGAGCCTGGCGCTTCGCGGGGACCTGGTGCGGCTCCGGCGAGCAGGGGCAGGGGTGCCCCGCTGGCTCTGGGCGGGAGGGGAGCGGAGCCGCCCGCGCGCCCGGGCACTGTGGCTCTGCTCAGAAGCATCCTCAGCTGGGCAGCCCGTGCCTGGGGCCCGCCTGCCTTTCCCTGGGGTCTTCCCTCTGTCCCGCAGGGCATGTGGGCGAAGAGATGCCTGCATTGCAGGTGACTTCTTTCTTTTTTTCTCTCCCCCTCCGCCTCCCTCTGGCCCAGGACCTGCCTGTGCTAGTGCCCTCCCTCCCGCTGGCAGCGGGGGTGGAAGTTGGCATTCGGGTTTGTGCTGACATCGCCATTTTCCCGGCAGATGGTTTGTCTTCTCTTTTTGGCAGCTCCTGGGCAGGGCTTTGACTCCTGCGGGGAGAAAGGCACCGGTTGCTGCTGGGCAGGTGTTGGGGCTGGGGAAAAAGGAAGCTATGAAACTTTGGCGCTCTCGGGGTGCTGCCACGCTGCGAAGCTGGGAGGGGAAATGAAACCCTCCTTTTTAGTTGGTGCGGGGCATGGCAGACGCTGGCTCTCCACGTCTGGTGCCCGCGACTGCAGGCCGATCACCCGGCTTTAGGTCGGTGCTCAACCTCCAGCCTGCGGAGCCACGGCGTCCGGCCCGTGGGGCTCCCCACAGGTCAGGAAATTTGGCAGGGTGTTGGGGAGGGTGAGCAGTGGCCTTGAATATAGCCACCCTGCTCCACTGTCAAGTTCCCAAACTCTAAGCCTCTCCCCCTGCAGCCGGTTTGGGGCCGAGCTCTGGTTACTTCTCCTTACACAGCTGGATCGAAGCTGAGCTCTTTCCCTCCCCCCCCCCCCCATTCAGCTGTCTTGGGGCCAAGCCACACTTCCACCCCTGCAGCTGGATCAGGGCCAGGCCATGCCCCCTTCACCCAACACAGCTCGGGGCCAGGCCACACTCCCTTCCCCCTTGCGAGGCCACATCAAGCCTGCTGTCACCCCACACGGCTGGAGGGTATAACCTGCCCAGGTGCTGGATTGGGACCGCTGGGCAGAGCTGGCCTGCAAAGACTGAGCACCGCTGTTGTAGTTTGTTGCTGGGCACAGCACACCGGTGTGAGGATGGAAGATGTGTATTTGCATGTGTGTTGCTATAACTACAGTGCATTGAGCTTAAGCTAACTGAAGGATCAATGTGTAATCAGGTTTATGAGGAAGATGATAATGAGCAAACTATAGACTGAACCCTTTGGAAAGTTGCATCAGCAGCTGTCAGGTAATCAGTCACATTTGGGGACAGGACTGGCTCATGGTGCACTTACAGCTTCCAGTTTGTTTTGGAAGATTTAGGACTCTCCTCTCTTGGTTTGTTTTAAAGCCACAGATACAGTCTATGGTGTTTTTCACAAAGCTGACTTAAGGCTTTGCGGAGCAGCGTCTCAGGCTTTTTTCTAGCAGTGCTGTCTTACAGCGCATAATGCAAATTACCTTTTTTGTTGCACGGCATTTAGTCCTTCACTGCTTCTTTGAAATCTGCTGCAGCTTTTCAGTTTCTACATCAGTGGTACTCAAACTTTTTTAGACTTGGGGCACCCCTCCAAAACTTTTCAGAATTTAGTAGCACCCCATTTAAAAATTATTCTAAACACAATGTGAATATGAAAATGTGATGGCCCTATTACTAATTAATGTCTTAATTGAATAGATTACTATGATTCTGTTACCCCTTCAGGCCAGTGATGGGTGCACTCATGTTTGCTCCTAGCTCACGTTTAAGTGCAGCAGTGGACTCCCCACACAGGACCCCAGATCACTGGTGGGGATTGGGAAGCATTGGGCCAAGTTCTTTTCTTAGTTACCTTGGGGAGATCCTTCCTCTAGTTGTGTCCTGGGGCTGTAAGGGACAGAGTCCAAGGACTCTCAGCTGTTAAGGACACGGTGCTGGGCTGTACACACAGCACGTGGGGAGCACCCAGGGAGTGGTAGGGGGCAGGCAAAAGGACGTACGAGGTCTTGGAAAGGGGAGGGAGAAGGGAGCAGCCCAAAGGGGCTCCTCCGCAGGGGCTGTCGCTGCTGTTGTGGCCAGGTGGAACTGTGGCATGTGCCTCCTGCACAGGTGGATTGGGAAGTGTCTGCAGCAGAAAGATGCACCTTATGTCCTGCATTATGCAGGTGTGTGCACTGTTTTTGCTGCAGCTCTTGCTGGTTTGGCTCCACTGTGCCTGCTGAAAAACTGAGGGACATAGAGCAGTTTCACTCCACCACAGTAATGGGGTCTGGCAAGGTCTCATGGTACTTCAGGGTGCCATGGAGAACTGCTGCATGAAGTGAAACTCATTATTTCTCACGTGACTTAGGATTATTCTTTAGTATAGGAGGAGAAAACTGTTCAAATTCATTAACTGCTTTCAACCCCCTTTATAGGGAGTTGCAGCACTTTTGCAATAGCCAGTTTTGCTTCAGTTTCTGTAGTCTGCTCCTACTTTACTTGTATTCTCAACTTTTTTTGAAGCAAGGGATAAAACTTCTGTCTTCACAGCTTTGTTGGAAGGTCTGGGTGAGAGAAGCAGGCTCGTTCTTTTTGAAGAAGCCTCTTCTTCCCTTCCTTGTAGTAGTACTAACAAATGGGAATTTGTTTAAAACAGTTTAACAGTTCCATTATTGCGGTCAATTTGCCCCTTAATGTTTCCTTCTCCTAGATCACTCTGCATATGTAATACAGCAACTAGCTGATACAGCAGATTTCATATCAGTGGAAACTTGTGTAGCTCTCCAGAGCATGCATTTCTTTCACAGACTGTGAGATAGTGAGGTTGCCAGGGAAAGGTAACTTGCCACTGAGTCCTTCACTACTTTTTCTGTCTCTGTGGGGAGACGGGGAAATCCTTTTCAGGCTATAAGCAGAAAATTAGACAAATTGTGGGCAGCATATTTTAATGGCTAGAACTTGCATGCAGCTTCTTGTTGTGACATGGCAGAAGAGGAGGGCATGCTGGTGCATCGCACATGCCAAGATTTTTAATAGTGACTAGTAACTCTTTTGTCATCAGTTTTTAGCATCCTAAGATACGTGATCTTTTCTGATTCACTCAAATAAAAGTCATTCCTCTTTATGTTGCTTCAGTTGGAGTTGCGCAAAGTGCACAAGTAATTTTGGCCATGATGATTGTCTCAGCTTTCCTACTTGAACAATGTTGATTATATTACCTCTTCTTTTTTGAACATACTTGGAGACAGAAAATGCTAATGTTTGCAGAAAGTCTCATTCTAACCTTACATTGCTTCTAAGGACCTGGAGGTTTCAGAAAGAAACGTGAGAATCAGTAATTGCCTGAATTAGGGTTCAGCCTGATGGCAGCAACCCTGATCAGAGTATGAAGCACATAACACACTATAAACATTTGACAGTGACATTGCAGAGATGCATTCCTTTTTCTCAAGAGCATTAGACTGGTTATCTAACCTTAAACTGGACTTGAACTTTGGCTAGGGATGGACATTCAAAAAGCCTGAGTCTGAATTGATTCAATCTTTGCAGGTTAGTCTAACCTGACTGGGCTAAATCAGTTTGTAACCATTCAGACATCCTGCGCATGCCTGCAGCATCTCGGGCTAGAAGCCAAGGGGCACTAGAGCAGCCCTTCCTTCGTTCCACAGTGCTGAGTTGAGGGGGCTGTGGCCAGGCCCTGGCAGGGCGCTCTGATTTGGGAGGTCAGCCTGCACCATCCCAGGCTTTCCCTGCTCACTGCTCAAGGGGCGGGGGTGTTACTAGACCCCGCCTCCTGCTAGTACTCTGAGGCAAGGGGGCGTGTGCAGTGCATGCATCTGTTGATGATATGGAGCTTTTCAAGCTCCCTCCCTGCTTCTTTATACTGTCTGCAGCAAACTGACGGGGGAGCAAGCCAGCAGGGGGCTGATAACAGTGTTTGTCACCCGATCAGGAACACAGTAGCCTCTCTCCATTTTTTTTTTTTTCCAAACTGTTCATAAACTGCCTACTGGCTGACCTGTTGATTAGCTGCAAACAGCCCAAAGCCACCACTGTTCTGTCTGCCTGTCCCAGTGAATTGGAGAGACTTGCACACGGAGACCTCTCCCAGCATTGGCTAGCATACCGCATGCATATGGTCTGTGAAGCTGGGATCTGTGCTGTGGGAGATGGGAGGAAGGGATCCCTGCTTTTCCAGCAGGCAGCGGGGGGAGGGTGGTAAGGCAGGAAGACGCCATGCAGACCCTGATGTACCTGCAGGTCTCTGCCAGAGCTGTAGTAGAGGGGAGGAGCCAGCCCTGCTGTGGAGGAAAGAGCCCTGCCCAGCCCAGAGAGCATTCGGAGATGCTGGAGGACTGGTTTAGGTGAAACCAGTAAGGGGTCTGGGACAGACATTGCATAAACTGATTTGAGCCAAATCAGTTTAGTCTGATAGTACATTCAACCAGGCTCATCTCAGACTGGTTTCGGCCATTTTCAAACTGGCTTATGTGCACTGAACATCTATTCTGTTACAGGTTTAAACCAGTTTCTGATAACTTAAACTGCTTTATGCGTAATGTCTATTCCTAGCCATAATTGTTGGTCCAAGTCAGCTATACAAAACAAGAAGATTGCTTGGAAACTGAACTGAAGGGGTATGGCTCAAGATACAGAATATCCAACAACAGACGCTTGATTTGACTGTTCACTCATATTACAAGCCCTCAGGCACTAGCTAAAATCGTATTAGCATTTGAAATTAAAAAGGCATAAGAAAGATTGAGTTGTCATTTCAGTTGCTGATTGAATATGTGCTTTGAAATACCTAAGCTCTTTAGTCCCTTAAACATTGCAGTCCTCACTTTGCAAGGCTTATGATGGAAGGCTAAAGAGTGCCCGGGGCAGATACTGCATTGTTCTTACCTTGAGGTCCATCGCCTGTGCTTTAGGGTTTCTAGATCTTTGGGAAAACTCTTTGTTTATTATATGGCATTGGGGAACAAGACGTTTGAGAAGTCCCTATATTATATGTCTATGTTTGAAAAAGCTTTCAAAGTTGTCTGAAACACATTTTGCATCTCAATTAGGAAGGGACTGTACTCAGAAAAGTGTCCTTTGTGTTTTATGCATGTGCATTTAATTTTTTAGCCACAGTTCTACAAAAATGTAGATGTATTTTTAATTTTGAGAATCTTAGTCATCCCATAAGACTACTCACCTACCTAAAGTTAAATCTGTACACAAGTTTCTGAAGGATCAGACCCTTATTTTATACTAAATTGTACATCATTATATATTTTTATATCGTATGTTTTTGTTTTCACTTGAATTGCATAGTAAGTATATCATCACACAACTTACAATAAATTGGGGGATATTAAAAATTGGGGTGTGAATCTTCATTGTGGGGACTAGCAATATGTGTATTCCATCCATTTCTTTCTAATGATCCTTGGTTTTTAATAACTATGAAACAAGAAACCCCTTTAAAAACTACTTTGATTGGAGTAGCCCTGTGCTGGAAAAGAAGAATGATAGAGACATACCTGGTGTGTTAAGAAAAACATAATTAAGAAGTAATAAACATTATCTCGTGGTCGGAGGAGTGGGCTGAGTCTGGAGATCAGGATTCCAACCAAGTTCATCACTGTCTGCCTTGAGATATGGGGCAAATATAGATGCATCCAGGTTCAGGCATCTAAAAATATGCTCTAAATTTCAGTAGTATAAAGTTCCCTTTTATCTGATGGATGGACATCAACTGGCACAGCAGATCCTTGGTGCATTAACAAAAGTCAAGACTATTTTTTCAGATGTCTAAATATGGTTGCAGGCTTTTACATGTTAAAAATTGGCCTCAGCTTTTTTGTTTTTCATTTTCTTTCTATAAGGGGAATTTTGCACAACAACCTTTTTAACATTGCTTGTGTTACTCTGTAGAGAGGCACAATGCCTTGATCCAGTGAAGTCCTTAAGCACATATTTCAGCACATTGGTGCCTGGTGCAAAGACCATCACTTCAGTAGATTTCTTTTGAATTCAGTGGACTTTGGGGTTGAGCCTCGTTGAACAGGGATGGACATAGGCATGTTCCTAAGTGTTTTGCTATATTGGGAGTTCTGTGCATGCAAAGCATCATTATAAAAGTCATGTGGCTTGCATTTGGCATAACTGGCTGATAGAGAGCTTTTCCTCTAACATAAAGCTGAGATAATATATTTAGTCATGATTCACATTCTTTCTGACTCTTTTTTTTCACCCACAGAAATGAGCCATCGGACATCTGATTTCACAAAAATTATAAATACAGCTGAAAATATCTTGCGTGAGCTGCTGTAAGTTTTTTTTGTTTTTTTTTTTTTTTTAAATAACTTGGTTGCTCTAATAGTGATTAATGGGGAGGTCCATTACTATTAAATAATCTATTTTTACATGCCACAGGTTTTATTCTCTTTTGGGGGCTGAATTTGCACCTCCTTTGGTTCCGATTTATGTATGTATGACAAAAATGTTTTCACTAGATTTAGGAACTTTGCCTGGGGCTTTTCATAAGATCATTTCAAAAGGGCTTGTTTTTGAAACTCCAGTTTAAGCAGTGACAAAGTTCAGTGACTAGTATTCTTGGAGAAACAGTGCAAGCACAGTTCATGATTTGTTCACTGTAGAGCTAGCCATAATCCCTTGATTAGAGGATGAGTTCTACCACAGCTCATTAATAGGTCTTGAGATGACTTGGAGTCCAGTCTTTGAACCACAGATCCGTCTGCAGAAGTTGCAGGTCTTTCTGCAGGGAAGCGTAGACTTGTAGGCTGGGATTCCTCTCCTTTTCCTTCCTCCACTTTTCTTTACTTCGAGGGCAAGATGCTTATTTTGAAATGGGCTGCTGCTTGGTTGAGGCTGCAGTGTCATTGGAATCAGCCAGCTTCTTCCAACTCTTGATGTCTGCATCTATTATCTTGAGAGATGATTTCAATGTGTCTTTGTAGAATTTCCTCTGGCCACTGTGAGATCTTACACCACAACTAAACTGGAAGTTGAGTCAGGCATCCACACAATGTCTGGCCCAGCAAAGTTGGTGCTTGGGGATCACAGACTTGTTAATGTTGGTTTTGGCAACGGATGCTGGTGCTTGTGTGATGATCTTGCCATTTGATGTGGAGGATTTTCTGGAAGCATCATTGGTGATATCTCAAGAGCCTGGAAAGGTGATGCTATCTGTTTCATATCCATAGAGGAGAGTGGGGATAATGACTGCTTTGTAGACCTGGATTTTGGTGTTTCTTCAAAGATCGTGATGAATAAAGACCTACTGAAGCAATTTCCCAAGGAGGCACTTACACACAAGATCCTGTGCTGGATCTCATCAATGTTCACACTCTTAGAGAAGTGGCCACTGAGGTAGGGAAGTGCTTGATTACCTCCAGGGCCTTTCCTTCAATGGTAGTCTGGAGAGAAGGGTCACATTTGTTGTCTAGAGCAGTTGGTAAATTAATTAGTTTTCTTAATGTTGAGAGAGATGCCCAAAGTTTGGTGGACTTCTCCAAAAAGATCCAGTGCAATCTGGAGGATTTTCTCAGTGTGCGTGCGTGCGTGCAAGGTTGATATGTCATTTTGAAGGTAAAGAATGGTTGTTTTGAGTAGTTTGGTCTTGGAGCAAAGATTACCCAGCTTGAAGAGCTCGCCATCCATTTGGTACTCAATGTCAAGTCCAGAAAGAAGGTGGTCCTTAATCAGAACTAGCATGACTGTCAGAAAGGTGGAGAACACAGTTGGGGCAATGATGCATCGTTGCTTGACCTCAGTTCAGATGGCAAATGGATCTGTCTTGATCTGCTACATAGACCTGTCGCAGCCATCTGGTTGTGGAAGAGCCTCAGGACCTTGATGTACTTTCCAGGACATCCAAATCCAACCAGTGCTTTCTACAAGGCTTCATGACTAATGGAATCAAAGGCCTTAGTAAGGTCAGTGAAGGCTACATACAGACCCTGATGTTCCCCACATTTTTTTTGACCTGGCAGGAAACAAAGATTATGTAAATTGCCCCACATGATTGTCTGAAACCTCACTGAGATTCCAGCAGGACTTCCTCATCAAAAGGTAGAAGACAGTTCAGGAGGATGCAGGCAAGGATTTTCCCTGCTGTGAAAAGGAGTGTAGCACCCAAATATTTCCCACGTGCATACTTGTCTCCTTTCTTGAAGATGGTCATGATATTGGCATTCCTCAGGTCCCTAGAAACCTCTTCATTGGAATAAATTCATGGAGTCTCTGCCAGTTCCTTACCACCAGCTTTGTAGATGTCAGCAGGTATGACATCTCATCTGATAGCCTTGTTCTTGGTTTCCTTGATGATATGCCAGACTTCTTTTAGGGGAGGCAGGTTGATGAGGGTCCTTTTTCAGGGTGTTGGGGGATGGGCTCAAAGGTGATATTCAGCGCAGTAGGCTCGGCTGTTCAGGAGTGCCTCAAAGTGCTCTTTCCATCTTGGGCAGGTTCATTGTCTTTCAGGAGTGTAAAGTTGTCCTACAGTTGTAGGAAAGTAAGACCACAGGAAGTTGGACCATAGATGGCTTTCATTGCCTGGAAATAGCTATGCATGTCATTGTTCGTCTGTGTAGAGCTGGATCTCCTTGGCTTTATCTTGCCATCTCTGATTATTTTATTTATTTATTTATTTATATCTCAGATACTCCTTTGCTCTTTGGCTCTGAGGAATTGATATCCTTCATTTCCTGAGATGAGGTGTCATCTTGCCAAGTAGGATGAGTCCTGTTCTGGTTGAGTAGGGCTTGGATCTTGGCATTGCTAGTCATGGTGTTTATGGGTGGTATAGCCAATGGATTCTGCATAGGCCATATGGACAATGGCTTTAGACTTCTTCCAGAGGTTCCTCAATGTTGCCTTCATTTATGGTCAGAGCAGAGAGCTCTTCATGGAGACACTGTTAGAGATCCTTACAGACCTTCAGGTCTTGAAGAGATTTGGTGTTAAGAGTCGTTTGCATTGCATTTGACTGTTTTTGGTGTTTTGGAGCAAGCCGGATGTTCCTAACGGATCTGACAAGATGATGATCCATCTAGTGTCGTTGGTTCCTCTGCATGTAGAGATTTGCAGGGATAAAATTCGTTTGCGTCTCCTGAAGAAAATCAAGGAATTTTGGCCTACTATAACATTGTATATTGTTCTGAACATTACAATAAATGCATTTGCATAGTATATGGGGATTAATGTGCATTTTTATATCAATCAGTAAATAAAATACTTTTTTCTAAGGGCCTGGCTTTACAAATTGTGCATATAAATACCTATGCATTGGAAAAGTAACTTGAAATTTTTGTGAAGAACTTTTCACTATTAGTAGTTAAGCTTTAGAACAAGATATCTAGAGAGATTGTGAAATCTCCATCCTTAGATGTTTTCAAGAGCAGGTTAGATAGATGCTTGACTGGGACGTTTCAGTCAGGAATGATCCCACCTTGAGCCAGGGGGTTAGACCAAATGACCTCTTCAGAGGTTCCTTACATTTTTGCTTGTCAAAGATCCTACGATCTCATGAACAAACAGTCTGTACCCAGTTGGTTATTGTATATGCAGAAATCTGGTTTGCTTTTGGTAATCTGTGTAGACAAATTAGACACGCTTGGAAGTTTCTATAACTTGCCTTTTCCAGTTTAACTTCTTCCAATGCTTTTAACAGTGTTGAACCAAAAATAGATTTACTTCAACAATAGTTCTATATAGCTTTTATATTTTATTTTTTCCAAACAGCTTGTTCTTTGCATCAAAAGTATAGCCTAAGAAATGAAAAAGTATTTCCTGTTAGGCCAGAAATAAACTAGTCTTATTCATGAATACTAATTTTATTATACCTTGTCTACATTAAGTTGTTTATTGTTTGTAACCTGCAATAGAGTTGGTACTCCTACATTACATATTTTATTATTAGTGTGACAGAAAATCTTGCTAGTTTTGCACACTCTCTTATCATATTTGGTATTGACAAATATGTACTATAGCTCCTGATGACAAAGTAAGGCAAGTATTCTGATAAATTAGTTGTTTTTGGTTTATCTTTGTCTGGAATGTCTCTTTCTAAAACTGAAACATATTTCCCCTAAGACTTTTTTTGCATTTAGTGTTTGGTAACAAGGAGGGCCTCCTAAGTCCAAACGTATGGAGTAGAACATTGTATTTCTTTCTTTTACACAGAAATATACCAGGAAACTACAAAGTCATTTTCCTCCAAGGGGGTGGATCTGGTCAGTTCAGTGCTGTTCCACTTAATCTTATTGGACTAAAAGAAGGAAGATGTGCCGATTATGTGGTTACTGGAGCTTGGTCAGCAAAAGCAGCTAAGGAGGCAGAGAAGTATGCCAAAGTGAATATTGTTCACCCTAAACTTGGCAGTTACACAAGTAAGTTTGATGATTAGCGTAATGTGACTGAAAGTTTAGCCCATTGTCACTTTTAGCCAGAATTTCATGTCATTCTAGCAGAACGATTATGTCATTTTTGAGTTATTCCAGAAACACTGCTGTCAAGCTACCGAATTCTACCCAGTCAAACAAATGGCTTCCCATCATTTTAAAATTGCTGGTAAGATCCATGACAGTGAGATCCATTAGCCTGTTTAACTGGAGATGAGATGGAAGAAAAGTGGCTGCTGCTATTGCTGCTGTAGGTGTATGCTTAGAGCATGCATGGGTGGGGCCAGTTTGTAGATCTCACTGGGGCTTGGGCATAAGATGAATGCCAAGCTGTTCAGTACTGACAAAACTGAGACGCTTCTGAACATGCCAAGAAGAATTTTAAGTGCTTGAAGAACTTTACTGTTGAAAAAATAGGTTCCTAAGCTGTTAGGCCAGAGCTTTGATGCTTTTCCCTTATTAGGAGTCTCAAGTCCCTCCTTAGACACTTAAAGTCACTTTGTGGCTGTAGCTGAAAGATGGCTTTGTCTTGTTGCTAGTCAAAGCATTGCTTCCCAGTGTAATAAAGCAGCCTTAAGCACTTCAAAGTTTAATGCATAAGTAAAACTGCATACCAGTAAGATTAGTGTGCTGATTCCACTCGTCTGTGATAACCTTTGTTTATCCTTTCCTTATTTGTCACAGAAATCCCTGACCCAAGCACTTGGAATCTTAACCCAGATGCCTCTTACATCTATTACTGTGCTAATGAGACTGTCCATGGTGTAGAGTTTGACTTTGTACCTGATGTCAAAGGGGCAATTTTGGTTTGTGATATGTCATCAAACTTCCTGTCCAGGCCTGTGGATGTTTCTAAGGTAGAGTATCAAACATGCTGAAGAATAATGTCTACACATTACAGCACAGCAGGCTCAATCTTAAATACCTAGAATTATGCACCTGAATTAATAGCCAGATTGTCAGGTGTGTTGAGCACTCTCCATTTCCACCAGGAAAGCCACCAGGAGTTGTTCATGCTGATGCATCCAGAAAATCCAAGCTTCTTTTATTTAGGCACCTACATGGATTGGAGACATGAATTGAGACGCTTGTATTTAATAACTCTCTGTAGTGTGCCATCTTTTCTAATGAGAATTAGATGCATGTTAAATTTACTAGCATTTGTTTTAGAATGAACTGTCCATATTACCTATAACACGCTAAGGACAATCTTAGTGTCAGGACTCGCATATGCTTACAGTAATTTTGAGAGTGTCTGTCTGTATCTTTTTGGTGGGTTGTTTAACTGAAGCTCTACCCAGATCTGGTGTATTTTTATTAACCATATTTAGGTTGTATATATTTTTTTCCTTCAAGTGATTATAGGAAGGGATACGGTAGTTACTGTGCTGCAGCAGACTCAATTAATTTAATGTCATTACAGTGCTTTGGAGCAGCCTCGCTGCTTGTGTATAGGCGCCCCTGGATTCTGCTCTTGGCTGCGCCATGGGCAAGCTTTATGACTATGATCAAGCAATTTAAAATGTTTATGCCTCAGTTTCCCTGTCTGTAAAATAGGGATAAAATAGAAATATATAATCATCTTTTAAAGAACTTTAAAATATTTAATTCATTTACTTTTTGAATGAATACAGTTTATCAAATAACAGATTTAACATATAAAGATGCACCTATTCCCCTAAAATATACAGTTGTAAGTACTTTCAGATCTTTGCAGGAGAAGCACTATAGAAGTGTGACATGCTACTGACTCGTGAACTTTTTTTTTCTTTTTATATGTAGTAAAACCAAGACACATGACCTTCTCTAGGGAACTGTTGGGAAGGGAAAGATATTTTATTTTCTACTTGGACTTTATAGATTTCCTTTCTTTAGCTTCCTTTTGTTCTGGTAGAGCAGTGATTCTCAGCCAGGGTGAGACAAGTTCCTTTTAAGGGTGCTGCTCTGTATTAGCATTCTTAGGTGTACACACACCTATACATGATTCAGAAGATAAACCTGGGAATTTCTAATAATCCATAGTGTCAAAAATACCCTGACCTGTTGTAGACTTTCTGAGTTATTTACCACAGAATAATTCTCCGTAGTCAAAAACAAAGTGAAAGCTAGGGGAGTCCTGGGTCTAACAAGGGGTGCTTTGAGTCTAACAGGATTGAGAGCCAGAGAGCTAGAGATTACATGGTGCCACTTGAATGGTTTGAAAATGCCTTTAAGTAAATTTTGCTTTGGATCACAAACAGATGGGGACACATGAGAATAGTGTGTATTGTATGGGGCCTTTGTAGATGAGGTAGGATGATTCTTGAGGTGGACTGCCTCATATGAAAGTGAATATTTTGTTAGTATAGCTAAGCAGGCAGATACCAATCATCTGGAATTTGAATTGTACCCTGAAATCAACACACAGTTTTCAATGATTCCCATACATTTCAGATAACTTGGTTCAAAAATACTTATCTGTATTTTTTTTGTGGAAAAAGACAGATGGCATAACAATAATACTCTCAAGTAAATCGATGCCTCTAAGAAATTCTCCTGGTCTTCTTCCTATTCAAGTTTGGTGTCATTTTTGCTGGTGCCCAGAAGAATGTTGGCTGTGCTGGAGTCGCTGTGGTAATTGTACGAGAAGACTTGTTGGGATTTGCACTCAAAGAATGTCCCATAATACTAGATTACAAAGTACAAGCTACAAATGGGTCATTATACAACACTCCTCCATGCTACAGGTAATTTTTCCTTCTAAAACGTAATATTTTTCATCTAGCAAACCACTAGGTTGGCGTACACTGCTATCAGAAAAAGGTTTCTGAAATGAACATTCATAGAGTGGAGGCTGGAAACATGATAACTTTGAGAGAGTGGTTGTCACAGGACACAGTCCTATGACTGACTCGGGGTGCTCGGCATCTGGCAGGATCGAGTCTTAAGTTCTTTATCTGAAGTGTATACTTAAAGAGCTATAATTTATTGTATGCACATCGGGGCTCAAGTTTCTGCTGGTTTAAAATGAATTGGTCCAGAGAATTCCACAGTACTACCAGAGATAGTACTGACAGAATCCTTCTCTTTAATCGTCATCATGGACAAGTATAGATCCCTTATTTATTAGATGAAGCTAATGGCAAGTTACTCATAGGATGAAAACCTACAGAGTGGCACGCTTGCCATTCTGCATTTCATCAGATTTTGAACAGATAACCCGCTCCAGGGTTAATCTGGCATCCAGAAAAACCTCTATTCTTTTGCTTCATAATAATCACTGTCAATCAAGATTAAGGTCAGAATAAATTTGGCAGTGTTGTATATTGCACAGCAAAACGTGACTTGCTTTTTTGTGGCTACTGACTGTAACATGGTGACAGTTGTGAAATCATGCTTTGCCAGCAGGAGACTCAGAAAACCTATGAGAGGTAGACACTACAAAACCAATCCTGCCTCACCTGTGGCAAAATTACCTTGACTTCAGTGGAAGTTGGAACATTTCTTATATAACACATACATTTAAAGTGGTGATTTTTAAAAAACATTTTTTAGTAATATAATACTTTAATTCAGAACTCATTTTTTAAAAAAAACAACTTATCTCCTTTACCTTAGAATTATGTTTGCTAGATAACTTTGGAAAAAGAGAACTGTACTTTTAAAAGTATGGTATTTCATTTTGGTTTTGAGAAGAATCCCTATGCAAAGCAAAATTTAAGTCAATACAACTTTTATGCCTATTTCCACACAATTTAAGAAGGCCATTGTTAAGGCATACTGTATGTGTTAACTCCTATATATGGAGTTACAATATAATTCCATAACTTAGTATATAAGCTCAGTGGAGCCAATTCATAATTCATATGGAAACTGAAGCTCTGACTTTTCCATACATGACACGTGACTATACTACTAAAATGAAATGGGACTTTTTATATTAACTAGTTTCTGCTTTTTAAGGTCCGATTACATCTCATGATCATTCACTGGGTTCAGTTGGTGAGAACTAGATGCACATGTCACACTATAGGAGTGGGAGGAGTACTGTGGCCCAGACATTTACTGCCACTGCTTCTGGATACCTGTTGATGTAATCTGAAAAATAGGACAGAGGTAGCAGGAGTGACCTTGTCATTATCATGCATGTGTATCTGGACATTTGCACTCCTTGTGTACTTAAGGTATCACACATGCGCAGAATGCTGGGTTGTTTTTTTTTTCTTCCTGTTGATAAATCTTCTATTTCATAATCGGTTGTTGTCCTACTTGCCAAAGCACACATTCCATAACATGCTTGTATATGCCAAGTTTTAAATCCAAGCCATTCATGTCTTTTCAAGTGCAAAAGTATTTCCATTTGAAAAATGAGAAGTCTGCCACATCTCAGAATTTCAGCTGCGGCGCTTCTGCATGTGAGGATTAAAACAAAAGGCGACTCCTCAGCGGAAAAGAACTGAGGAATTCCATTTCTGTGATGAAAATTATTTCTAATGCAGGTGTCTTTTGGCTATAACTACATTCCTGTCAATAGTATCAGTTGGGTAATGAGAAATGCAGTAATTTAAAATACATTGTAATGATCAGTTGTTTTTTTTTTTTTGTTTTTTTTTCTTCTTCCCTACCAGTACTTTGCCAGCTTTTACTACATGCCAATGACCTGCATCCAAGGATGCTTCAGAATCCAAAATTTAATACAGGACTCAATGTTGGCAGGAGGCAGATATATTTGGCTTGGTTTTAAAATGCTTTCTCTGCTTTGTAAGAGGCTGGCAAAGCTTCCTTACTTTCCTTCCACCTTCCCTCACTTTGTTCTGGTTAGCTGGCAGATAGACAGGAAATATTAAGTGAGTTTGCCTAAGCCACTTCAGCACAATATTGAATTCAGTTAATGTGATGTTGATTGTTTTAACCTTTTGGCACCAAGAGGCCTGACTTTCTAATGTTCAATTCTTGACCTAAAATTATCAATGAATTTGCTGGACAAAATATCATATTCCTTTTATATTTAATGCTGCTTCAACAGTATACTTTTGTCTAGAGTTTAACAAAGGTAAGGGATTTTCTTTTCTTCTTGACCAGATTATTTGGATTTCTTCTGATCCACTCTTCCAACCTAACTTCTAATCACAATTAGTCCTGCATGCTTGTGTTTCTTAGGGTTGGAAGTAACGAGAGACCAGTGCAAAACTGTGCATTATTTAACTGGACCTTCAAAACTGCATTTAATTTATGCAGAGATCTTGCATGCGAGAAAATTACATTGTGCTATTGTAAAAGTTGCAAGTTTTAGTTTTCAAAGCAATCCATAACCTCAGTTGTTCTACAGTATGTTTCTGAAGTGTTTAAAGATTCGAGTTTAGTATCCAAGGAGAAATTAAAGGTAGAAAAGTTTAAAAAAAAATCTCTTGTTAGACCCTCGTGAGAGAGATTTGTAGGGTAATGTTCTCTAAGCACTCCCTTGGAAACTGTAATAGAGGGATTAATAAAAGCAAACCTGTTGGAAATAAGCCATAAAAATTTGTGAACAGTTTATTATGTAAAGTGGTGTAGTCGTGGGAAATGCTTGAACTAGAACAAGCAGAGTTTTGTAGCAAAAGCACAAAGGCAGAAGGCTTTGGAGATTTTTACATTTACACTGAGTAACTGGCCTTGAAATAGTTGGTTTGTAGCCATCCATAATGAACGGACTCTCAAGACTTGCATCCTAATTAGTAGTACATGTAAACTAGTTATTATTTACCTATGTTTCTATGAAAGTTTTTTCAGGCAAAAATGTGGTCATGGACTTATGTTTAATGTTTTTGAAAGCAAGATTAGAGTCCTGGCATAATGCTGACAGGGACACTTGAAAACTGTCTGCAGAGCTTTGCCGGTCCAGCTGCACAGGTTATATAACAGCACCTTTTTTTCCAGCTTGGCATCTCCTTGTCACTTCTGCGATCATTTATACTGGCCTGTTAATTCTGCAGTCCTGAAGGAAGCAAAGTGTCCAAGGAAGTTTGTGGGAGGCCTGTCTTGGTGAGGACTGCAGGATCTGCCTCTGTGCGACTCAGTTATATTCAGCAAACTCTTGTGGTTTTAAAAGTTACCAATTATTCCAGCTAGGCCCAGACATGTCACTTGCTTCAGAAGATCTCAGAACCTGGAATGCTTTACCAATTCAGCCACCTAAACTGTTCAACACTTGCTACCTAAACTATTACTTTTTTTTTTTTTTTTTTTTTTAAAAACGGTGGCAAAGAAAAGTTTAAGTATGACTACTTTTATTTTATTAATACTATGACATCTTAACCTTTTGTCTTTGCTTTACAGTATCTATATCATGGGCTTGGTCCTGGACTGGATAAAGAACAATGGTGGAGTTGCAGCTATGGATAAACTTAGCTTAATCAAATCTCAAATGATTTATGATATCATTGAGAAATCCAATGGATTCTATGTGTAAGTTACTATATTGACGTAAGTTACTATGATACCTTTTTTTTTTTTTTTGGTTTTCAAGATTTATTATATGGCACCCAGAGAAATAACTTAAAAAATGGTGACAGTAACATGTTAATGTTACTGCTCTATTTTTCCCCAGATGTTAAAATCAGGTGCTGGGTTAAGTAGGGCAAACTTCACATGCAGCTGCTTTTCTTTAGCAGTTTCTTAAGCTGTTTCATTAGAATGGGAAGGTGTATGTGTGTGGGGGGGTTGTGTGTTTTTAAAATCTTTGTACCTACAGATTAATTATGAAAACATATTAAAAGCTTTGATCTGAAATTTTTAAAATGCAGTATCTGGGGAAAAAAGTGGTCTAACAGAAGCATAATCAGCTTCCTTTTTTTCCTAAAAATTAGAAATCTGGTGTGGCTGACATGCTCAAATATTGTCTACAGGTTTAACAAGCTGTTACATATATTACCTCATAGTCTCTTCTTACATGGTCAAGAAATGCTGTTAAATTTTTCCTAGTCTTTCTGCTGAGACAAGTAGGTTAGATGCCTATACTTGCCCATAGAGCTGAATTTTACTCCCACTGCTATCCGTGGCAAGAAACTCCTATGGAAATAGCTGAGAAAAGGATTAGGCTTAAAGCATTTATAAAAATCATTAATAACTTTTCCTTGATAGCAGCTTTATTTTTGTCAAATATAGTGCATGTGTACTTTGAGTAATTTAACACTATGGAAAGTACTCAGTTAGTGTCTATTTTTTAGCTTCAGGGGCAAAAAAAATAGTTAATCTATTTTATGATATAAATCGGAGCAATTGTCTAATGGTTTATTAAATCTATTGTTGAATATTATCCAGACATATTTTCCCTTGTCACTAACATAAAATGGACACATTTTGGATCTAGTCAACTTTCCAAATAAGTAAGATGGGACAAAATTAGAGTTGGTTGCAGTTTTAGTACATGGGATATAGTCTCTCAGTACTATCTCTTCCCCCCTGCCAGCTTAACCACTTTAGTGACAGATATAACCCTCTGCATTTAGCATGATAGTGACTTGAGGCTTTGATCCTGCTACACTGAAGTCATTGGGAGTTATTTTTCCTTTCACTTCAATGAGATCAAGCCTTGAGAAGTATTTCATGACAAATAGAAAAACTTTGGGCCTGCCCAGCTGTAAGTAGGGGATGCCGTATAGTATTGATGGTAAATAAGTTGCATCTGAAGGATGAAATCACAGCTTACACTAATACTGACATCTTTTCATTTTACCAATGTGTAAAGAAACCTTTTGTAGTTAAGGTTGCAGCATTTTTACCATGCCTATGGCTAATGGTAAAGGCTTTTCAGAAGGTACCCATCCGGCTGTGACATACCACCTGGGTAGTGGCATGCCTCACTGGACAAAGAATGTGACAGGCCTTTCAATGCATTGGAAAAGCTGCCAGAAAATGTTGCATTTCACTTGTATTTTAATTGTCAACTTCCATATGCTAGCAACTTACATTGAATGGATGGTAAGGAATGTGGTGTCCATTCTTTGTCAAATAAAATAATAGTATCTAAAGGGCAAGGATTTTTGTGGATGGTGTCTTTTATTGGACCAACTGTATAGTTGGGTGAGACGTAGAGGAACATTCTGGTACCACTTTACCTTTCCTCA
The DNA here is from genome assembly GCA_030014935.1 of Caiman crocodilus. NCBI lineage: Eukaryota > Metazoa > Chordata > Crocodylia > Alligatoridae > Caiman > Caiman crocodilus. The sequence continues at coordinate 6,335,012 of JAGPOW010003395.1, read as the reverse complement.
GACCATGTTTTCCTGGACCACTGTGGCTATAACATCACCTCAAAACTACCAGTCTCTTTAAAAATGCTTTAATTTTCAGGTTTTGAGTTTTTTTGTTTTGTTTTTTTTTAACAAATTAACACCTGACAATCTACAGAGTAGCTCACTGTAGTAGGTTCATGGTTAACTAGCTCACTCTCAATCCTCCAGGATCCTTTTACAGGCTCACCGCCTCTGTTTGTTGCCTGTATTCCCCGGAGGAAACTCCCACACAGCAGGCATCAGTTAACACAAGCACTGTTTATTCTAACCATATACATATTCTGTAATGCATTCACAGTCTCTGGCGAGTGCCCAGGAGAAAGGCACTCCAGGCAGGGTCCTTGGGCACTGCTGTGCTGACCCGCCAGCTCTCTCCCTCTTGGTTCTCCACTTCCAGATTCTCTGTTGTTAGGCTCCCGGCTTCCAGCAAGCTGTCAGCCCTTTGCTACTGGCCGCCTGCCTGCCTTGGCTCTCGGCTCTCAACTGGCTGCCTGTTCTAAGCTCCTCTCTAGAAACCTAACTTTCATAGCCCTCTGGTAAAACAAAGATTAATTGCAATGAATATTTGCATTATCAGTATTGTATTAAGATACTTTCATTGTGGTTTCATGAATAGGGCAAAGTGAAATTGAAATAAAAAATGTCCAACTTGCTTATAGGTCATCAAAATTAAGCCTCTAAGGGGCCCAAATGACTGTCTTGCCCAGGGCCTAACAACCCTAATGCCACCAAAGCCAGGCCCTTTGAGCTGGCAGGCTGCTACATGCTACCCTCACTAATAAAGGAAACTCTACAGCTTCATGCCTTCTTTCATAACTAGCAGGTGATGGAGAAAGCTCTAATATTGCCATTTCTTTTCCACAAATACCAAAAGTATTTTTGCTTAAAGGTACTATCTTGAACTACTCGGCTTTCAGTAAAGGATTGAAGCTGTAGTACTTCCACTCTATTTTGAGCCTACATGTGATTGTACAACCCATGAAAGAGTTGTTCCTTAATATTCATCTTCTCCCTTTGAGGTGTATTTGTAAAAGAATTAACTAATCTTGAGGGGGGACTGTAACTATTAATGAACGTTACCTTAATTTTAATGGCCATTTTCTTGTGCCATGTTCTTAAACATTAATAAGTAAATTGCCACTTACTTTTGATGACACTGTTCTTCATCCATTCTTTATAACATCTACTCCCACAGTATTTAAGTACCTGGAATTTTCGAAGTGGGCTAAGGAAGTTAGTTCCCACTGGGTGCATCTGCATGTTCATTAGTGCACTTCAAGTAATACACATTAAATCTAGTATTTCCTGGCACCTATACATGTGCTGGACCTCTGTCTGAGGCATGCTAATAAGACACATTCGGGCAGACTTAATCAAGCATGTTAACATGCTCTAGCAGCCTCTGTCTTCTGTATTCAGCATCCCTACACCTCAAAGTGGTAGTGGGGGTGCTTGAACGAAAGCTTGTTGAACTACTTTTAGTTCAAGCACTCCTGCCACCGTTTTGAAATGTGGGACACTGAATACACATGACACGGTGGGCACTTGGACCCTCTAGAAAGTGCCCCCTCCCCCCAATCCTATAGTACGTGTATAGATGCTCTCCATTGTGAGGTACTAGAAAAGTGTGCATCAGCGTATTTTAATACACATTAGCCAAAGAGCACATTTTTTGTGACACTTCATTGTGTATTAAAATTGGCTAATGTACGCTAGAGCACGTGTACATATGCGCACTGACTTTCAGTGGAAAATGAAAATAAGATTTTTCAAAAGCAGCCAAGTGACCTAGGAGCACTGAACGTGACTTAAGATGCTAAATGTCTGGGGGTTTCAGGCCCCTTTTGAAAAAAAAACCCAGAATAAAGGTATATCTGAATTTGCTAAAGTAAGTTAGGTTTTATCAAAGTTGCATTACCAATCACATCTAACAATGAACTTTTTTTTTAGCCCAGATACAGGTTGATACTTTTTTATATCATTTTAACTGGTTGATGTCAAATCTAAGATGAACTGTGGCCAACTATATCCAAGTAAAAGGTGTCAGGCAGTGTGAAAAGGAGGAAGAAGCTTGACATAGCCAGGGTTAATTATAATGTGCTAGCTAAAGTTGACTGAGCCTCAGCTCCTTTCCTAGTTCGGAAAACTGAAGATAGTAAAAAAACAAAACAACCCCCCCCAAAAATGTCCACTATAACAAACTACTATATATTTTGGTGGTTACGAACTTTGCAGTCTGATCCTGCAAATGGTTCCAAATTCCGTATGGGGGGGAAATAGATTAAGGACATATATTTATTTTTCAAATTTATCAGTTGCCCAGTAGAGAAAAGGAACCGAAGCAGAATGAATGTTCCCTTTCGCATTGGCAACGTTAAGGGTGATGAAGCACTGGAAAGGAAATTCCTTGAGAAAGCTGTTGAACTTAACATGATATCTTTGAAAGGACATCGGTAAGTACAAGCGTAATAGATTCATTTGTAACTTGTGTAGTCGCTTGTGTAGAATCCATACATTCACAAAACGGCCGTGTGTATCCAACAGTTCTCCAGTGTTGTACCACCAGTATTTCAAACTGGGAGGATTTGGACTGGCAGCCTTGAGGCTGTAATAGGAGACAGAAGCATCACTGCTGCCCTTGGCTTTGTGTGAGTAGGGAGGATTTTCTTCCTATTCCTATCTCCAGCCAAGTCCTGAACAATTCTTCTCAGTGTGGTACTTGGACTGTGTTGTGGACATAAGCATTAGCTCTTGAGGACACAATCTGCTGCTATACAGGATATAAGTACTCAAGAAGGATTTTCCAGGGTAAGATACAAGCTTTCCATGTAGAAGACTGGGGTTCAGTTCCCTGAAACACCACAGTCTGTATGACTTTGGGTAGATTGCTTACTGTATTTCAGAGGACTCATTTATATGTGCACTTAATGTGACACAATAAATTCTAGTGTACATTGTGCCTGAATTTATTGCTCCCAGGCGCTGTTTCCATGCATGTCCAGGACTGCAGCACTTTGAGCCGGATCAGAGCAGCCCCAGCTGGCACAGGGCCAGTGAGGTCAGCTTGCTAGCCCAGGGCTGCTCTGACCCATCTTATTGTGCTGTGGACGGACTATCTGCAGCATCATGATGCTCCAGTCTGGGGCTAGCCAACAGGCAGTCCCCACACTGAAGTATCCTCATGCCTGAGCTGTCTCTGTCAGGATCTACATATGCGTTGCGGTGCACTAAATAATGCCACCATAGAATAGTACTTGTGTTGACAAGCACTAACCTCTATGGCAGCATTTATTAATTTACTGTGGCCTAATAGCGCTGCATGCATAGATGATGAGACTTTACTGCAGAGGTAATTAGGCAACTGCTGTAAATATCTTGTGTAGATGTGCTCAGTGTCAGCTTCCCATCTCTAAAACTGGGATAGTCTTTTCCTACTTCACCAGGGGGGCGTTGAGATTCTTTGAGGTAATTACTGTGAAGAAGTTATTACAATAATGGGTGCCATGCAAGTACCTAAATTAGATAGATGCTTTCTGACATCAAGGGGAGCCCGTGTGCTTACATCAAGGAGTAGAATATTGCTTCCTGTTGGCATAAATGTGAATTATAACTTTGTGAAGAGGAGGAAATAGCTGTGTGCAGTGTATGATAAACAAACCTTTACTGATGCATCAAAAAATAACAAGTGTTTTCTTTTCAATTCAGGTCTGTGGGTGGAATCCGTGCTTCTTTATATAATGCTGTGACAGTAGAAGATGTTCAGAAGCTTGCAATGTTTATGAAAAGCTTCATGCAAATACATCAGTCATGAATGATCATGAACTAGCGCAATGCTACACACCTGAAAATTGCCCCCAGAAATGAAAGGGGTTGAAAATATGTTGTGGTACTGCAGAAAATGCACAAGAATTTTTAGTAAACGAGTTATACCTTGCTCTTGCTCTTGTATCTGTTGCAACTAATTCAGTGGGAATGTAGGGCCCAATCTTGCAGTGATTGAGCAGCCTCAGCTTGGTTGCCCAGTTGAAACTGAGGATGCTCACCCAATGCAGGATTTGGCCCTAAATTTGCAAAGCATGTAACAGTATTTGCAGTCAACCTGTGGATAGAATTGACTGTGGATAGGTTTCATGTGCAAGTAGAATCACAATCGATTCCAGCCTATGAAAATATTTCTTTTAATCTTTTGTTACTGATATTTTGCAGCTAAAAATAATTTCTTCATTAATGCCTTTTTTCTCACTAATTTTCAGTAGATCAACTTTTGTCATTGGCTTGGTTCTGTAAGCAGAACTTTGTACTATATGAACGCATAAATGAAGCTAGAAATAATGATGATTGAAAACATTTGGTTGGTATATCAAGTACATTCCAAGTATACATCAGGGACAATCTCCAGGGGAGCTGATGTCGGTATTCCTAAATTTTGGACCCTGGCCTATAATGGTTACACCCAAGCATTTTGCTTCCTATTTTGAGGAGCCCCATCTAGTAAATATTACTGTAGTATGTAATTGTAGTATTGGGCCCTTTATTTGTATTGTTAATTTTAGATGTAAAAATAAGACATATATGCTTTTGTAGTGATATCAGTTTTTAAGATGTTTTGTTTGTCTCTGCATTTTATATTTTAAACCACTTTTTATGTATTGATTTTTTTTTTTTTTTTTTTATACTACTTTTGGAGTGTGATTACCTTCTGCTCCTCACAAGAACATTAATTTGATAACTTGTAAAATGGGACTGTTACACTCTACCCAGTGGAACAACTGACTACTTCCGCCTTTTTTTGCTGACTTCTAAGTCCAAAAGCTAACACAGTTATTCTTGCCTGCTCTTTGAATTGTATCTTTCCCTTTTTTTTGGTTGCTCCACTAGCTTCCCTCTCTTTCTGCATCTCTTCAGTATTATCATCTTTGCATTTACAACTCTGCATAACTTCAGCTGATGTACATCTTGGTTCCCCCGTCATGTGCTTACTCTACCAATTCCCCTCTACCCCATGGCCTTACTCTCATTTTTATGTCTTATTCCATGTACTCTCTTAGCTTCAACAACATTTTCCCTATCCCAGAATGTCAGAGACCATTATATACACCTCTTTGGCAAGTCATTTCTTCTGCATAACCCACAGTCATTAACTAATACCAATAAAAAAAATGCTTCCAGAAGCTTACTAGTGAAGCAAAAATGTGGACTACTCAGTACCATCCTTCAGGATTCCTATACTTGTGTCTGATTTCTTTCTTTCTGTTCAGGCTGTTATTCTTCATGGAATTTGTGTTCCTTTGCTGCTTCTGTAGTGCCAAGCACAATTTTGAAGCTTTAATAACACTAATGATGGACCATTTTCTTTCTGGTATAACTTCATTGCAGTCAGTGGAGCCAAACCAGGGATGAATCTGATTCCTGATTAAAAGTAGTAGTTTTATGACTGCTGTTATAAGAGTCCTTGTCAACTTACTTGTTTCATTTGTTAGTGTATTACTAACAAAAATAAATAAAGACCTACCACAGAATATTATGCAGAACACAGAGTCTATTTTATTATTTGGGGCTTTGTAAGGATTTCTTTTTACCCCCTCAGATAGAGAGGGCACATCCAGATGAGTGCGCATGTGCCTCTTGCCCTACTTCAAACCCCTTTGAGGCAGGGCAATAGTCATGTGCGAGAGTTAAAAAATGTTCCCTGCGCTGCAAACTTGTAGCGCGGGGAGAAAATTAGCCCCCTGAATATCTAGGGGTCTAAAAAACCCAAAGTTTGAAAAAGTGGGGCAGGCAGAGGCTGCCAGAGGCTGGGTCCTCCATGGAAACGCTCTGGCTGCTAGAGCATCTCTATGGTTGGACTCTTGTCCCAGTGCTGAAACACGTGGCTGGCCAGGCCATGTGTTTCAGCACCAGGGCTCTGGTGCTGGTGAGTAAGGGGTCGGGGGAACCCCGATGGCTCCACCCACTCACCCAGCACCCCCAACCCCTGCTGCAGCTGGCCTCATCGCCCCCAAGCCCCACCATCCCTACTCCCCGACCCCATAAAGAAACAACAACAAAAATCCAGCACTTACCAACTGCTGTCTGCTGACTGAGTCCCCAGCGGCCCCAGCCTGGGCCCTCCTGCCCCCACCCCCACACACTATCCTGTCCTGCCCAGGGGGCTCTGCCAGGAGGCCCTGGAGCTCCCCCGACCCTTTCTAAGGTAAGCAGAGGATTTGTTTTCCATTTTTTTTCCTGTTCTTTTTCTGGGTTTTTTTTTAAAGTGATGGTGCCTGGGGTTGTGGGGGTAGCCATGGGAGCCTGGGGGTGGGGCAGCTATTTGGGGGTCTGGGGGAGCATGGGTGGGGCAGCCATTGGGGAGGCTGCAGCAGCTGGTGGGGGATAGGGCCAGGTGGGGCAGCAATCAGGGCTGGGTTGGAGCCTGGGGGCCTTGCAGGGGGTGGTAGCTCCTGCAGGAGCTATTTGGCCCCTTTGGGGGTCGAACCCCCTTTTGGGGGGCCGAAACCTTCGTGTGGGGGCCATCGCCCTATGAGAGGGCAGCAAAATACGTATTCATGAAACATGTATTTAGAGTTCACTTTATTATTATGATAAGACACTTGCTTTAACACTGTAGATGCAATACAAGAAAACTAGCTGAAAGTGGATTTAGCGTTAGATATTAGGAAGAAATTTTTCATAGTAAGAGTGGCCAGGATCTGGAATGGGCTTCCAAGAGAGGTGGTGCTATCACCTAGCTTGGAGGTCTTCAAGAAGAAGCTAGATAATCACCTGGCTGGGGTCATCTGACCTTGGTTTTCTTTCCTGCCAGGGGCAGGTTGGACATGATGATCCACTGTGGTCCCTTCCAACTCTACAATCTATGAATCAATAAAACATTGTCCAACTGATCACTGTCTCTGTCTCACTCACTCTCTGTCTTTATAGTGGTCTTTTGTTTTACTTGTGGAGGAACATGTATTTGGGGGTATTTTACAGAGTGACTTTGGAATTCTTTTTATCTGGGATTTCTCAGATTTCCAATAGGGAACACCAGAATTCCTCCTAGGGAGGCTGCTGGCAGGACCCTGCCTGCTCAGAGCTGCACCTTGGACCTATCTGGCTGTGGCTGACCTCCTTGCCAAATGGAGTAAGGAGGATGTGCGTTGACAATTTAAACAGGCCACCCCACCCAGAACATCTGGGAGATAGCTGCCCAGATGGCCGGGCGGGGGCATATGTAGCAGTAGTGCCACACAGAAGCCAACCCTGCAATCACAGTCCACTGGCAGCTGGGCCAGAGGGGCAGATGCCTCTACTGGCTGTATAGTCCCCATTGGGGTCTAGCAGGTCACAGCCAGGCAGCAGCTCCCACTGCCAGACTAGCGCAGTGAGTAGAGGGTGCAGGGAATGCTCAAGGCTGCTTCAGCAGTCCAGCTGGCACAAAGGGTAGTGTCCCCAGGTACCAACTGGCCAGGCCCCAGAAGCTCCTGAGAGCTAGTAGCCCTGAGTTACTAGCTCAGGGTGACTTTTTATACTGCTAAGGCCAGGATGAGGCAACTTTTTATACTGCTGGGGACAGTGCAGGTGCTGGCCCTGGGCTCTAGCTCTCCTTGGCTGAAGATCTGGGAGGAGCCTGCAGGGTTATTTTGCCCCAAGTGGCACAGTTTGCTCCACAACAAAGTGCATGTCTGAGCATGTGCGCTGAAGCAAAAAGCCCTGGCTCAAATTTGCACTGCTTCTATTTGAGCTACTGCAAGCACACGAACTTGCATGCGTGCATGCACTCAGAAAGTGCTCTTACGAGACCATAAGAAATTAGAAGTAAATGCATTCTGCCTGATACTGGATCAGTCCCAGTCCCTATCCTGCTCATTTTGCATTTGTAACCTTTTCAGGTCATTTTGGATTGATGCTGCCTTCCTTAGTAGGAATGTACAATTGGCATAGGAAATGCATATTACTATGAGCCAAGGATTGGACAACCCTTTTCCGTAACACTTGTCAAGTTCCACAGCAGGTTTTCTTTCCCCAAAACCTGGAGATCAAGAGAATCCAGGGTAACAGGGACTGGCTAGGATGTTTCCCTTGGCAGATAAGTGACTGGCCAGTGGACAGTCCATGTTAGTAGACTGTCTCTGAAAGTGTGTGGATATATTAGGGGAGTTGAGCAGTGAGGGAGTGGATGGATTGGAGAGCATTTCCTGCTATCTTTGCAGTGTGGTCCATGCCAAAGGTCAAAACTTGTCCTTTAGAATGACTGTCAATAACTGCCTCCATTAAGAATAATTTAATGGTATCTTCTGGACTACAGTGTTCTGAGACAAGAAAATGACCCTATACCTTCCTTCAGTTTGTTGGGGGATGGATTTTAACAAGGGTCTGCTAGAAGCCTTTGTGATTCAATAGCCATATGCTGCCAACACAGTGACATTTTCCATGATGCACTGTCATGTCAGTTAGAGCTTTCCAAGGTTGGGTATGTGAGACTGACACTGCTAAGTGTGGAGCTGTTGAGAAGGGAAATGAGGTGCCCACCTGATCTGAATATGACCATAGGAGTTTTAGGGATTCTTCTGAACTCTGCTGCGTGTCTTTTTGGGAAATGTTCCTAAGGACCTCCAAACTATCAAATAGTCATTGACTATTTTGTAATAATCTTTCATGTTTTATATGATATACAAACGTCTTTAAAAAAAGTGATTTTAAAAGAACTGTTGAATTTCTTTTTTTAATATAGTCACAGGTCACTATTTTTATCATACCGAGGCAACTGTCTGAAAGTGGTTTTTTTAGATTCCACCTGCTGAGCACAGTGGAGAATATTTGCCAGTGGTAAGAAGGATCTAGATTAGATATCGAATGCTGTGGAGGTCATAGGACTCTTCCCATATGTTATACAAAAAGCATCGGTGACTAAATCCACAATTCTAAAACAGCATCATGACAGAAACATTTCTTGACGTGCAACATTGCTTGTGCTAATGCATCTGATATTAGATTGCAGACACCCTGTTGCATTAGGAGCTTCTCTGCCCCTGACCCAAAGCTTTTTCATGAATAGTTGTGCTAGTCTCTGGGTGCATTGACACAAGTTGTTAAATGCGCAGTAGACTAATTTTGCTGCGCATTAACATGTTACAGCAAAAGCTGTTCTGTTGGCAATGTGTAGTGGAATTAGTCTACTGTGCATTAGCATCACTTAAGGCATGCATTGGTGCGACTGTGCAGTAGTCCTGGTTACTGTGCATTTAGTTATTACCTTTTACTATGGGTACTAAACTTAATGTGCAGTAACCACAGCACATTTAATGCATGTGTACATGTGCCCTTTGAGATGCCCAAGGAATTAAATAAGAATTCTGGGCCTGATTCTGCATGTTCTCACTCATGCAAGTACTGTAGTCCAGGGAGCTAATGTTTTGAAGGATTAGATTCAGTGTTTCAGATGAAACTTTGCATCTCCTTTTTCAGCTTAATAGATTTCAAGTCCGATTTTCCTGCTCAGTTGATACTTTGTTTTGAAAATTTAAGAAAATTAATATAATTTAATAATTAATATTTTCTTAAATTTTCAAAACAAAGTATCAACTGAAAAGGAAAATTAGACTTGAAATCCCATTTGCTACAGCAAATAATCTAGGTTTTACGACCCGCTGTACTATGGTCTGAATTTCAAGACTGTTAGCGGCTAAATGAGGAATAAGTAAAAAAAAATGGACAGTGTATTTTGATAGATTAGATAGTGTCAAATTATTCTGAAAGCATGATTAGGTCTGGCATTTTATTGGTGTATGATTAATGTTTGTTGTATCATATTCTCAGAATGGAAAATAAAATGAGGGCAAACTCTTCACATTTTATAAGAATATACATAATTAAAAAATGAAATGTTACTTGATTTTATATGAAATCAATCACTTTAATTGGAAAGAGGTATCCCTTATTCCTGTTGGTAATTGGGCTCTTGATAATTTTAAATCAGGATTCATGACAGTTTGTGATAAATTGGCTCCTTTTAGGGTAAAGAAGCTAAGAAGTTATAATTACCCATGGATTACTTCTGAATTGTTGGAAGAGCTTGATCAAAGAGATGCAGGAAGATGTATAGAAAAGCTGGTAGCATGTGAAGATGTATTGGTTTTTTAAGCAGTTAAAGAATAACTGTGTATTTGATGTGACAAAAACAAAAGCTGTTCAGTATTTGAAATATCAGAGAAATAAAATTGGATCTCTTGGAGTGCACAATGCATAGAAAGAGGAAATTGGGTATGTTGGCAAATGAATTGATCTTCAAAAAAATTGAACTGAAGAAATAGGAGAACGGAAGACATAGTATCTAGGGTCAGAAGGGGCCTAAAGCAGGCCATCTAGTCTGACCCCCCTGCCAGTGGCAGGAACGAGTGCCAGGGTCACAGGACCCCAACCAAGTACCTATCTAATCTACTCTTGAAGATGCCCAAGGTAGGAGCAAGAACAACTTCCCCAGGAAGCCGGTTCCACATCCTAGCCACCCTAACTGTGA
>JAGPOW010003395.1:6239028-6324396 GCA_030014935.1 Caiman crocodilus | reverse complement strand
GTAGTGCCTCCTAATGTCCAACCTAAACCTGCTCTCCAGTAACTTGTGACCATTGGTCCTAGTTACCCCTGGGGGTGCCCGGGAAAAAAGAGCCTGCCCAATTCCCTGCTGATCACCCCTCAGCAGCTTATAGGCAGCCACCAGGTCCCCCCTCAGCCTCCGTTTACTGAGGCTGAACAGGTTGACAAGACATTTGGTCAGTGATTGTAGGAAAAATTGCATTAAGCTGATTAGAAATTGAAATGTACAGCTATAATTTCACTACTTGCATTCACAAATATTATGATGTTATGTTTGTCCCAGGTTATTTATAAATAATTTATTCCAGTCACAAGTGTGGGGAAGAGTGTTGCCAGACTGCTAAGCTCAAAAGATATTGCAAACAAAGTAGTATACATATGCTGCCATTAGCAGATTCAACAAAAAGTCACTTTAGATTCACATGTGCAGCCTCAGCATATTCGCATATTTCACATTTGGCATGTAATTCTTCCTTTGATTTATCTAAAAATATTTATTAGATAAGCAGTTGCCAAAGCTGAAGGGTCTAATATACAATTTTCTTGTCAGTTTATTATGAGTGTCTGTTGTGTGTTCATTAGCTGTTTATCTTGAAGACAAAGTGTTTGAAGTTAGTGAACTTTAAGGGTAGACTCTGTTTCTATAATTGGACAAACCACAACTTTTTAGAAGCACCCTAAGTGGAAACCATCCCTGATCTGGAAAACCAGTTCTGGAGTCAAACTTTGTAGCCTCTCTAATATATATTTTGAATTAGACCAGTAATAAATAAACTGACTTAATCATTAATTGTGCAGTCTACATACATACTGTAGAGTTGCTGCTGTAAGTCCTACTGCTTCTTCAAAGATCTGAGGAAGTACGGAAACATTAGGTAAACAGATTTGGTTCTGATACTTATGGGTGTAATGAATAACAAGGGATTTTACAAGGTAGCTGCTCCATCTATTTTATCTCACTTGCACAAAGAAGCCACCATGCAAGACAAAAGAATGTGGCCTGGCCTCTAGAGAAAGAATATAAGAAATACATGATGCTACATTTTAGCTTTCCATGCCTGGCCCTGCAGCATGCAATGCAAGTGTTTTTCTTCCCTGGGAGTGAGAGCGCAGCCTCTAAAAACCTGCACTGTCCAAAGATTAAAGAGTAAAATATAGATATGACATTGTTCAAGGTGCTTGCCCCACACTTGTTTTGTAGAAATGTTGAAAAGGTTGTGCCAAGGCTAAAAGAAGGGAGTATTCTTTCATTAATAATCTTTGAGTTAAACATATCACATATTGGAAGGCAAACTGCAAACTAAGCAAAACTTACCTGTTGCTACTAACTCGGCCATTTGGAGGCCACGATAGTTATGTTGCTTCCTGAGAACCATGCAGTTTGTCATTCCTGTTTTAGTTGTGGTGGGAACAGGTCTCATGTAGAGGTACCTGAAGTAAACAGTTGCAACTTCTGTGGACAGCTCTGGGCCAAATTCAGTGGAGAAGTAAGTATAGGCATAAGTTATGAATTGGGGGTAGGTTGCTGAGAAGCTGGTTGTGCAGTTTGCATGGATTTGGCATTGGAATGAAGTGCCTGAGGCAGGAGCTCACCACCCACAACCTGTGCCAGAAAGCTCAGTGGCAAACCCTTTCTGGCTAAGAAGGTGAATACTGATAGGAATAATAAACCACTTAGTTTATGGAGCAGTTACAGGGTGGGAATGCCAGCAACCAAAAATAAAACCAAGCTACATATATATGCAGTGCATGTCTTAGAATTTCTCCTAAGAACTAGGTAATTCTTATGAAATGCAAAAACAATTAGTACTAGCTTGAGACAAACATAGTGGCTAAATCCTCTGCTAGTGTAAACTGTTTTCACTTTGGTTAAATGTCCCCAGGAACACCAGCAGTCCAGGCAGGTGCTCTGTGGTCTTTCCAACACAGCTCTTGGTGATACAAATCAAGTTTATTCTGCAGACTGCCTTTTGTTGTTCCATTGCTACACCCTCCGAGAGCAATAGCTACTAATCGGGATAAAAGTTATAGTAGTTTGCATATATGCAAAGTAAGAATAAATTTATGATCTCAGCTGGGATTTGTATGCCGATTCGGTACAGTGAAGGGAGTCTTTTGTAACCTAACACACCAATTCCATGAATTTTGCCTAGAGTTTAAAATTCTGAAATCCATGCTATGAATTGTCCATTCTTATACTTAAAAGAGAAACTGTATTTGAGATTTGCATGTAAAATCATGTCAATGTGATCACATCACAAACTAAAACTTCATGATAACCAGAGCCTTACAATTTAATAGTCAGGGAAAGCTTGTTAAAATTTAACAAATGTCCTGTGACTGAACTTAATAAGAGGCAGTCTCCGAAAACTTCAATGTGTCTATCAGCTAGTGGCCAGAAGAAAGGAGATGGAAGAGATGAATTAGCGAATGAGAGAACGCTTGCAAGAGAATTAGCAATTTGCTAGCATTCTAGGTGTGTGGCTGGTTTCTCTGAGCCAAATTCAATAGTTATGTAAATCACAATCATATTTACATCACAATAGTAATGTATATGTAAAGCTTTGGTACGCTGTACACATGAGTTTTTTTGAGTGTGAAAAGACAAAGGCATTTTGCTTGAGGTGTTCTGCTAATGCTCCTTCTCCACTTAATGCTTCCTCTCCCCTTACCGCTAGAGTTTGGGTCTGTGTTTCCCAAACTTTTCATATTTGGGGCACGCTTTTCTTTCTGGATTAAAATTAGTGGTACACTTCATTCACATCTAGAAACTGCTAGAGTTTGGGTCTGTGGGCCCAATCCATCCATGCAGAGCTCTTGTGACCAGGACCCAATCTAGCTGTGCGGGGCTGGTGTGCTCACAGGGGCCCCATGTAGTCACATGGAGCTGGCTCAGTGGGGGCCTAATCTAGCTGCACAGAGCTGGCAGGGGCCCTATCTAGCCCACATTTCATGGCACACTTCTGCTGCTCCCACAGCTTACACTTTGAGAATCGCTGGTCTGGGTAGTGTTGTCAAACAAGCAGTTTCCATTTTAAATCATAGTATAATTAAAACTACTGGAGGACATTCAAAGCACAATGGGACCAGTTTTTTCATTACACAGATGCATTGAAAAAACTAAATAGAAAATTTTTTCTCTTCTGCAGCTATTGCTGCATTATATTTTAGATTAATAGTATGCTGCAAATAACTTGCATAGATTTGACATTTAGTGTGCATGCAAAGTACACGTTACAAAGTCCATTTATTTAAATATGAGTTTTCTAATTTTATTCAAAGTCATTGTTCTGTATTCAGCCTAATAATAAATTACTGGGGCATGACCCAATATAGAGACAATAATATAGCCAAATTCATAGAATGTGATGTTTCAGACAAGGAATAAACAATGTGGAATGGCGACAAGCATTAAATTCTGTATTAACCCCTAAAGCATGTGTCAGGGTCCCTGTTGTGTCTTTTATACACAAAGAATAACCTTATATTTCAGTCAGATGACTTTTATTTCAGATTAGGGCAAAACAGCATAACCATTTAGAAAATACTAAAGGCTGGATAAACCCCTCTACCTCTGGACATGTTCACTAGAAAAACAAATAGGGGAAGAAGAGTATCTGCAGACTTGTAGTATTATAATTCCTCTCCTCAGACTACAGAATAGGATCAGACCAAAGCTATACCTCCACTTCCAGTGCCATAGCATCACAGAAGATCAAGGTTGAAAGGGACCTCAGGAGGTCATCTAGTCCAGCCACCTGCTCAAAGCAGGACCATCCTCAACTAGATCATCCCAGCCAAGGCTTTGTCTAGCTGGGTCTTAAAAACCTCCAAGGACGGAGATTCTACAACCTCTTTGGGTAATTTGTTCCAGTGTTTTACTACACTCCATGTGCCATAATCAGGACAGAAAATTGTTGTTCAGTGAGCAGTAGTTTGGAGCTAGCAGGTGACTTCACAGGTACATAGTTGCTATTAAAATTATGCATCTTTGAGGGTCAGGGGAGCTAATGCAAATGCACGTGGCATCTTCATGAGTGCTCTTTTCTCTTGAGATCTGTCAACTAAAGGGTTCAAATGCCAATCTAGCAGTGAAATCCTGGGAACAATTCCCAGAAGTCAATGCACACCTCTCAGACTTCTGTTGTGCTGTGTAATATCACTCAGGTTAACCCCCAGTTTACTTATATACCGCACAAATTTGGCATCCCCTTCCTCTTACTGTAGAAAGATACTTAAGAAAATGTAAAGAATAATAAAATGGAAAGAGTTACAGAGTATTATTTCTATGAAAAGCATAAACCCCAGAGAATACCAAACTTCATTCATGTATAATATTGGGGTGGCCCCTCTTTGGGACATCTGGCCGGCTGTGGAATACAAGTTGTTTGACGAAGATGAATAGCTGCAGGATCTTTTTGCTTTTTTTAACCCTTGCCCTTTCTCTTCTCATGACTTTTTTGCTTTTGGAACCAGGACAGCCATGGTAACCTGCAGTGAAGGGAGGTTTTGGCTCTGAATATGACTAGCTCAGCAAGGCCTGAGACGTTTCTAGCTGTAAGTACACTCATTTTTGATGGTGAGACTTGCCTTAAACTATTTATTTAGCTACCAAAATTCAGTGCTAATTATAGTCCTAGATTAAAATTTTGCACTACCATTAGAAAAAGCAGATTTAGAAAGTTGAAATTATTCCCTAAAATTAGTGCTATCACTTTTCTTTCTTTTCAGAGAAACATAGGCTAAAAAGGAGATGGGATAAATCTTATTCTACAAGGGCTTAAACCAGCCACATCATTGAAATCACGGGGCTGGTGGTGGTTTACACCTATATAAGTTAGAGCACAATCAAGGCTGGGTTTTGCTTGTTTCAAAGAAGAACTGTGCTGTTCCTATTTGAGGTAGATAATACATGTAGGGCTCAGCCTACTGAATATTTATGAACTCAGTCCATCCAAACTCTTCTAGAGTGGGAACAATTGGTAAAACCCTAGATTCTCAGTCACAATGGTGAAGTGAAAAGTTTCAGTGATTAAGCTGGAAAGTCCGTGAGACCATGCACTTGCAGACTACAAGTATATCTTGGTACAAACTGCTCTGTTTCCTGAATCTCGTTTTCTATTCAAAATTGTAGTTGGCCCACTTAGCTGTTACTCTATCAGAGTATGGGTCTGATTACTCACTCCCTTATAGTTCAGCACAGAATTTTCCCAAAAGCTCTGTAGCAGCTTTGGTGTTACTAATGGGTAGTCTCTTATCTATTGCATTCAATTCACAGAGGCGAATAAATGAGGTAAAATTCAATAAAGACTCAGTCTTCACTGGCTAGCCATGGTTGCGCCATATTCCATTAGTTGAAAGCCAATTAATATGAGGAACATACTGTAATGTCAACTCTTGGGATGCAGAGCTGTTTAATAATGAAGTACGATGTACTGGTATTTTTTAGAAGTATAACCAAATAAGTAATACTAAAATTAGAGATGCAATTCAGCAGTGTAACTAAATTAAGATTCTGTGCCAGAGACATTTAGGGAGGCAAGGACATACCTGAGAATAGTACCCAAGAATAAAACTTATTGGCCTTTTGATTCCTAGGTTCATTCTCTGTTGGTTGGCGGCAGCTAAGAAAGCTACAAAATGTAGGCACACAGGCCCTAAGGGGGAGAAATCTGTGCATCATGTAATGCAGTAATCATGTTTGTAATGTTATTTTAATGAAAACACAAACTCTCATTGTTATGAAGGGGACAGACAACCCGTTCATTCCACAGTGGGCGTGTGCTTCTGTGAGCACGAGTACTGAGAAAGCAAGCTCTGTTGTAAAAAGCTGGCCAATGAATGTGACTATTCTGTTTCGTTGTGGAGCAAGTATCTACCATTAAACAGGCTTAATACAGAAAAACAAACAAACAAAACTCTGCCCAGTACTTACCTCATTACCGCAAAAAAATCCTGGAAAATATATGGTAGCATTATCTTTTATTCAGGTTGTGTGACATTTCCTGTTTCAATTTTGCCCAGAATGTAATTGCTGTGTTGGAGTTACATTGTAGCTGTAATGGCCCAGGGATGATGTGAGAGGCAAGGACTTTTCTGGGTGATATATTTATTGGGCCAACTGTACGGTGGGATAAAGCTCGACAAGCTTTTGAATGCAGGACATTCTTCATCAGGTCAGGCTTAGGTTTAGGCCTCTCACCTGCCTCCTAAAAATTGCTGCTGAATGCCATGATGAGCAAGAAATAAAACCCCTAATTTGGTGGCAAGGGAAGCGGCCCCTTGTTTTCACCCATGCCTTTACCCCTTAGCACTTAGCTTCCAGGACCCAAGAACCTCTCTGACATTACTGCCCAACCCCTCTATGCAGCTCAAGCCTGTATTTTCTGGAATAGCAGTATAGCTGCCTCCCTTCCAGCACCCCCTAGCCTTGATTCCCACCCCCTCTAATCAGTGCCCTGGCCTTGTGCCCCATTGTTCCTGCTGCTGGCTCTAGCACCCTCACGTTTTAAGTTTCTGATATTAGATCCTCACTAAACATGTTTGAATGTCTCTCAGTTCCTAGTGCTGACCAGGCTGTGCATACCCATTGAGGAACTGAACCTGCCCCAGCACAGGGTGTCAGGCTTAAAGCTGGACTCTTCCTTTAACAGCTACTGCTGTCATGCTCAAGATAGGGTGGGCATGGGCCCTAGAGTGAAGGGCCTATCTCTTTGGTTTTCTCAGTGACCCCCCAGATGACAGGTTGGAGCAGGAAGCCCCCTTATTTGAATATGGAGAGGCAAAACTTTGAGGGAAGGGAAAGTATAGATAGGGGCGAAGAGTTCTGCAAAACTTGGGGGGTGAACTATGAGTATGATTTTTGACAAAGAAACCGGAACTGGGAGCCGGAGGTGGGAGGAATAAAAACCTGAGCCGGAGAACTGGAGGGACAGAGAAGACTAGGAGTGCTTGAGCTGAGGCAGGAAAAGGGATCTGGAGTGTGGGGAGATCAGGCTGGGGCTTATTTAACAGAGACATTGGCAATGAAAGTTGGCAGGGAAGGCTGGGACTATTGAGATTAGACAAACTGCAGGGGATCTGGGGAAGACTAGGACTAGTAACAACCCCTCCCCGCCAATGGCTGCCCTGCTCAGGCCTGCTCTGGCCCTTTAAAAACAAACAAACCATACAGCTGAAAAAAACACCCAGGACTCACCGGTTTGTGTAGTGGCCGGGGCGGGGGTCGGTCATGGAAGAGCCTGGCACAGGGCACTGGCAATTGCCTCTGCTGGGCAGGAACCGGTGAGGACAGAATTTGGGGTTTTTTTCCTTAGAGGGCCAGAGCTGGGGTGGGCAGGGCAGCCATGGGGGGTCTGGGGCAGTGGGCAGGGGTTGGGGAGCTTGTGGAGAGCCCCCCCCACAGTATAGCGCAGTGCGGGGGGCAGCGGGGATTGCCCTCTGCTCGACAGCACCCAGGGAGTCTGAGGTGGGTTTTTTTCAGCGTGCCAGGAGTTGGGGGCAGGTAGGGCAGCCGTCGCTGGGCTGGGAGGGAGGGGGGTGGGGGACATTAAACATGGTTAAAATATACAAGATTTGTCCTCTAATTACTTTTCTACAGGGGCAACTGCTGCAGGCCTACTGTGAAGTCAAATGAGGCATTGCAATCAGTAATTCACCTTGTGGTGAAGCTCCATGCTGGAGGATGAGAAGATACAAATTCCCCCGTGGCCGGTATACTGCTCACAGGTGGGTCCTGTCACTTAAGAGGTTTCACTGAGGAACGAAACAGACTTCAGCTGGGTGTGGTACTGCCACAAAAGGATATAAGCAGTTAGCCTGAAGGAGAGGGCTATTTTTTCCTTTTCTGTTTGACCTGGGGCAGTGATCAGTTGGGAGCAATCTGTGCAGGAGTGAAAGCTAGATTCTTGATCCCTAAATCTCTAAGGGCAGCTCAGTCTCTACTCTGGCACTACATTGTCTACAATGGCCATCAGTGTGTTTTACAGGAGACAAACTAGACACAAACTTTGCCTTCACGTTCCTATTCAGAAGGTGTTTGACTTTTTTCTCTAAGGCAACTGATTTGGCTCACCCAAGCCAAGGATCTTGAAGTACTTGATAAATGGGTATTTAGCCTTGAAACATGTCTACGTGTAACATCTTGGTGGGTTTTGTTTTTTATTTTGTACAGTACTACTATACAGCAAATATACTGAGTTTTCAGCATTACTATATAAATCTACCTTTATGGTGAAAGGGGACCGAGCTGATTGTTCTTTTCCTATGTTTAGAAGCAAGGATATATTTATTTTTCCTTTCTCCAGGGACCTTTCCAAGTCCTTGAAAGTGGGGACTAGACTACTTAATTACCCAAGGGAAAGGGACTTGGTAGGTTAACTCACTATTAAAGAGATCCTGTTTATCACCTGAGGCTAGTTCAGAAACCATTACCTTTGGGAATGGCTGAGTTCTGAAGCCCTTTACCCTGTATTGCATGTTGCTGCAACATCCCAGCTGCATAAAGGGCCACCACAACTAAACAAAACCCATGGAGAACAAAGGGACTGTGTGTGATATTTAGGGTTTTTTCAGTATCCACTGCTCCAGTAGCATAACTTGAATGGGGAGAGGAGTGTGAGTGAGGTACTGGTTCAAAGGGGGTGCCAGAGGGGCAGCCCTCAGTGAGTCTGTGCCACTGTCACAGCTGCAGCAGTCCCTGTTGCAGGAGTTTGTGCCTCCCACAACTACAGCAGCCCCTACATGCGGAGGTAAGTGCTTCCTCCTTCCCTCTCTACTCCCTCCACCTCTCATTGCCCGGGGCTCTAACATTTCAAGTTATGCCTCTGCACAGCTCCCCTAATATCCAGCTCTGGATGAAGTTTTTAATATTGCCACATCCACAGATACATCACCTTTATCATTTGCTTGAAAGGAAGTGTCTTATTCTGTAGATCTGTTTTTTCTTGGATATGACTAAGAACTGTGCAAAGTGTAATAAAGGACAATGTCTCCTTGTTTCAGTATCTTATCTTTGTGATCACCATAGATCTTTTTGCTGCACTGGATTTTTTTTCTTCAGTGTGCTGCAAGATACAAGATGGTTTAAAATTTGCTATAAAAATAACCATTAAAACAGCAATGAGCCAATTCGGAGGATTCCATTTAGGCACTTCTTGGGTAGCAGAAGCCATGTAGTCTTTGGCTCTAAGCCACGCAGTTATACCCAGAATGCATGATTGCCCATTAAAACACATTTTGTAATGGCTTATGTCTCATCTCATATCACCTACATTAGGTTTAGGGAGATGAGCACTTAAATTGGATTTACTATTTCTTTGGCTCTTCAAATTAAGAAATGGCTATTAGTTCATGTCAATTGCATGCTAATTGTGAGACCAAAGGATCAGAATAACCTGATTAGATATTTTGTCATTAGAAATGGTGGCTCTAATTCATAATTATGGAGAAATTGTCCAATACTGGGCTTTTAGTATTGAACCAAGTGCTCAGGAACCAAAGCTTCCTGACAGAGCAGCCCTTACATTATTTTCCTTAGGATCCCATAGAAAGTATGTGGTCCCCACTATCATATTTCTCACCTGCTACTGGGTTTCCCACCACAGAATACTCATGAGAGCCTTTTTATTTTTCACTTCTGGCCCAAATATTTCTCCCAATCTCTTTCCCCCAGTTCTCTCCCTCACAAATAGGTCAAAATAGAACTAATGTTCAGTTTTCCAAATAGGGCCAGGGAAGTTAGAGAAGGCCCCCTTCATCAAGTTGTGCAACACCTTGATATCAAGTGAAACTACAGAGGCAAATTCCAGATGGTGCAATGACTTTCAGGATAGGTGAGTCCAAATGGTGCAGGGCTGCCTGCAGCTGTGTGGGGTTTCATAAAAAAGTATCAGCTGTGTATGCAACCACTACAGCACAGATGTCTATATGAAACCTACTTTCACCCTTTACTCCTTGATCTGACCCATTTATTTTACATTTTTATTTATATATATTATGAGTTCTGTAGGACACAGGTAACATCTTTTTTTTGTCTTCAAAATACCCAGCACAATTTGAATTCTTCATATGTAATAATGAATAATAGGCCTAAGGTGTCTGTAGGTATTTGGACAGCTTGTTCCGTTTTTGATAAGGAAGGAAAAAAGACTTAAACACCAGGGAAACTTGTCTGAGCACTCCTTGCTCTGCTACTAATGAAAGACTCTGGCTTAAACTATGATTTCTTTGGCACTAAATTGTCTAGAATGGCCATCAGTGTGTTTTACAGGAGACAAACTAGACACAAACTTTGCCTTCACATTCCTATTCAGAAGGTGTTTGCTGACTCTTCTCTAAGGCAACTGGTGAACGTTTTTCTCTACTTCAAACGTGGCGTAATGGTACTTGGTTGCTACAACTATGACATAGTAAGGTTATGATGAAGTGAGAACTGCCTTGATTTGCTTACTGTGCGTAGTGTCAGTATTGTTTTTTCTTAAAAATTGCTGAGTGATCTGGGGTGTATTTCAATATTACTTGGATCATAGTAGCACCTGGAAATCCTAACTGAAGATCAGGTTGTCACTGTGTTAGGCAATGTATATACTTACAATGTGCCTTGCCCCAAAGAGGATGAAAGCTACTTAGTGAAGCCAACCCCCACTCAATGAATACAGGTGAATACTTGTGTTAACACCTACCTTAGCTGTGGATGCACATAGGTTCATTACCCTGCACTTGACTTTGATGGAACTGAGATATGTAAGATGTGAACATAATAAAGTGAAATCAGGACCAGGTTAAAAATGTGCTTAAATAAAGTTCTGCTGCTCCTTCAAAATGTTATATATTTTTTATGGAAAATCCATACCTTACTACTCCAAGCATTACAGGTCTGGAAATGAACAATACTTGATTGTTTCTCAAGGTCCAATTAACTTACATCACTCGCTCACCCAACCCAGCTAATTTTTACCAAGCCAAGGATCTTGAAGTACTTGATAAATGGTAATGAATTTAGCTTTGAAACATGTCCACGTGTAACATCCTGGTGAGTTTTGTTTTTTATTTTGTACAGTACTATACAGCAAACATCCTGAGTTTTCAGCATTACTATATAAATCTACCTTTAAATATACATTTATTTAAAATGAATCAAATGTAGCAATGCCACCAATAAAAGAGGTCTGAATACATCAAATTCTAATGGAACTGACATGCTAAGATTTGTTGAGTGACAGCTACAGCAAAAAAAAAGTTGGTAGAAAAGGATCTGTTTTCTCTGACTTCTAATGATTTGAGATAATTTTCTGCACATCCTGGTGTTTTGAAATTGCTGCAACATTTTGGAAAGCTGTTGAAGAATTAAGGCAATAATGGCATTTAGAGTGCATGGTTAAGATTCTGTCAAGTTTTAAGCATGAGTTCCCAAGAGAGTACGGAAATTGCTTCTGTCATTCATTACTGCTGACTGTATATAACAATGCAATTTATTGGTTCAGCTTATACAGTAGGCTTACTGATTTATCTATCCTGGTAAGACTCACATTTACATTTCTTGCTCCTGAATAGATTCAGATAGCCTGAATCTGGACTATATTCTCCTTTTTTTACATATACATTAAAGAAATGTGTGATTGGGTATGGATGTAATTGTAAAGATGGATCTCATGCTTTTTGTGCTGTACATTTGAGCTTTCTGGTTTATTCACCTTCAAGAGCCTAATTCCTTTTTTTGTGGACCACTTTCTGTCATATTAAATTGCTAACTTAGACATAAAGATTTCTTTTCATAGTAGGTAGGGTTGGAAGAGACCTGAGCAGATCATCAAGTCCAACCCCCTGCCATGGCAGGAAAGGATGCTGGGGTCAAACGACCCCGGCTAGGTATTATCTAGCCTCCTTTTTGAAGACCCTCAGGGTAGGAGCGAGCACCACTTCCCTTGGAAGTTGGTTCCAGATCCTAGCCACCCTGACTACGAAGCAGTGCCTCCTGATATCTAGCCTGAATCTACTCTCAGTTAACTTATGGCCGTTATTCCTTGTTGCTCCTGGTAGTGCTCAGGGGAACAGGGACTCTCCCACTGCCTGCTGGTCCCCCTTTGCCAGGTTATAGACGGCCAGCAGATCCCCTCTCAGCCTTCTCTTGTGGAGGCTGAACAGGTTCAGGTCTGTAGCCTCCACTTGTAGGGCCTGCCTTGCTGCCTCTGATCATGCAGGTGGCCCTCCTCTGGACCCTCTCAATGTTGTCCACATCCCTCTTGAAGTGCAGCACCCAGAACTGGATGCAGTACTCCAACTACAGCCTGACCAATGTTGCATAGAGGAGGATCACCTCCTTGGACACCCATCACAAAGCTCCTTTAAGGCACCTGTCCTGGGAAGCATTCTTAATGCCACTTCTTGTTCATTATTTGGCACTACAGATAAGAAGTCTTGTTCTTTATAGATCAAAGCAGTATGTATATTTTTGATGTCATAATAATTATAATATCCTCAAATTGTCAACCTTATTGAATATTATTAACCCAACAGTGGAGAAGTGGTTTGCATCAAGCAGAATCAGGCAGAAGGTGGGGCAGGGTTTTATTGATATATTTACAATGTTAAAGCAATTTGGAAGCCTACCAGTGCCTCAATCACTACAATAAAATAAATTCTAAAAACCTATGGAGGCCTCAATTCCCTGCTCTGCCAGACTTGCCTATAGAAGCTGCTCTCCAGGCTGGATGCATGCACATGGTGCTCTCTGCTTGACTACCCTCCTCCTGCTCCCCCCTACCCCCTTGCAGGCTGGAACTCTGCCACCTGCAGAGAGCTTGTTGCAAAAGTGTAAAATCCGTGTTTCTCCATTAAAACAAGACATTTGCGTTTTTCTCAGTCAAAAGGGAAAACTCACATTTTTTTTTCATTTTTGCATGGGAAACAGAAAACCCAGATCCCTGCTTATTGCCAGCACAGGGGAAGCCTGGGATCATGAGCATATAACCTCTACCTGAAGAAGGGTATTTGTACCTGAAAGCTTACAAAGAAGAATTTTTCCAGATATTTTAGTTGATCTAACAAAAGATATTGGATTTACCCAAAGAACCTTGTCTACCTATGTTCTTAGACGAACATGGCTACAACCAACATGTGTTAAACATACAGAGGAGGGAATTTATTCAGAGAGGCATGAGCTTTTGTAGGTAAGAGCCTATTTTGTCAATAGTTGTTGCTCAGGAAAGCTTGAGCTGTCCTTTACCCTCATTGGAGATACCCAGCCTTCACAAGCAAGGGTAAGCACAGGCAACAGGAAAGCTTGTGGAGGAAGGTTTTGTGGCATCTGTTCCTGTACCACCCCAGGCTGGTTGCATCTTCTCAGGCCTCATCCATCTTCTTTGCAATCTGGATCTGTCCTGTGGGTTATAGGTTGCCAAGCCCTGACCTACAACATCTGCAAATGTGCATATCCTGCCAAAATAGAAGTTCTGCCAAATAAGAAGTTCTCAAAATATGACAATTAGCAGGGCAATACTGGTGCGCATGTAGATGTATAGATTTTGAAACATGGCTTCTTTTATATGCCTGTACACAGTTTTCAATGCATTTTACATATTATCAGTACCGGGAAACCCTCTTGCTGGTTAAAAAGCTATATCATGTGCTTAACAAATCCAATATATATCACAGTCTCCTTAACAATGTTCAATAATAGATTTGGGGCCATAATAATGAAAATATAATCATCTTTTGAATTACAGAAAAAAGTAACAATAAAAATATCCTTGTGACCTGGAGAGGAGTGTGAAAAGTCAACATATTCAAGCAGGAGAACGAAGAAGGCTGGTTAGAAACTGGATTGTAATTTGGACAATAAACCCTGTTTATGATAGTCTGCTGGTCATTAACTGCCTCTGCTGCAAGAGAAAACTGGGACTATTAACTTCCCCTGACTGAACCAGAGGGTAAAAATGATAATTCCTTTTACAAGCAGAAGGAAAGGTTCTGCTCAATAAAGATCAATTAAACATTTCACTTAAAAAAGACTGTTTAGTGCCTATGGGCATAGTAAAGGAATATATGACCATCAGAAACTTTCCTTTGGCCTTTTAGAGGACATTACGTATAATTTGCCGTTTTCAATTTGTGAAATAAGTAGTGGTTGATATACGTCTTCAAGGACAAAAGTAGATTGGTGTATATAGATGTTTATCCCAGTCCCATAACTGAGGATGACATTGTATTTATTCATCTGCTTGTATCTCAGTAACTTTGTCTTACTGTTACCTTATGTCAGTGAGTTCCACAGGTTAATTGTACGATCAAGACTTTTTCCAGATGATTGTTTCTGTCAGTGGTTTGAGGTTTTTGTCTAAGTTATGACTATTGTGTGCCATGAATTTTCCAAACAAAATAGAATGGATGTTTCTTGTCTTAGGAAATGTTTAAGTCTGTCTGACTACAGACATAAAGTCAGAAAATACTAAGGATAGGTATTGATTACAAGGGGATTGGCTAAAGTAGAGATTGACTACATTGTGGTAATACAAGGCTCTGTAAACCATGTTAATCATTCTCTTACTAGGAAAGAAGTAAGAAAAAAAACAATTGCAAATTATTTCTTCAGTTTGTCATTATCAGCATATAATAGCAGTATCATTAATGCTAGTTTGTAAAAATGTGATAGCTTATAGGTTTTTATTATTGTCTGGGTTGCTGTCCAAAGAACAGGTCTAGAAGACCCTGGCTGGTTGTTTCCAAGTTCTCAATCCAACAGTAGCTGGCTATCAGAGGCTAAAAGAACAGAGCAAAGAGTGAAATTACTGCTCACATGCTGATCTGTTTTTACTGTGCCATTTGTAATAAGTGAAAGCTTGGTTTGACTAGTTGCATCAGAGTTCATACAACACTTCATGGCAGACAAAGCTCCCAAATATTCTCGTTTACAAACCTCATTTTTACTAATGTGTGGAATGGAAGCTGTTCTTTCCTGCGGGCCAAATCCTTCTGTTCTGATTCAGGCAAAATCCCCATTGAGGTTAAGAGAATTTGCTTTGTGTATTTTTAGGGTTGTAATACAAACCAGTCTTCATAGTCTATTAAGAATGAGAAAATTCTGGGGGAATTAAAATCGCTTCCTTTTACCAGAGGCAGAAGAGAAGCCCCACCCCCTGGCCGCTCCTCCATTCAAATATCCCATTATTCTCATTGTGTTTCTTTTTTAATTTCTAAATTATGGATGAAAGATGTATGGAATTCCCAACCCATTTAAACAATATGGGTTCAAAGCTTTTGCTGGAACAAACGTGATTTTATGTTTGCATCTTAAACAGAAGGAAGTCAAGGTGAGAGCAGGGGGAAAGAAATGGTGAGAGAGGAATTCTAAAAAAAATCAGCATAGAGGGTATCTGTTTCAGCCCACCTTTGAAAACACATTGATTTATCCCCAGTTATAGAGCATGCTTGTTTATTTCTTTGGGAAGTCTGCAGCATTTTGCACCCACACGTGGGTGGGTTTCCAAATCCTCAGACCCCATAAAGTTCTTTCATCTCTATATTCAGTTCTATCTGGAACAGTGAGACTGTACTAAGAACTAGGATGGTACATTTTCAGAGGCCTGTGTACAACTCAGAAGAGGTGCATTGTCTTAAGGGAGAAAAGAAAGTTACCAATTGGCTATAAGGGAAGTCAAACTGATGAAAGCATCACATAATGCTTTGTGTCATATTAAATGAAATAGTTTGAATGCTTATAATAGTTGCCTATTAGCCAGTTTAGGAAGAAGACAAGATTTATCTTCTTATCTAGGCCATTGTTTTGGTCTACATGTGGAAGGTCCTGACTTTCCTCAAAGTCTTAACTCTTGAATTTTATCTTTCAAGACCTTTAACAAAGTTAACATAAAAATGACCCTTAAGCAAATATCCCACATTCTGAGAAATCAAACCCTAGGAGCCTTTGAGGAATTTCCTTTCTTCCCAAAGTAATTAAAATAGTCAAGAAAATAAACTGATTACCAAGCAAAAGAATCTGTTGAGTAAGATCCGAGCCCAAATTTGGGAGTAGTGACACGTTTGGGTAGGAGGGGCCCAAGATGGCAACTCACTCAATAAAAACTGTAACCTACTGTCCCAATTTGTAGGTAACCTCACTTGTAGAACAATGAAGGAAGAATCGCAAGTGTAGGCCGGATCAGACTGATCACCTGAACCACCCTCTCCATGAACACAAATCTTTTAGTTCACGCTGAAGCTGTGGAGTGTCCAAAAGGGACTGAAGGAAGGGGACTTAGTCCTATCAGTATTGAGGCCAGCCCATTGAACTGTACTACTGAGGCCAACCCATTAAATTGTACTACTGGGGAATGAAAGCATATCTAGGTGTCTGACTTCTCGGAATTCTAGGATTATACGTATATTATGAAAAATAATAGTATTGATTCAAATTTAACTTTGAGTTGTAATTGTAGTTGTTTTTCTAATACTACTTCTTATAGCATTGTTTGGGAAGGAAGTGCATTTGGAGCATTGTTTCTGATATATGTAGTTATTGTGTTCTTAAATGTTTGTGGTATTTCTTAAAGCTAAGCAATGTTATATGCGTAGCAAAGAATTTTAAAATAAAATTGTGTTGTATGAATTAAGTGTGCAATCATTGTGAAATCATGCAAGTAGCTAAATTTCCCCAGCCAGTGCATCAAATGAATCAGTAAGTTGTGTGGGATTTTCCCTATTCCATAACTCACTAGAGACACTTTGAAGAATATAGTCCTAAATATTATACTTTGTTCTTCCGAGCGACATAGGAGATATTGTCCTTGTTTTGGAGAAGACTTTTGTCTGCTAAATCAGCCTTTTGGCAAGCTGTTTTCAAAATCAGATTGTTTCTTACTTCCAGATCTTGTTTCAATTCTCAACTTGGTTACCCAGGTCAAACAATTACAGGAGTGGTAATTAGTTGTGGGCTCTCTTGAGCTTTCTCTGGTGGCTAGAGAATAGGAAAAGAATGGGAGCAAATGTATTTGACATCTACAAGCACTATGCAGACATATCCTTGAGAGATTTATGCTTAACATATACATCTGGGATTTTTCTAGTATTAAGAAGAAATCAATTTATTAGAAAGAGCTGAAGGTAGTATCTAGCCCAGTCTATTTGTTTAGCACAAAAGAATTTGGCCTCAAGTCTTCCTACTGCATGGAAAAGGTACAACTTGTTATTAACGAGGAGACATGGAAGATTTGTGTAGATGGAGCTATGACAAGGGTGTTAAACATCCAGCCCTTGTGGCCCAGGGAATTTGAGGCCATGGCTCATGGTGGATGGGGCCTGCTGCAGAATCTGCAGTCCTGGGACCTTGGTGGATATGGCATAGAAGGTAGCAGGATGAGATACGGCTACCATATGGCCATCTGCCCTGCTGTTTCTTGTGTAAAACTGCCATGGTGAGCATCTTCTTGGCTTTCAGCTATTTGCCCCACTGTTATTGTGGAGACCACCACCCTAACAGAGGCTGCTGCCTCTATTGCTGCTGCACCATACCCCAGGCCAGGTTTGGTCATGAGGATCCCTGAGGTCTGGAACCAGCCTCAGGCACAAAGTGAGTTTGATGCCCCTGGGCTATAACAAATGTGGAAGATATGTCAAGAAATACACCTCTGAAAGACAGATAATTTACCTTTTTAGGTTTTCAGGTGGTGTAGATGATTTTGTGTTTTTTGTTTCAACTTTGTTGTCATTTGAAATACACCTGAGCCCTGTTTAAATGAAGACACATAGTATGGATAGTGTGTACTTTTGCTAAATAAATTGAGAAAGGTTTCTTTAAGTTGCAGACTTCTGAAAAAGAAAAATGAGGCTTACCAACAGTGGAAGCTAGGCATAGGCCCCAAGGAACAGAAAAAGCTGGAACAGGCAGAAGCCACTTTGAAGCTTCCCTGATTCCTGGGAGAGTGGAAAGAGCAGCAGGAGCAGGTGTGGGAGGAAAGGGGAAGGGAGGAGAAGGGGTGTGCTTGGGCACAGTTTGGGGATTTTTACCTACTTCAGGGACTTTAAAAATGTCCCCAGAGGCTTCTGCAGCGTGGCCTGCTTGTCCTGGGGTGAGGGGAGAGGAGTCTGAGAATGGGTTTGCAACAACTTTACAGTGTGGGTGGCTGCTCCCATACCTCACTTTGACAAATACTGTATCCTCTCCTGGTTTCAGTCCTGTTATAAGGTTTCTTTAATTTACTTGAAGGGGCGGAGGGCTCTGTTTTAGAGGGAGAGATTCTTGCCCTTGTGGTTCCATTCATAATGGAGCAAATTAAAAATAAAAAACCATAAAAGATACTTTGTGGGGACTTTGCACAGAGGATGTGGGTATACATACATTACATTTATATATACTCCCCACTTACTCCATGCTCTCTCCTTAGAAAAAAGCTAACTTTACTAAGGATATTACTGAACTTAATAATTGATTAGTTTCAGATTTAACTGGGTATATTTCATTCTGCTATTGGTAATATTGATGCTTTGTATTAATCATTTTTTCTTTTTCTGGGCTTAGTGCTTTTAAAAGTCATTACTTGATGAGATCATGCAAATTCAGCTATCTGTTTGGCAGCTAAAAGAGAGGTTTTTGAGGTCTTGGTTACATAAATTCTGGAAAAATACAATATTTTAGGCTATCAAGAAGTATTGCATGCAGTAATTTAGCATGGGGGTGAAATCAATGATGAAATCAATGATGAATCTTTTTGTCTGGCAGTCACAAAGGTACTTCACTGATTTTGTTCAGCCAGGTTTGCAATTCATTCTGACCTGATTTTTTTTTTTTTTATCCGAGCTGAACTATATTTTATATGGGAAGTATTCATCTGAGTGTAGCTAGTATTTAGCTTATGGCATTAAAAAGTTTTGTGCTCCTTTTGTACTGTAAACAAACGACAAACTTTTGATCAGTGATTCTCCAACCAAGGTGCTGTGGCACCTTGAGATTCCTGGATATCCTTTCATGGGTACTGTTCATGGGCCATGCAGTATTAGCACTTTTAGGTATGCAAGCACGATTCACAAGATAAACCCTAGACAGTTCAGCAGGTATCCATAATGTTAAAAATATTCTCACCTGCTGCAATAAAAGAGCTACTCATAATTTTTTTATAGTGAAAACATGAGTGAAAACTAAAGTCAGTATTTTCCAAGGGGTGTCTCAAGTCTAACGGGGTGGGGTGCTGTGGGTCTAACAAGGTTGAGAACCACTGCCTTAAGATCTTAGTTCAAGATCTTCTTTTCCAAAAACATGGTGTTAACTATAAGCTATGGCCACAAGAGGGAGACAAAGACTTAGTTAAAGTGAGAGAGAACTAAGCAGGGCTGTGAGAAATACCCTGCCTATTTCAATACTAGCCATCAAGAAAAAGGTACTGTAGAATTAATATGACTTTATATATTTTGTCTGTTATGAAAGAAATACAGTTTCTGTAAGTATGTAAATCTTTCATCATGGATTTTAATATCTTTTTAATTGCCGTTTGAGAGGGCAGAGCAGATAGACCCTTCTCCCCCACTTCCTTTTACTATTTACCAGTAGTGAAGTGATATCTTCACTCCCTTCTTAAACTGGAGTGAAGAATAGTCTTTCCTTCCTTAGAGTGCCTATGAGTGACAATGAAGCAATTTTTGCAAACAAGAGTCAAGTTCTATCACACTGGCACTATTTAGTCTCTTATAGTAGCTGGTATCATTGAGGCTGGGGCCAGAATGCCTGGGGTCATGATTGGTCATGTATTGTAGATTTGGTCATGTATTGGTTATATATCATTCTTTTGTTTGAAATACAACCTATTTTGGACACTTGTGCGTAATAATATGATAAGTCTCAGCACAGCGACATCGTGTAGATTTATTTTTTAAAGTTGCATTTTCTGTATTTTCTGAGCATGCACAATGATCAAACAGTATTAGTACAATCCCTGCTGTCATTTGTGCTTTCACAATTTTTAATGACGGAAGGGCTCATGCAACCTGCCAGATTGATGGCTATGGAAACTGAGCTTCATTTCTACACAGAACAAGTACAACAGCATTGCGATTATCCCTGTCAAAAGTCAGTCAGTCAGTCCTGACTCGGAGGAGCCTGTTTGGGGACTGAGGAGGAAATTTGCCCTCCTTATTCTTCCAGCCTTTGGCTGCTCTGCTGATTTGTTCCATTTGAGGGTTAATTAGTTCCATTTGTGATATGGACCTCTGAGCATGAAGAACTGGACTGAGTCTCCCAATTCACTTGTCACTGGGTATCAGACAACTATTAAAAGACTATTTTTAGCATCAGGAGATCCCCTTGTGCTTGAGACTGCCCAAAAATACACAACAGACAGGCATGGTCCCTGCCCCAAACAACTTATGGTCCAAGGAAATATATTAAATACATAGTTTCATAGATGTTAGGGTAATAGGATATTTCATAGGATGTTATATTATACATATAAGGAAATATATTAAAACATAACATGTGATGTGTATTAAGTATCATAAAGCCCCTAGGTAGTGTGTGTTGCAATTCTTCCATCTGGAGGTGCAGCATTTATGATTCTTATGAGAAGCTGAGTGAATCTAGTATGATTTAGATAGATTTCAAAGCTAAGTCTATTTTAGAAACTGAGGGGTTAGGAGCATTTTTTGCTGAAAGGGTGTTTATGCAGACTCAGGGTAATTGGCAGACAATTGGTAGCCTTGACTACACTAGTTAGCACTATTCTTAAAATATATCGCTCTTCCAGGGCAGTTGGTGCAACTGGGATAGCACTTGTAGAGACAGGCTGCTGGGGATTGCAGGAGCTGGGCCACTGTCAACTCACAGCATACCCATACAGAGTAGTGATTAAAATGCCAGTAGAGCTACACCAAAACCAATGAAACAATAGGAAATTTAGAGAAAATGATGATGTAAATACAGCCTGTGGCTGTGTATCACATTTTTGCTGAAACTTTTCTAATTATAACAACTGTACACTGCTTTCCCAGCACTTTATTTCCCTGGCTACTCTCCCCACAGCAATGAGACAAGAAGCAGTTTTCCTAACACAGCTTAAAATTGCCTCAGGAGCACTGGCCTACTGCAGCTGAATGGAAGAGCAGCACAATAAGGTTTCTTATTGTCAGTGTATGTGTTCTGAGCATACAGTGTGCCTTTGAGACCTGCAACATGGAAAGAAATTCTTGTTGTGGATTGGAAAGCTGAATTTTGTCTGGTGATAACCTATCATAAAGTCAATGTATTTATTTGCTTTCAAAATCTCCATGTTTTTAGGGGCTGGAAAGGGAATTCTCCAGCCTTTTCACAAACACTGTTATAAACATAGCTTTAAAAAACTGGCATTGGCATGACATTGAAATGTGCTCTCAGGATGAGACAGTCTTCCTCAGACATGAGACACCTAAACTGATTTATTATAATTTCTTGTAGAGGAATCGTGTGTGCAGTGTAGTTCATCATATTTAGGACTTTGCAAGGACAGCCTAAGGCTCTTTCTGTTTGTTGCTTAAGCAGTTGTCAAGACAGTCATGGGGATTCCAGTTGCATAAGTCTCTTAAGAGTTTCATCCTCTTTTCACACCCAAGGAAATGAATCGTATTCCAAGACTTAGGAGGCAGAAGTGGAGGTATTAGAATTAAGATCAATACTGTTGATGACAGAAAGTAGGACTGGATGGCTGAAAGATTTGGTAAGAAAACACAGAACCCTTCACCTCAAGATCATTATTCCAATTCCACTTCAGGTTTGCATCTTCTGACTTCCTAATGGCCAGATGCCACATGACAAAAATCATGCTTACTGGCATGCTTGTTGGTTGTTGTAGGATAGGCTCAGAATAAATAACTTGCTATCACTGGAAACAGTCACACCAGGTGGTTAATTTTTGGTAGGAAGCCTTAAGAAAATGCCTTTGTTAATTGTATTTTATCTTTGGATGAAAACAGCAGTTTCCACGGCGGCTACATTTTAACAGCAGCAAGATCTCTCTCTCTCCCTCACATATACATGCACACAGTGTTTGCTCCTGAAATAGCACATCTAGCTTAAGTTTGCTTCTGACCCAGTAGGCATTTCATACGTGAGTTAGTGGTGGATGGTTGGTGGATGGATTTCACACCGAGGATCAGTGCTAATGATTGTCAAGATCACTGTCACTATTCACAGTGAATCAAGATTTTGTTTTAAGGCAGTGCAACTAATCACACAGAGCAAAGAAAGGATCAAGAGTACTACTTTCTGCATCACAACAGACATACTTCATAATAATAAGCAGAGAGACATCAAGGCTGTCACATCAATATCAATGGTTCCATCATGCAAACCCTGTCAGTGGTATCTCATTATTTTAAAAATACAATACTCTACACAGAGACTGCAATACTAAATACACTTGAGAAAATCATAAAAACAAATCTGTGGTGAGATAAAGAAGAGGATAAGAGCACATGCATTAGTATTGATTCAGGAGTTTTCAGGTGTAGGCTTCCAAGAGAATGAAGGAAATTTACTGGCACAGAAACTTGGAGAGTGAGAACTGACACAAATTAAACATATTAAACATCTACACATCTTATTAACAGAAGCAGGTGAAAGTGTGAATGTATGATCTTTGTAAGTTTATGATTTATGAACTTATTATAAGTTGGAAAAAATAATATCATTGCCATTAACTGGACAGACATATTGGGCTGTAACAACCAGCAGTTGATCTGTGGCATCATCCAGAGCTCATTAAAGTAAATGGAAAGATTCCCATTGACTTCAGGCTCGCTGCCTGATCCTACTCCCGTTGATGGTAACTACTGAACACTAATTGATTATGAGGGTGTAGGCTGATGTACTGGGTACTGGAAGGTCCAGTAAGCAAAGTACTTACTACAAATGACTACTGAAACAGTACATTCTTTAGAAGGGACTGGAATTTCAAAGTCATGTGTCTGTTCTTTTTGTTTGAGAAGTGCAACATTTTCTTTACTTTTCTCTATTATTGTACCTCTGATTTCTCTCAGTATGATTCTGTATGTTAGTGATGGTGCAGTGATAAAATGGCAATATGCAAACTTAAAGGAAAATGAGAGAGACTACTTCAAGAAAATGCATTTAATTTTTGAGTTTGACAGCGGCCTATTGTTGTGTGTGTAGAGAAGAGAGGAAGACTAGTATTTTTCCAACTATATTCGAAAAAGTACTGATCTTAGTGTGCATGAAGCAGAGACCATGTATTCAAGGCCTATTTTTATCATGGTGCCTAACATTTGAGGCATTTATAGATGTGCTCCGGGGAGGTGGGGGAAGGTGGGAGGGAGCACTTTTTAATTAGTGCAGCTCCGAGAGCTACGCTAATTAAAAGCACCTGGAGCGTCATGTGTATCAGTGTCACTGTGCTGAAAAAAAATGGCAGCAAGCTGCTTTGAACTAAAGCTTATTGAACCAGAATTAGTTTAAAGCGCCCTGCTGCCATTTTTCAGCATCGGGATGCTGATACACATAATGCTGGAGTCTGCTGGGGTGCAGTAATTTCCATACTCCAGCAGATTGGATTAATCAAGACTTGATTAATTGAGTCTGTAATTACAGTGCATCAAAGCAGCCTCCCTGCACGTGTATAGGAGCTCTTGGTGATCAATTAATTGGAAGTGTATTTAAACCATCAGGTGAAATGTACTCCGTAAGGTTCCATAATATCCCAATTTATACCCTATGCCTTGAGTGCAAGAGTTTTATTTTACTTACGTACACAGACACACACACATAATATAACTATAATATGCTTATGTAAAACATGCAGTGCCTTTATTAAAGTTTTTATACAAGTTATAAGAACATACCTCACAGTCCCTGACAGCCAAATAGCCTCTTCGGTGCAAACTACTTTTGCTTCTTCAGTCCAAACTCATTTTATGGAATAAATTTCCATTAGACATTTAGTGAAAAACCAGATAGACTTAATATAACGGGGCTGAATTAGATAAAAAAGGGGGAAGGAGCTCTACAATTACGATTGACAAGTTGGTTTAATATCCAGTCAAAGAGGAATGTAACTTTGAAGCAGCTGGATTAATTAAGTAATATGACAAAACAAACCATGGGTTATTATGATTTTCAGCATGCCTCAGGAGTTTAGCAAGGCCTGAGGGTTTAGAGTTCAACTTCTGACCACACAAAAAGTGCTGATATCTGTAATTATCTTGGGTTTCTTGCTGTGATTGAAGAATGTAGACTAAAAAAAAAAAAGGAGAAAAAAGCCCTAGCCTTTAAAATGAGAAGAAACAAAACAATCTGACAAAAGAAACCAGGAAGCAGGGAAGTGGTCTTGAAGAAGAGAGTGAAGTAAATGATGTGACTGACAATTTGCTATTGCCTAGAGCATTACAAAAATCAACCAGGCAGTTGAAAGTGGGAAGTGAACGACCTCTGGATGGTTTAACGAATTTGTAAATGTTCCATGTAGAAACTAGAGAACCTGCAGAACCTGGACTATATTCATGCACCAACTTCAAATGGAACCGAGAAGATTAAATAAAAGGTTAGATCCCGCAAATTGATAATCACACAGATCAGCCTTGCACAGATGAATAGGCCCATTGAATTAACAAAATCCCATCAGGCCCTTAATCTGAAATGAAAATGTTCAAACTTTTAACTAAATTAACATAAAGGACAACTGGTGTGACACATACCAAATAATGATAGGTTGAGAAACTAAAACTGGAGGTGTATGAAAAACATAGGGATGTCTTTATTATTTTATTTTTTTATATATGTGACACTGCTTACATGTCCCTTTTTCTAGGGAACTTGCTCACACTGGGGAGTCTGGTCTGAATGAACTATTAAGAACTGTCAGCACATATACGTAACTAATGAGTTTTGCTCCTTGGGAAAAACCCCGTGGAGCAAACAGTGCCACCAAGGGGAGAGAGAGAGAGGAAAGGGTGTTTCAGTTTTACGTGCCCCAAAGCAGTCTGCCCACCCCTGACTGCAGCAGTGGTATGGAAACATGGCACTGGCTGCTGCTGCTATAGCATGGACTCCCCGAAGAGAAGATATTTTAAGCTGCTGTCTGGGGCTGTTGCCCTGCTTGTGCACCCCTCATTACTCTACTGTGTCCACATGTGAACCTCAAAGATGCAAAAGAAGAACAATATATGCTGGTGAATTTTTAACGATTGGCTCCCAAGGGTAAAGGGTGGCAATGGCTTGGCACTTTTTTATACCCTGACTGTATAAGGGCCAAGGCAAGCTTACCCCGTGGATCTCTGACAAGGTATTTTTCAGAATTTAGATAAAAGGCCATTGGAGAGAGCCAAAAAGGAATAGGCAGGTACAAGAGTTCATCCACAGAGTTTTGTAACGCCAGTAAAAAAAATTCAGGTAGGAGACACTAGGAAATGCAACATCAGAAGCCTCTGATTCGATCTGGGGAGATCTGGAGAGATTCAGCAATTTGGACATAGAGATTTATACGTTTTTTTCTACACACCTCAAGGTACCAGGTGGCTTGTGAACACGGAGATGGTGGGGCAGATACAGCATCCCACGGGGGCATGGAGTGGGGGTCCCCAGCGTGCTTGGTAGTGGGTCCACCAGGGAGCATGCGGGGACCCTCCCACCTCCTGGCTTGGCAACTGGTACCTCTTGGGTCTGGGGGGGGGGCACTCAGGGTCCCCTTGTGTCTGATTGCTAAGCTGGAGGGCACAGGGGGGCAGGGAGGCCATGCGCTTGGTGGCAGACCCGGAAGTGGAGCAGAAGTACTTCCGGTCCACTTCTAGATTCACCACTGAGCATGGGGGAGCCCCTCCTGCACTCCTGTGGGACGCTCTGTCCGCCCCACCATCTCAGTGTTCATGAGCTGCACCTGGTACCTTGAGGTATGTAGAAAAAACATATAAAGCTGTGTCTATAGCCGAATTGCTGATTCTTTGAATCAGAATTGAATCCTCAGATTTGGATTTGGCTGAATCAAATCGGGACAGTTATCCAAATCAGCAAACTGAATCACTGTCCCCCAAATCAGGCTGAATCCGAATCTAAATCGAATACGGCCCACTTCTCAAACAAACCCCTTGCAAAAAGTATATCTTTTCCGGTAAGAATAACAGTCTGCCTCCCATTAATTACTGAGAGAAATAGGATCCCGTGAACAGATGACATTTGCCAACCATTTTACAACAAAGGGAATTTAACTTGACAAGCATCGTGTTTCAGATACTTAATGAACGGAATATAGAGCGATTCGAAGAAGTTTCTCAGAAGCAAAACAGGTAGTAAAAGAAGGTAATCAGACAAAGAAAAGCAGCATTATGGATCATATCAAATTATATTTAGGAGTCACTAACAGCTTGAATGAGAAAGAAAGTAATTCTGGAGAACCAAAATGATGACACTTTTAGCATACATGGGACAGATTACAAAGCACTTCTAACAATGCTAGGAAAACCGCAGGTGATATTATGTAAATGATATTTACATGTAATGATACAGCAGGAAATGTTCTAATGATACAGCAGGAAAGTATCTGTAATAAACTTAATTGAAAAAGGTTTAATCATTTTCCATGCCACAGTTTCAAAGTATCAGGTTTATACGTTCTGTCACAGTGCATATATAGAGAACGTCTTCTGAATTCAAAGCCAAAATATGAGCTGCTGTTTTAACAAGAGTTAGGACCTCAAATTCAGAAGTGCTGTGTATTTGTAATTGACCAGAGAGTAGAACTGCATATATTCTAAGGCATGTTACATTATGAAATTAATTAAAAGTGAGAAGTCTGCATAAAAACAATGCAAGGCATGTATCAAGATAAGATTAAGATAGAATACCTTTCCTATGTTTTGTACCTGTTAAAAATCACAGACGTTCCCAGTCATGGGCAGTGGACTTTATTATGCTGGTATTTACCAACAGAAAACAATTTCAAATAAACTTTCAGGCTAGGTTTTTGTGAACAAGAATTGGGTAGCTGGTCCATAAATCAAGTCAAGAATTTCAGTGCGACTCTCTTAACTGCCATCTTTCTCTTAAAGAAGTCCTGCTGAACACAAAGACTTCCTCAAGCCAGACTGTAAAAATAATACTATCACCACGCTGTCTGAAGCAGTCTGAGAACACTATATTATTACAACTCGACTGGAGACAAATGAAGGTTGAAGTGATTATAGGAATGCGTATCTTGGGCTATTTGTTGAATTGTAGTCTTAACTCTTAATTTTCTGGGGTTTTAATGATTTCTGTTTTAATTGATACTTTACTGCTATTACTACTACTACACTATATGTTTAAAAGTTATCTCTACAATAATGAATTTTCCTTGGATACTATCACTTTACAATAATCTTGCTTGGAACTATTATTACAATGAATTTTGCTTGGAATTGCTATTCAGTTTCATTTTTAATCTTTTGCTCAGTTCATTGTCCTGATAAGATTCAATAAGTGTATTTCCTTATGCAGGTTGTATACCACACTGAGATCATTGGTCAAGCTCTCTGTCAGTTACATTGTCCAAACCGGTGGACACGCCCCAAAACTGAATTATTTCAAGAATTGCACTGGTGAAGCTGAGAGTAGGATTTGACCCTGCCTCTGCAGTTCTAATATCTTATGTTGGATCCTAAGAGGATCTACAGGGAAAGGTTATTTTCAACAAATGTCTAAGTTGATTTGCCATCACTCTCTATTTATATTTTACCTAAGTACTGATACAGAGCTATACATATGGAAGAGCTATTTTGTTTAGGTTGTGATGAGTGCTCTGATAACAGTTATACTATCTTACTTTCACGCATGTAACTTGTTCTGAGAAGTACAGATGAACAAACTGATGAAGAATCCTAAAACCTCAGATTGTAGAAACTGAGGGACTTATTTGACTTGGACTAAATGGTATATGTATTATTAGCAGATTAATGTTGAAATACCTTGGAGATTTCAAAACTGACTTTAAAAGCAGAATATCGGTAACTACCTATTTCATGTAAAAAAAAAAAATACAATATAGAATAGCAGAGCTGTTGATTACTGACAACTGACTCATCTAAAATTCAGAATTTCAGGAATATGAAATTTGGTGGTAAGGATGTTCTGTTATATTTTTTTTTGGACCAACTACATAGGTAGGGAGAGCTGTTGGACAAGCCTTTATGCATCACGTGCCTTTCTTCAGATCTGAGGAAAAGCAGATGTAGGATGAGCTAAATAACTGGTAGTATTTTGGTATAAAATACGGAATTTCTTGTATAATATACCAACATTATGGTATAATTTATAGTAGTATGTCTGTATTAGTGATTTGCCAAAATACCTATGAAGTGATATGCTGATAAAAGGAATTGTTTAGATACTAAAACAAATTCTGTAAAAATGCATTTAGATTATCTAATGATAATCTATCACGTAGTAGACCAGCAACCAGTCCACCTATGAGCAGACAAAGAGAACTAGTAGTTAGCAAGAATTGATATCTCTGTAGCAGAACTGTGATTCTATATTGTTGGAAGAGACAGTGATATAAAAAAAAATCATTGCAAAGTACTTGAAATGCAAGAGCTATCCCAGATACCGAATTAGATAGCAGAAAAATGTGAACACTCACACACCTAAAGAACAGATAAAAGAACAAGAGAAAATACATCTGTAACAACACAATTGTTAGAGGCACCAGCGTCACCACTAATTTAGTTCAAACTGAGTAGCATCAGAGTGAAGCTAAAATATACAGGTTTCCCTAGCTTTATGCAGCTTCTGTATGTGCAAATTCACTCTTATGTGAGGACCCTTTTTATACCAAAAATTTGTTATATGCAAGTTAAATTCACTTTTATGCAGTCAGTGTGGTGGAAGCCCACAGTCAGCTGCTTTGTGTGGTGCATTGTGGGAGTGACGTGCACCAAAATATAGTCTCCTGTGTGGATCTGTGCTCCTCGCTCATTGTCTGCGACACGTGTTTCCCTAGTTGCCATTCCCATTATAGTAACATTCACCACCACCTTGTGCTTGTGTGTACTGCCTGCTGTTGGTGAGTACCAAAATTGTCTTGTAAACATAGTAAAAATGGGTCTGGAGGTCAGTACAGTCAAGGTGTTGGAACATATCCCTATTTGCTAAATTGTAAAGTGGGTTCCTTTTATGCAAATTTGAGTTATGCACTGTTTTCCAGGAACACATGTACAGCATAAAGCAAGGGAAACCTGTAACTGGCTTGTCCAAAATTTAGAGATTTTTAAGATCAAGATTCAGAGTGGTTATGTGAGAATGTTTTTAGCAGCAAATCTCTGGTTTTCATCTGAGGATTAAAAGAGGT
Source organism: Caiman crocodilus (assembly GCA_030014935.1). Lineage (NCBI taxonomy): Eukaryota > Metazoa > Chordata > Crocodylia > Alligatoridae > Caiman > Caiman crocodilus. The sequence goes on along the minus strand of JAGPOW010003395.1, from coordinate 6,295,091 downwards.
TTCTAAGGTTCATACTGTGAAGAAGCTGTATAGGAGTGTGGTGGTGTGGAGAAATGTCTGCATGAAGATTTGCATGGTTTAGATGTTTCTTGAGCCTTGTCCTGGAAAGTCATGTTTTAGTATAGAGTTGTGACTCCTTGGTCATCAACTATGTGTCTTTGAGAAGGTAGACCAATGCTGTTGTGACCTGGGGAAATGGTGATAGGTAGAAAAAGACTGATTTAACTCCCCCCTCCCCTCCCAAGGCATGCATGAGTAGTCCAGACAATAAAGGAAGAGCAGAAGCTCTAGAGTAGTATTGTCAGTAACCCAGATGATGGCTTCATCTCAGAAGGAGGAGATGCCCAGAGAGGATGAACATATTCTAGGAAGCCACTGTTTTTGCACATATAACAGAAAACATGGCTGAAGGATGCCTCATATCTTATATTAGCTAAGAGGACACAAAATGATAGGTCAATTCAGTATAATCTGAAAGAAAACTTACACTTCTAGGGGTTTTTTTTAAACTTGGAATATAGAATTTTGCAGGGTACGTCTGTCTTAAAAGTCAGCTGTTAGGATGGAAGGAAGATGGGAGTAATACTGACACTTGGACTGATATGCTGCAGGAAAGAGTCCTGTCCTGAATTCCTTTCCATAATGATATTGCATTTGCCCCATTTACTTTTTCCATGCGATTTCACTCTCTGTATGGATAACTCCTTTAAGTCAGCCCAAGTTTTCATGGCTGACTTGACAACATTAGGACTGGCTGCATGGTTTCTGGCTCAATTAGTATATCTAGTTACACTCTGTGGCTTTCATTAGAAAGACTGGCATGAACAGCCGAGTGGACGTAGTGCCCTTTTCCTGGGCCAACCGGTACTTCTTCTGTACCTCTCCTGTCATTGCAAAGGACATGTATCACACTTGCGGAGATTAACAGAACTCACCAGCTCTCACAAAGCTCTGAGGGAAAATGCAGTCTTACTAAGAGATCATTCTATGGCTCATTTCATAGATTTTGTACTCATTTGTTATCACTGGTTCTTCTTATTTTGGCTCCAAAATGTCATTTTTCTTGCTTTGTCCTTACTCATGGTGGTGACATGGGATTGAGGAAATCTGAGAGATGATGGCCAAGTCTCTACTTTGAATTGGATTGACTAAAGTTTTGAAATCTTAGGTGGTGGCAATATACAGGATGTGGTATAGGTTTGCAGCATCTGACAACACTCAGATTTCTATTTCCATCCTTTCCCTCATGGCTTGGTGGAGAGGTAGAACAAATTGCCCTGTACCTAATAAATATAGGAACAAGGATGAACTCTATTGGTTGATCCACAATCAAGATAAAACAGATGACACTAGGAGTAGAGCAGGAGATGAACTTGGTGTTATAGAGAAATAACATCAGCACCATGTATGCTTCTCTCATCCATGATTTTGGGATTTACTTGGATCCTCAGCTACATCCAGAATTTCAAGTATTAATGTTTGGCACTGAGGTTTTCTATCATTTGTAGTCTCTCTCTTATGGCATTGTAGCAATGTGATTTTCCAAGATGATCAAGCTAACCCCACTTCCTTTTACATGGACAAAGCTTCCTGAAAGCCTTTTGGCTCTGTGATTCATTTTCCTCCTTGGTCCAACAGAAGTTGGATTTGGGAATACATAGGGTAAGGTCATCTGCTCTATCAGTTGTGAAGGTGAAAAAAACGGGAGGGATGAGTCTTTGGAAAGCCTTGATATAGTGTATCTAGAGCTCTTGATAACTGCAACTGGGATCAAGTTGATTTATAGATTCATAGATTGTAAGATGGGAAGGGACCTCAGAATATCATCAGGTCCAGCCCCCTGCACCAAGCAGAAAAGATAACTGGGGGTCAGGTCACCTCAGCAAGGTGACTGTCAAGTCTCCTCTTGAAGATTTCCAGGGTAGGTGATTGCACCACCTCTGGAGGGATCTTATTCCACAGTCCGGACACCGTGACTGTGAAGAAGTTTTTCCTAATGTTGAGCCTGAATTGATCTTCCAGGAGTTTTTGCCCATTACTCCTGGCTCCTCTTTGGTGCCCTGGTAAACAGTTGCTCACCAAGCCTTTGATGTACTCCCCTAGTGTCGTGGTAAGATGCTACCAGGTCCCCTTTTAGCCTTCTTTTCCTCAGGCTGAAGAGTCCCTGATCCCTGAGCCTTTCCTCGTATGGCTTGCCATGTAAGACTTTTGATATGTGTGAATCAATAAGCAAAGTTAATCTGTGATAACTGGTTTTAAATTGGTGCATGCATACTATTTGCTATGGTAACTTGCCTATTTTCACAGGTCCTAGAATAAATACCATTTTAAAAAAAAGTAATTCAGCACCAGGCAAGGCTGACTTTTCTCTTTTATTAAACACATTAAATGGAATTAAAAGCCTAAGTCCTTACAACAGCTGCTGGCCACTTTTTTCTGACAGTGGCTTGAATTAATGTAGCTCAGCCCTAAGGCACGACGCTGCTTCCATTGCCACTGCTGCTGCACGCTGCGGATCACCCTTCCTTTTGAATGCTGTCAGTTCTCTCTGCTACTAAATGATGCCACAGACTGGGTAAAATCTTGGTGTCTTTTTGTGGGCCATAGGTTGCTCCTTCCAAGGAGCATCTGCTGTGTTAAAGTTTAAAGGATTTGATAGACTCCTTTTAACAAATATTTGTTGACTTGAAAGCAGAGGGGGGGGGGCATTTACAGAGTCTGCAAGAGGCATCTGCTTTCTGATAGGGCTGTTCTCTCCTATGGTTTATCCGTTAATAAAGGCCCTGCAAATTGCAGCCGAAGGCATAAGATCCGTTCTTGTGGGGGAAAAATGTTTTTCTTCAGTCTGGTATTTCATGTTTGTGTGTGGTCTTCACCCTAAGAATAGCCCTTCATCTTCTGTCACCCCACAAACTCTTACCACCAAGGATTTCTAAAACACCCTTTAAATCAAATGAACTAAATTATGCAGCTGTCTTCCAATTGCTTTTGGAAATTTATGGGCCACCCCTACAAGTTATCATGCTCTTGGTATGTACCACTGGGGAGCAGAAACGTGTTACACGATGACAGAGAAAGGGTCTGTTAGCAAACTGTAGTCTTTAATAATTAGCCGTTCATGGGAAGGAAATAGCTACAAATGTCTGAAGGGTAAATCAGCTCTTGCCTCAGCAATATGCTGTTTCAGTGTGATTGAACATACAAGTTCATTTTTAAGGCAGTAATTCAAATGGTGTAATGGGAGATCTGTTTGTTTGCTTTCCCCCCCTCAAAGACAGAGCATTAGTTAAAAAAACAAATGAAGAAAATTCCCCAAAGAACCTTACCAGGGAACAAGAGAAACATCCATCGTAAACAGCGGGTGGGTCTTCTGACAGGCTTTGTTTGCAAATGATAACAATTACAGGTAATTTTTCATTTCAATTGGAAGAGCAGGTATAAAAAAGGAGAGAGAGAAACAGGAGAGAGAGAGAAAGAGAGATTTCCCAAGTGTCTTATTCACTCCCAGGTCTACAACCTAACACGAGTGTAGAGAGCTAGGTAGTTTCTTCTCATTCCATTAAGTGAGATCTAATTGTGTCTGCTCTGTCTGTTGGCAGATGCGGTTTCTACATAACAACAGCCCAGAGACAGAGCTGCTTGATTAATGCCTCCAGCTGTCATATGCCCCATTATCTGTGCATTTGCATAACTTAATGGTTTAGGACAGGGGAGAGAGGATGCTTAATTTAATGTTTAGCAGGCCCTTGATAGCTGAATAATTTAAGAACTGTCAAGGGAGGTCAGTCCTACAGCGATTCAGCAAGACAGCTATGATTTCTGCATATCATTAAAATTCTTACTTAGGATAATTTAAAAAAAGAAAGAAAAAAAAAGAACAACAATGCCTGAAAGGAAGCATTGGGTTTCTGTTAACCATTCCTTCCCTGAGGACTATGAGGAGGATTTGGGGACAATAGCTGAACATATGTAGCATGGCCAAGAGGGAAAGGGTTACCAGCTCTCTTTCCCTTTCCCTGTTCTCACTTTCTCATAGCTGAAGGGTGGAAATGCAGAATTTGCTTAAATTCAGCTAACAGCCAAACATGCTTTGAACAGGAAACACTCTTGGTTTCATTAGATACTAATGAATATTATTAAGCTAATCTGCCATTTGTTTTCTAATTATGTGTCACAAGGCACCACAATGGCAGCTGAGGCAACTGCCAGGGTGCATTGATTTATCTTCCAATCCTGTGTTTACTGAGTGAATATAGCAGGGAGTGATTAGGGTGAGTTGGAAAAGGATAAAATTATGTTTTCTTTCAAGCTGGTTAATATTGTCCTTTTCTAAATAGTACTAACTTTTGAATTACATTTGGCTGTGCCTTGCACATCCATAGAATGGACTTAATACTACATTACAGGGAAGCTTAATTAAGTAATGTGTGTAATATTCTTTGGATCTTTGGATGAAAGGTACATTCATATATAGTGCTGATCCTAGTTAATTTTATATCCACAGTGAGGGCTCATGCTGTTTCCCTTTAGAACATGCAAAGAGTCACAGTACCACGATCCATTATTTCTATTGCTTTTATTACACTCCACCAGGCTTGGCCCCACCATGACAATTAAGGCAGAGCTGATGTGCTTCCTGAAATCCAGGATTTGAGAGAGAGAGAGACAGGTTACCATTTCAGCAGTTTCAAAATGCATCCAGCTAACATCTGGTTGGGTGTTTCTATTATGGGGAGAAACTGATTATATGAGCAAGGTATTTCTTTGGTGCAACACTGTTTGGTTACCAGGAGCATCTACAAAGCTATTTCCTTGCCCATACTAGGAGCAAATAGCAGGAGAGAGTTAACTTGCTCCCAGTTTTATAAGCCTGTCTTTCTCCAGCCACTGCTTCACCCAAAATCACTATCACTCTCTCTCTCTCTCTCTCTTTCTTCTCATTTTACTAGTCGTCTTTTGATTTTCTTCCGACTTTTCTGGCTGCTTTCTCTTATGATGGGCACAAACAAGCACATCAACAATTTAATCAGTCCCAAAGGAAACCGCTCTTATTCTCCCTGAGTCAGTTTTTGCTCAGGCCTTCCTTGTGTCCAATGTTTTGGGCAATGACTCCTATCGTTTTACTCCTTTCAGAGGAGCTTAATTTCTCTTTCCATTTAGTCACAGTGAATGGTAGCTACCATGCTCATCAGCTTCAACAAGGTCTGCTTAGATTAAAGACATATTTCCTAGAAGCTACCAGCACTTTTCAGCATAACAGATGCATGTGTGAGTATGCACATATGTGCCCCTGCATGTATACGCAGACATGCACACAGGTATGTATGAAAGTGGAAATGATGTTCTTTCTGCTTTTCTCAAATAGCAGGTTGAAATAGTATCTGGTACAGGGGGATTATGGTTTTATCAAAGAAGGTAGTCTTAACAGTACCGCATGTAATTAATTCTGTCAGTACCTGTTACTAATAAAAGGCTGAAATTATTGGCCTGTCCTCAGTGCAAACATACAGAGAAATTGTTGTATGGGCTTTTGCATGTCTGTCTTTTTGAGATGCACAAATTTGGTGCATGCTCTTGAAGATTTGCACCGAAAGGAAGATTTTCAGCTGCACATGGGTGTTGAATTAATTATTCAAATATGGTAATCTGTAAATAGTGCCTAGGCTTCTGATCTTTTAATTCTGACACTGGTTAAATTCCCATGACTTCCATGGGAGTTTGGCTGTTGAAAAGATTGCATATATGGAGGCTGTGAATATATGTTATTTGCTTACTGTATTTTCAAAAGAAAAGAAAAACCCATCTCTCTTCATCCCACTTATCTTTTTTATTATCCCTTTCTAAAGCAAGTGATATTTATTAGGACAGGAAACTGGAATTATCGGTACAACATTTGTTTGGACTTGCATTTGTAATCTCATATTCAAAAGCAACCTACAATAACAAAATCTTGGATGATGTGAACTCCTGTTTTCAAGAAATGGAAAGATGACATCATTAGCATTTCTGGGTTTCACTGTAGGCAGTCCTGGATGAATACTGGATGAATGGATACTGGAAGTGCTAGATAGATATTAATGGATTTCTTGTTTTCACTCACCGAACGATGTTCAGAGTTAGTGTGGCTTTATTTTTGTTTATTTTTTTAGAGAGAAATCTCCATTATGTCATCATCCTTTTTGTTGCTCTGTACCGTGAAATAGGTTAGGAGTGGTGTGATGCATGTCTGAATTTGAAGCATAAAGCAGGCTCCCCTTGGCTTTAAACTAGTATTTCCCCATTTAATTTACTTTGCCCAGTTGCTTACTTGGGACTATTAGTGTAAGTTAAAAACTAAACATGCATAGCAAAAGGATTCCTTTTTCTTTCTGTTTCTACTAACAGAGCAAAGATGGGGGGGCGGGAAAAAGGGAAAGGTGAAAAACCCCCTTCACACTCACTAATATAAATCAGCCCCGTTGTTCCAATGAGCACATATGGTATGGTAACATTGCCCACTGCTTTGAGACCCTTTAATGGAAGACCATATGTGCTGCTGTAGTATCAAAACACAATGGACCTGTATTTAGGACTCCATGGTGGCCTCGATTCAGAACTGCCTTGTTTTTATTCGTTTGTGTGTCTGTGTAAACATTATTTCTTCCAAATGGTGTTTTGTCTTTCATTTCTCTGTTTTAGCAGCAGGTTCCTATAGGCACACAATTAAAAACCGTATGTTCAAGATTTTGCACTTTATAATATTGTTTTGCTTTTTATACTATTGTTGGACATTTGTAGCTGGTGAAAGTGCATTATTAAGTAAGTGCCTTGTGCTTAGAGACTGGCTTAAAGAAAGGTCAGGATCTGAGTTCTCCCATGTGCTTCCAACATTTCAATAATTAATATAATTTTCACTAGATAGAATATTACTCCTACTCCCTCCCTTGGCTCTTCGTCCCAAAAAAGAAATCAGTCCCAAATGTCCCCCTTAAAAAAGATCCTACCAATTCTATACTTCCCTTCTCTCCAGAGATCCATATACCTTATATTTTTGCATACTGCATGCCTCCGAATAAGATGCATGCCTGGTTTTTATAAGAAAAAAGGTAGAAAAAAAAGGATTTTTTAAACAGTCATGGATGACTGTATAACATAGAGTAAGTACACCTGCAAACACAGAGTATCTAGGAAGTGTGGCATCTCAGGAGACAGTCTGGGTGAAACAGCAGGAACTTCTTGGTATGTCAGGAAACAACAAGGTTAGGACCAAGAACTTGCAAGGGCAGTGGCAGGATAGTTACTTCTTCACTGTAAATACCATATTTACTTAAATCTAAGTTGACCCTGAATTTACAACAACCCCCAATAACTAGATTCTATGTATAGAAATTTTGTTATACTTTTCCAGGTGTAGAATTTAATAATCAGAGGGTTGTGTTAAATTTGTGCTCTCTCCTCCTTCCCTCTCCTCCCCTCACTGTTACAGCAAGTCATGGCTGGGGGATCAGGTGGCCCCTTTGCCCTTTGTTCTCCCAACTTCTTCCCCCTGCAGCTTTCCTGCCATTCTCACCACTGACACTTCCAGTTTCTGACAGCCTCTGTCCCTCCTTCGCTATTTCCTCCAGTCTCTGCCTCTTCCATCATGCTCCTCACCATCTCTTTCCCCCCTGGTCCCCACCGCTACCTCATGATTTTTGGCATTGTTATAGATTTCATAGACATAGATATTAGGACTGGGAGGGACCTTGTAAGATCATTGGGTCCAGCCCCCTGCCCAAGGGACAGGAAGTCAGCTAAGGTCAAAGGATCCCAGCAACATAAACATCCAAATGTTTCCTGAAAGTGTCCAGAGTAGGTGCTTGCCCCACCTCTGGGAGGAGTCTGTTCCAGGGCTTAGGGGCTCAGACAGTAAAGAAGTTTTTCCTTATTTCTAGCCTAAAACAGTCTTGCAGGAGTTTGTGACCACTGGACCTTGACATCCTCTGGGATGCACTGGTACACAGGTGTTCCCCCAGATCCTGATGCATACCCCTTATGTACTTAAAGGTTGCCACCAAGTCACCCCTGAGCCTGCACTTCTGCAGGCTGAAGAATCCCATAGCTTGCAGCCTGTCTTCATAAGGGCTGTTCTCTTGCCCTCTGATCACGCGTTTGGCTCTCCTCTGGACCCTTTCAAGTTTCTCCATGTCCTTCCTAAATTGTGGAGCCCAGAACTGAATGTAGTACTTCAGCTGCGGCCTCACCAAAGCCAAGTACAATGGGAGGATGACATCCTGGGTCTTCTTCAAGATACGTTGGTAGATACAAGCCAGAGTTTTGTTTGCGTTGCCAGCTGCAGTATTGTATCGGTAGCTCTTATTCATCTTGTGGTCAATCATGACTCTCAAGCCTCTTTCGGTCATGGTGCTAGCAAGTGTAGCATTGCTGAGCCTGCGTGATGTGGGTTTTTATTCCCGAGGTGGAACACGTTGCATTTCCCCCTATTGAATGCCATCAGGTTTTCATCTGCCCACCTTGCAAGGCTATCAAGGTTGTTCTGGATCACCAACCTACCCTCACGTGTGGACACTCTTCTCTAAAAGTTGGTGTCATTAGCGAACTTGGCCAATCTGCTTCTGACCCCAGTATCCAGATAGTTTATAAAGACATTAAAGAGTACAGGTCCGAGAATGGAGCTTTGGGGGATGCCACTAGTCACCATGTGCCAAGTTGATTCGGTTCTGTCAACTACCACTTGGTGGTCTGACCTCAGAGCCAGTTCCCCAGCCATTGGACTGTGGAGTAATTGAGGCCGTAGTTGCACAATTTTTTCATGAGGACATCATGGGACATCAGGTTAAAGGCTTTTTTTAAAGTCCAAATATATGACATCAACCTCTTCCCTTTTGTCCAGATGACGTATCACCTGGTCATAGACGGAAACGAGATTGATCAAGCAAGACCTACCTGCAGCAAACTCATGTTGGCTATCCCTCAGAGTGTTGCCTTCTGTTAGCCTGTCAAGAATGGTTTCTTTGATTTTTTTTTTTTTTTCCCCAAAATCTTCCCAGGGATTGAGGTCAAACTGATTGGCCTGTAGTTTCCTGGGTCTTCTTTCCTCCCATTCTTGAAGATGGGCACCACATTGGCCCTTTTCCAGTCTTTAGGTATTTTGTCTGATCACCACAAGTTTTCAAATATCCTTGCCATTAGCTGTGCTAGTTCCTTTAGCACTCTTGGGTGCAACCTATCTGGACTAGCTGATTTATGGGGGTCCATCCTCTCAAGATGCTCTCTCCCAAGATCCACACCAATGGAGGGCATATAGTCGTCTTTACCCTAGTCATCCTGCATCGTGTTCGGCAGGGTGGTCCCTTTAGGCTGGTGAAAAACTGATGCAAAGTAATCGTTAGACAGATGGGCTTTTTCCTGGGTGTTGGTAGTCAGCTACCCCAGCTGGTTTAGCAGGGGTCTAATGTTGCCCTTGTTTTTCTTTTGACTCTCCACCTATCTGAAGAAGGACTTTTTATTGTCTTTGGTTCTTGTAGCCAGATAGAGTTCAGTTTCAGCCTTGGCTTTTCTAGTTTACTCCCTGCAGGTGCAGACCAGTGCAATATATACTCCTCCTTAGTGGTGTTTCCTGCCTTCCGTCCATTATATGCCTCTCTTTATAGACATAGGAGGTCCATGGGTTCCCTGCTGAGCCAAGGGGGTTGTTGAGCCCTTTTACCACCTAGCCTATAGGGGGGGATGGACTCTCCTTGTGTTTCTAGGATCACTTTCTTAAGGAGCAACCACTCATCATGAACTCCCCCTCCCTGTGAAATCATAGCCTGTCAGGGCCTCAAGAACAAGACTCTTGAACTTATGAAAGTCAGCTTTCCTTAAGTTGAAGACTACTGCATTGCTGGCAACTTGCCAGCTTTGTGATGGGTAGTGAAAGTGATCAACTCATGGTCACTGTCACCCAGCTTCCCTTTGATTTTTAGGTCACTGATCAGATCATCCCCTTTGGCCAGTACCAGCTCCATCAGTGCCTTGCTTCTTGTCGGCCCATAAACTTCTTGGGACAGGTAGAGCTCATCCACACTTGTAAGGAAGCTTTGTGACTAATCGGATTTGGCCGAGTGCTCATCCCATGAGATGTCCGGGTAGTTGAAGTCTCCCATGATGACTGTGCACTGAGAGTGTACAGCCTTGGCCAGTTCCCTGGAGAATTCTTGGTCAAGCACTTGTTCCTGGTTTGGAGGTCTGTAGTAGATTCCTACCACTGTGTCCCCTTCACTATGTTCCACTCGTATTCTAACCCAAAGGGTCTCCTGTCATCCTGCTTGGGTGTCAATCTCAGCTTGTAGGGACATGTAGCTCTCTGTCACATAAAGAGTTACACCTCCACCTTTTTTCAACACAATCTCTTCTGTACAGGTTATAGCCATTTATACCAGTAGTCCAGTCAAAGGAGTTCCCACCAGGTCTCTGTGATCCCTGTGAGATTGTAGTCATTTTTGTTTAGCAGAATGACTAGTTTCTCTTGTTTATTCCCCAAACTCCAAGCATTACTGTACAGGCAAGTAAGTGTGCTTTTGGAGGCCCTAGGCTTCCTTGTACTCATGGAGAAGCTCTGTTTCTGGGCTGGGTAGGAGTGGGTTCCCTTGAGTGTCTTAACCTGCTGCTTTTGTGGTTGATGCTTGGTGAGCTTGCTCTGGTGGTTGTCTGCCCATCCCCCAGTGAGCTTAGTTTAAAGCCCAGTTGAGCAAGTCAGCCATTCTGGCTGAGAAGAGCTTCTTCCCCAGTGGAGTAAAGTGAAGCCCATCTCTTCCCAACAGATTGCTGCCTCTCTCTCCAAAAAGTGGACTGTGGCCATAAAAGCTGAAGCCTGCACGGTGGCACCAGCACTGCAGTCTTCTGTTTACTGCCTCAATTTGTCTCTCCCTCCTCTGCCCATGATCTATAACCAGAATGATCAAGGAAAAATCACCTGCATCCCCAGCCCCCTAAGACTCGCTCCCAGACCCCTGTAGCCACTCATGACCCGGCTGGGATTGCTCCAAGCCATGTCATGTGTGCTGTTTTTGAAGTCTATGCTTCAGGAATGTGAAAAACTGAGCTCATATATATAGCTATGTTTTCACATTCCCAAAGCATAGACTTTAAGAACCATGCCCAAAATCATGAGAGTTGGCAACACTGCTTTCCCTTCCCATTCACTGTCAGATACTGCTTGGGCTCTGTTCCCTCCTGGAGCCCAGCCTGTGGAAGCACAGCCCTTCCTGGGCCATGCAGCAGTGGTGGCACTGCTGATTGTCTGGGTAGGGGATGGAGTTTTCATGTGCTCCATGCCTGGGAGGGAATCCAGCCTGTGCTGGAGCCAAGCTTCACCTGACAGAAGGGGTAGGAAGGAGGCAGATTGGGGGGCAGAAGCTACAGAGGGCAAGTGGAAGGCTGTGTCAGACAGCTGCTGTGGGTCTGACTGCAGCAGCTGCCTGCCTCTCCCCTCCTTTGCTTTGTATGTGAATCACTATAAACTGCATGCAGCAGCTCACTTTTTCTGAACCAGTTCAATTTCTGCATTAGGCACAAGCTACAGTGCTCAGCCAATAGCTACTCATAGATTCCCTAGGTCTGTGAGAGGGTTAACATAGGACTCCACCCCGTCTTTCTTATGGGGTCAGAGAGAAGCAGCAGCCATCTTTGCAGTGAATAGAACATATTGTCCAGTAGCATAACTAGGGCAGGGTGAGTAGTTATAGGGTGCTATAGCCAGGAGGGTTCATACAGATTGTAAAAGGTAGAAATGGCAGATGTTCTGTCCCTCCCACCCCACACACACCTCAATGATGGCAGGGAAACAGAAAGCTTGTAGGTTTTATGTTTTCCAACTTCCAGCACATTAGGGATAGCCAGATGTAAATATGAATACATATAGATAGATAGATAGATATTTTTTCTAGTTAGTACTGGTGCACGATTTTGAGAGTTTAGCTATTTAGTAATGCCTTAAATGTATCATAATTTTAACTGTGTGCAACTGTGGTATAACTATAGTTTTTATGTAGCTATTTGTAGGATCAGCAGTTGTGTTTTGCCTGTCTTGTTGCATGAATGCAAGATGTGTTGTATTATTTGGTCCTACTTTACAATGTACTAAGATGCAAACAAAGTATTGTACTTGGCACTAGGGCTTCTTGAACAATTTTAGGTGAAAAAAGTGCAGGGAGGAGTTTTATTGATACACCACTTTCATTAGTCCAGCTTTTCTCAGCTTACCCAGAATTCCATGTTTTTATTTTCCTTTAGAATGTACTTCTCTTGTCCCCTTCTTCTGTTTTCATAAACAAATATTCATGGGGTCAGAGAGGATTCCCCCCCCCAACCAACATACATATTGCTACATGTATCAGTTTGGTTTTTTTTCAAAGGGTGTTGGCTGCAGCCAAAGATGGGGAATTTGACCAGGTGTGCCAGTGTGCCTGCTGCAATTTAAACCAGGATATTCCTGGCTAGAGAGTCTTGCCCCTCCACTCAGGGTCAGACCAATCACCATATTTGGGAGCATAAAAGAATTTTATTCCATTGTTAGATTAGAATGGACCGTGGGTGTTTTGGCCTTCCTTTGTAGCAGGCCTGTGGCCTTTCCCTGGGATTTCTTGAGCATAGCAACCATTGCAGCAGCAGGACGTTGGCTGCTGTGGTTTCATAGTTATATAGTTTCTAGGGTCGGAAGGGACCTGAACAGATCATCAAGTCTGACCCCCTGCCCTGGGCAGGAACAAGTGCTGGGTTAATAATACCCCAGCTAGCTAGACATCTATCTAACCTCCTTTTGAAGACCCCCAATGTAGGGGACAGCACTACCTCCCTTAGGAGCCCATTCCAGAGCCTGGCAGCCCTAACTGTAAAGTAATGCTTCCTGATATCAAACCTAAACTTGCTGTCAATCAATTTGTGGCTGTTTGTTATTCCAGGTGGTACGCAGGGGAACAGAGCCTCTGTTTTCTGCTGGTCCCCCCTGGTGAATTTAGAGATGGCCACCAGATCCCCTCTCAGTCTTCTCTTGTGAAGGTTGAATAGATTCAGTCCTTTTAGTCTATCTTCGTAGGGCCTGGCCTGCTGCCTCCTGACCATGCGAGTGGCCCTCCTCTGGACCCTCTCAAGGTTAGCCACATTCCTCTTGAAGTGCGGCACCCAGAACTGGATGCAGTACTCCAACTGCAGCCTGACCAGCACCACGTAGAGGGGAAGGATCACCTCCTTGGATCTGCTTATGATGCATTTGTAGATGCATGACAAGGTGCGGTTAGTCTTGCTGACTGCTTCCTCACATTGGTGGCTCATGTCTATCCTGGAATCAACAATGACTCCAAGATCTCTTTCAGCCACTGTGTTGTCGAGAAGGGTACTCCCCAGCCTATAGTTATGTTGCAGGTTCCTTCTCCCTAGATGCAGCACCTTGCACTTGTCTGCGTTGAATTCCATTTTATTCTCATCCACCCACCTCTGTAACCTCTCTAGATCCAGCTGGATTGTGTCCCTCCCCTCCAGTGTGTCCATTTCTCCCTACATCTTTGTGTCATCAGGAAATTTGCACAACATGGTTTCCACGCCCACTTCCAAGTCGCTGATAAAGATGTTGAATAGCACAGGCCCAAGCCCTGGGGAACTCCACTGCCCACATCCCTCCAGGATGAAAATGACCTGTCCACCACCACTCTCTGGGTGCGACCATTGAGCCAATTTGCCACCCATCTTACTGTGTAGACATCAATGCTGCAGTTGCCTAGTTTTTTTTATGAGAATGGGGTGAGAAACAGTGTCAAAGGCCTTCTTGAAGTCCAGGCAGATGACATCCACCTCAACGCCCGCATCCAAGGACTTTGTGACCTGGTTGTAAAAGGAAACAAGGTTATGAAGGCAGGATCTGCCCGCAGTGAACCCGTGTTGGTTGCCCCTGAACATTACCTCCCATGCTGGGCCCCTGCAGATGTGTTCCTTGATAATTTTCTCAAAGATATTCCCAAGGACTGAGGTGAGACTAACTGACCTATAGTTACCTGAGTCCTCCTTTCCCCCCTTCTCGTAAATGGGGACCCCACTGGCCCTTTTCCAATCCTCTGGGACCTGGCCAGAGTGCCACGAGCACTCTGGCAGCTGTGCCAGGGGCCCTGCTATGACCTCCGCCAATTCCCTCAGTACCCTCAGATGAAGAGCACCTGGACCTGTTGATATAAACACGTCCAGCCCCTCCAAGAGTTCCCTGACTAGATCATCCCTGACCTTAGGCATAGCGCTGTGTTCCTTGAGTCTGTCCGTAATCCAGTGGGGGAGCTGGTTTGATCCTTGCTCAGAAATATGGAGGCAAAGAACTTATTGAAGAGATCAGCTTTTTCCTTTACTGCAATCATCAGATTGCCATGCCTGTCTTATGGGGACCCCATGTTACCTGATGCCGCCTTCTTACTCCCTGTGTATTTGAAAAAGGACTTTTTGTTATCCTTAATTCTGGTCACCATCCCTACTTCCATCTCTGCCTTGGCCTTCCTAACCACCTCCCTGCAATCATGAGCAACAGATGTGTAATCCTCCTCGGTGACAGCCCCTTGCTTTCACTAATTGTATGCTACCTTTTTTGCCCTCAGGCCCTCCTGGATGCCTTTATTGAGCCAAGGGGGATTCTTAGCACTCTTGCCCCCTTTGTTTCTCATCAGGACTGACTCCCTCTGAGCTTGGAGGATTGTCTCCTTAAGGAACAACCACTCGTCCTGGACTCCCATCTCATTGAAGCTCCGAGTCCTCAATGTCTCTCTTACTAATCTCTTTAGCTCATTGAAGTCAGCCCTCCTGAAGTTAAGGACTTCTGCCTTACTGCTTGCTTTCACCACCCTGCACTGGATAGTAAATTCCAGCAAATGATGGTCATTAGTGCCCAGGTAGTCGAGCACCTGCAGATCCCTCACCAGGTCATTACCTGTGGCGAGGACCAAGTCCAGCAAGGCATTTCCTCTGGTAGTATTATGCACCTCCTGGGTTAGGTGGAAGTCCTGTATGCAGGCTAAAACCCTATGTGAGCATTCAGACCTGGCTGACTGATCCTCCCAGCAGATGTCTGGGTAGTTTAGGTCACCCATGATAGCCACATCCCTTGTCCTTACAGCCTCTGTGAACTGTCCTGAAGATTCCAGGTCCAGCTCATCCCTCTGGTGGGGCAGTCTGTAGTAGATGCCCACTGTCAAGTCCCTTTCTCCACAACCCTCTTCCATTCTAACCCAGAGCACCTTAGTTTGCCCCTCTTCTGAACACATTCTGATCATTGTGTACTGCTCATTAACATAGAGTGCTACACCCCATGCCTTTTCTCCTGACTGTATCTCATCTATACAACCTATAGCCTTCAATGTCTACTGCCCAGTCATGGGTAGAATCCCACCAGGTTTCTGTGAACCCAATCAGGTCTGGGTTTTTGCTAGCTAGCAGGAGGGTGAGTTCCTCCTGCTTATTCCCCATACTCTAGCATTTGTGTACAGGCAATTGAGACCTCCTGTGGGTGTTTGTACTGCCATCTTGTTTCCAAGCTTGCCCAGGCCCTTGTCACTTACCTGGGTTGTTCTTGCTCATGTCACCTGGCTTGACATCGAAGTACCTCTGCATCCCCATCCCCTGACAAACCTAGTTTAAAGCCTCCCATATGAGATCAGCTAACCTGGAAGAGAAAACACACTTACCTTTCAGGGAGAGATGTAGCCTATCCCACCCTAGCATGTCTCCGGCATGGAAGTGAGGGTTGTGGTCAAAGAATCCAAAGCCCGCCCAGATATACCAGCTCTGAAGCCACCAGTTGACTTCTTTGATGCAGGCCTCATGGCACTGTCCATGTCTGCTCACCAGAAGAACAGAGGAGAATACCACCTGCGCTCCTGCCTCCCTAAGCTTGGCCTCCAGAGCCTTGTAGTCTCTCATGACATGGTCTGGACTACTCTTGGGCTGCATCATTAGTGCCTACATGGATGAGGACCAAGAGGTAGCGATCAGACGGCCAGATGAGGTCCGAGATCATCATTGTGATGTCCTAAATCTGAGCTCTGGGCAGGCAGCAAATGTAATGTGCCATGGGATCTGGGTGACAGATGGGTCTGTCCTTTCCTCTCAGGAGAGAGTCGCTCATAATGAGGACCTGGTGTCTCTTCTTTTGGGTGTTCCAGCATCGCTCAGTCTGCACTGTGTTTGGGGTGGCATCAGCTTCTCTGGAATCATCCTTACCTGCCTCCTCCTCCAGTGCTGCCAGGGCCTCATACCTATTCCCTGTTGTACCAGGGGGGCTATCACTGCGGCAGCACGAGTAGCCCAGGCCCTGGTGGTAACTGTCTGCCATACACGTGGGCTGCAGAGAACCTGGAAGAGCAGGGAGCAGGTTCCCCTGCTTTGTGTGGCAGGTTAGAGTGTTTTGTCTTGCGTTTTGCATTATGGTTGACTGAGTAGTTTTGCTAAGAAGTTAGACAATGGATTTGTTTATGATGGTTTGGATAGGCATGATTCTGCCTCAGGCAGGGGTTGCACTAGATGACCTCTCAAGGTCCCTTCTGGCCCCGCTTCCCTATGCTTCTATGACTCTATTCATGTTTGGGTTTTGAAGTTTGACTTAGTTCTTATAAACACTGAAGCTACTTGAACATTGTGTTTCTAATAAACAGGCCTGTGAGAATGGTCTTATTTCCCAATTTAGGCCAGACTTTTAAAATTTCTGGTAGGCTTTGCACTTATTGCTCTGTGTTGGCAGAGTGATGAAGTGCAGGGTGAAGGGCAATCTCTGCTCCTCCACCTCCTACCTGCCCTCCAAAACTTAAATACTTAATAGAACCATTTCAAATCTCATAGTTCTGATTTGGTTTAGAGGAAAGCTTCTAGTCAGCTTCAGTTTGTCCATCTCTAACTCCTACAAGAAAAACTGACCCTCTGATTATTTACATATCCCAAAGCCACTGCACTGTTTCGTTTTTTTTCCTGACACAGAGAAATCATATGTGTGTTTTGTACTTTCACATTCACATTCAGAGATGCTCTCCCTTACACATTCAGTAAAAAATGATAAACATGCTCTCTGGCTGCAGAAGATAACACTTAAATGAAAATTTAAGAATAAAATATCTTCTTCCTCTGTTTCCAGCAGCGATTAGGATGATAAGTTAATCAAGACTTCATTGTAGCTCTGCATATTTCTATTCATCATATTGCAGCATTCCTGATGTGGCTGTCCAGTCTGCTCTGTTTAAAAAGTGTTGGATATGTTACAGCTTTATTTTACTATAATCTCCTTTAACCCAATCCTGAACTAGTCTCATGTGGATAAGTCTGCACATATAGTGTCTTCAAAACTAGAAGTTCACAGGAGTAAGGCTACTAGAAGGATAAAGAAGATGGTCAGGAGAGTAGAGCACTGGCGTAGGACTGAGAAGATGTTGACTTAGTTTTTTGTTAATCTCCACAGTGCAGACTTTGTTTCATCTCGATAAGTCCATTAGTCTCCACTATGCTGAAGGAGATAACTGTACATATGCTGAAAAAATAAAACATGTCATTACATGGATGTGGTGTCTTAATCTTGACCACATTCCTGAGTGTGATGCAGAGATGGTATATTCATATCTTAAGTTCTTCCTTTGGAAAAGGGGGAATACTTTCCTGCTTCACAGATGTGTCATGAAAATAAGGTACATTTATGACAGCGAGGCACACAAATCCTTGGACACCGAGTCAGATAAGCACCTCATTTGATAGTATGTCAATCTACTTTAAGTGCTCAGCCTTTTGAGGTAATACTTATACAGGAGATCATATTTTCTATGCTATATGCAACTTTAGTGAGTTGTTTAATACATGCCCAGAAAATCATGTTTCATTCTGGAGAAGATATCTATAAAGTACTGATACTGTTAAGACTCATTTTTAATAAGTAGGTATAACCCTTTTCAAAGCCCTGTAAATTTGAAAGCTATCCATGGGCCTGGAGGAGAGGATAGTGTAGCACCCTCCAGGGGTATCATAGCCATGTCCTTGAACGCTCAGTAATTGGAGTGCGAAGACATAGGTGTTAACAAGTATATGCCAGACAATTGTTTTTCTCCATTTGTGTCTGCATTAGGTAGCTGCATGCGAGAGACGCATCTGTTTAAAAGTATAAGATTTCTTTTGCATGGTTTCATGAGAAACGCATTGAATATGACAAATTTTAGCCCTCTGCATTGTGAAGTTCCAGCTTTTAAATGAATGAGAGGTGAGGACTGTATTATCTGACCCTGTATGAATCCCCCCCTCCCTTTGCAACACCCTAGCATTATTGTTATGGCGGAGCACATCTCCTTTCTCAGACAAGGTAAAGAAAAGCTGTCTAAAATAATTTTTCTAAGATGCTCCATCTAGAGTTTAGGAATGATAAATGAAAGAGACACCATGAAGGCTGTTAGACTAAAATGAAAGCTTTTACACAAGCTCAATCTGAACTGCCAAGTACCTGTGTGAAAGTCATAGTTCTTACACCTTTGGATTTTTGAGTGGAAAAACCTCCAGGAGGGTAATTATGCCTTAAATATTGGCACTGCTATTATTAGTGGGAGCATCTGCACATGCACAGTAATGCACAGTAGCCTATTTTACTGCACGTTAAAGTGTCACATCAAAAACAGTGCTAATATGCTAATGCACAGTAGAGTGTCTAATGTGCATTAAGTGTCAGTAAAAAGGCATTCACTTTTGCTACTGTGTATTGGGGCAGCCTAATGCACCTTTATATTAGAGGTACTAAATATAATGCACAGTAGCAAAAGCACATTAATGAATGTGTAGATATGCCCAGTGATAGCTTTTCGGTCCTTGAGAGGAAAGAATAATTGCAAATATTCCAATGCTAATGCAAGTATGATTTTAGACCTTCTGACTTGAAAATTTGTCTTTCATGAAATATTTTGGAGGAATCTAAGGAGTTAAAAAATAAAACATAGATCTAAGACTGTAATGTTTGGAGTAAGAGCTGGATTTGTGTAAGGAAGTAGTTTCTATTTGTCCATCTAGAATTATCTGTTCTTAGACATTAAACTATTGTATGTATTGTTTTTTTACATGGGAGGGTCAATGTAACTATGCTTAATAACTACATACAATCAGCATGGCCTAACTACATCTATATACTGCTGTTCTGGCAGATTCTGAGAACTTCAAAAAAACCCCCCCAAAAACAGAAAGGTTCTATATATTTCTTAACAATATCTATGTAGATCTAAACGCCATTTCATTTAATGATCCATGTGAAATAAGCAGATGGCCTCAGAGCAGTTTCAAATGTACCACAAAAATGGTGCCATCAGAAATAGGAATAGTTCATAATGTTGGTGCAAACATTATCAGAGCAGCTCAAGTATGAATGAGCATAGAGACTGAAATACCCTTAATCCTTGGAGATGGTAAATCTGGAACAAGTTTATGTAATGAGGTACTGTGGTAGGTTAAGGAAAGCTGCAGTAGTAGAATCCTTGTCTACCATGTAGGAGACCCAGGTTCAATTCCTAGATGTGCGTATAACTACAGCTATCAAGGTACTGAACATTGGACTCAGTCTGGCCTTTGGATACTGTTTAATAGGGGAGACAGAAGGTCTGAGCAGACTGCCCTCCTCCATATTCCTGCCTAGCAGTGTACCCATGGTTTTGGTGACCACTCACATATACACCATAATTCAGAAGGCTTGATGGTTGTCTACTACTACCTAGTCTTCCTATTACCTGTGCTGTCCCTATTCATTGGTTAAATGAACAGTTGTCTTTTTGGTGTGGTTGATCCAGAAGTTTTTACAAGCACTAACTTTCCAAAGGAAGTAGAAATTAAAGAGAAAACAGTGCTGAATGGCTTCTTTAAGTATTCAGTCATTTCCAGAGTGGAACATGTTGTATATCAATTATACCTGCAAACCTCTTTTTCATTGTGATGGTTCATTTATCATTTGTGATCTTACTGTATTTTAAAGACAGTGCAATAAAAAATGTAATTATCCCCTTTCACCTCTGTGAACAATTGAAGTTCAACTAGATTCTAGCTCTGAAAGCAGTAGAATGTATTGTTAGGGGTCAGATCTCTCCTTGTTCAGCGAATCAAAGTATTCCTCCATTTACCTGCCATGGAAAAAAGTACTGTGAGGGCACATACAAGTAAAAGATGGGAAAATACTTGGTTTTTGTGAACAAGTTTGAATTGTTTGGAAAGTTAAGAGGATCAGTCTTTCAGCCTGGTGCAGAAGTGAAGGATTGCTGAATAACTGAATATTAGCAAACAAAGACCAAAACCTGCTCAGTACCTTGCACTGGGATCACCCCTTCCAAGACCCCTAACATATGCTCTCCTCTAATACAAATTAAGGTGCATTGCACCACTGCCAGAAAAGAGTTATGGGCAATCTAAATTTAGCAAAGACTGAAAAAAATTGACTTTCCTAGAAATGTCCGTAGGAATGTACCACTTTAAGCATAAGACTGGCTGAATCAAAGCTGGGGATGTATCAGAGTAGGAGCATCACTGGTAGCCAAATATCTGGTAGGAGACAAGATGCAACAACTGGAATTGCTAACAGTGACAGACAAATGTTGGAGCGGTAGGAGTAAATGTTGCCTTAGAATGACTCTGGGCATAGTTAAGGTTTCAAGACGTTTTTGTGTATACTATCCTGTACTACCTTTTACTATCCTTTACTATACTTGTATTGGAGTAGTAAAAAAAACCCATAATGCTTGGTGACCAGGCCTCATAGCATAATGCATGGTGGTGACCGGGACACCAGCACTGGGCATCTACTTGAAGAAGGTGCAAGAATGGCAGCCCCATCTCCTGCCAGCCCAACTGCTGAAGTCACTGCAGTCAGCTTAGCCCCTGCTGCTATCTCTGCTGTTGTTGCTGCCTGGGGCACAAAGCCTGACTGTTATACATCTGGCCAGGTCTGTTTTTTATCCGCTTGCCTTTTTTATAACCTTGGAAGAAGGCTGGATAGAGTTCGGCCATTTAGTTCAAAGAGAACATCCCTCATGCCAGGGCGGGACATGGAAGCAAGTGCAGTGAAGCTTGTGGGAATAATGGAGGCCTGCATTGCTGGTGGAATGGATGTTAAATTTTGCTATCTTCATAAATCTCACTGAAAGAGGTGGATCAACAAAGGAGGAACAACAAATCACCTGGGATCCTGTTTTCTGACCAGATTATTGCCACCCCACTGAGGATGAGGAACTGTGACATGAGAATAAGATGTATGTTTGGGCATGTTCTGAGCCTGCAAAGTGTTTCATTAGGGATTTCCTAGCAGTTTGTGTTGCTCAGGTCACCTTCCAATTAACACTGCAGACAAAAGCCCCCTCAAGACAACAAGACACTGTCACTCTCACCCCACCCCCTGGTGTGTCAGTTGCTTTTCAGGGTAAAAAAAAAAAAAAAAAAAAAAGGAAGGGAATCATCCTTTGTTTATCGCAAACAAAATAATGTAAAATCTCCTTTTTATTCCTACAGGAAGACAGCTGAGCAATGGTCTATGTATTATATTTAGTTTAGGAGAAGGATCTCTGCCTCGTTCTAGGGCCAGTTCCATTGAAATCAGTGCAAAGCCTTTATAGACTTCAATCAGCCTTAGACCAGGCTCTGAGTGAGAGCACTACTTTACTAGATCTTAGGGCTGTAGTTTTTTTTGGCAGGTTGGATGTTCTTGTGGTTTTCCTTGGCCTGCTTATTTTAGAACTTGCTTTGCCTTGGTTGTGAAGCCATTCCTGATTGGAGGTTTCTCTGACTTAAGGCCTCTGGTTTAGACTTCTCTGGTTTGTGCTATGAGCTGCACAAACATTGATTGGTTTAGTGCTAGTGTGGTGTTTGGAGCAGTTACACCTTCAACTTGAGTGGCACATTCGCTAGGGAGTAGCTTCACCATAATGGAACAGGAGCTGGGTTGTGTAGATCAAGAGACAGCCCTGCCCTGGTGTGACATAACTTTGAGCAGCATAATGAGTGCTTTAAGCCACTTAGTAAGGTGTTAGTATGCAGACAATCCAGGGGTTAAGACCTCCAGGAGTTAGCCAAAATGACCATGTAACAAGGTTCTTACATGTTGTAGAATCCCACTGAAAGTAATGGAGTTTGTATGTCGGAGCTGGAGCTGGCTCTGATGCTACTTTCTGACTCTTTCTTTTTGTTCTTACTGTCCTACTAACCTATCTCCTTTTCCTCTTCTTTGAACATTTCATTTCTTTTTGTTTTCCTGATTCCAGAGCTCCATGTCTATCATTAAGCTGCTAATTCTCTTCCCCTTTTTCTCTGTTGGGCTCTGTTCTCCGTCTCAGCTACCAACCCATCCTTCGTTGCAGTTGATCTCCTTTCCCTTCTCAAGCTTGCTTTCCTTTTTTGCTGTACTATTTAATTAGGTATCAAGGATAGGTGAACTGACACTCATGTTCTTTTTCCCTGCTTTTCTTAAATGGAAAGCCTTTTCAATGTAAGCCAAATCACCTTCCTTTGAGAAATCTGAGACTCATAATAGAATGCCTTCCAAATCCTCCAAAATAATTTGGATCACATCCTCAGTAATATATTGGCTTAAGTGAAGCTCCACTAAGGATCTAGCCCATGGTATAAATGGAAACCGTGATTCACATGGATTACAAGTAAGTAGTTAGATGGATGACAAATTAAATTAAATATCTGATGTCAAATTACTCTAAGTACCTGAATTAGTGCTGCTTAATATCAAATCTTAAATTTGTAACCGAGGTCAAATTAAAATTGCCATTAACTAATGGAAAAAAATCTGTCATATATCTTTGGTGACTGTCATGGGTTTAATAATCTAACAAGATTCTGGATGTCTCCATTACACCTTGAAAGTCTAGGTAAAAATACATACATGTGGCAGAAAAGGCTTCCTATAGATGCCAGTTGGAGTACCACCATACTTGAAAGGGTGAAACAGATCTCAGATGACATTCTCATACTGACTGTACTGTAAAATAATGGAGTCACGTATGCCATACAATTAAATCAATCCTTTTTGTAATTTAATCTTTATGTAGATTTACGATTTTTTTTGGTGCCTGTTTTGTGTGCCTGTTTGGAACTAAATATTAATTGTAAATAAAATTATTATAAAATCAATGAAAGCAACATAAGTTAATTGATGGTAATTATTTTAAATTTTGCCAGGAACACCAATATAATGGTGTGTGTCTGTGCATCAATCTTCATTGACAGATGATGGCATAAGCACTCCCTTGTAAGGCCTATATGTTAATTAAGTAACAAAATGGTTACGCTAAGACTGAGGCAATTTAGAACAGGAAGGACAAAACCAGGAGGGAAGGGATACCTGGAAGTGTTTGATATATTATAGGGGCTCTTTGTTTATATGTGAAGGGGTAAGAAGATGAGTCTTCAGATAGATTCCAGCTGGATTTAGTCACCATGGCTACAAATGATTTGTTCTGGCTGTCCCTTAAAGCTTTTTTTCCAGTGAGAAAAATTGCAAGGTTGTAAGGTTTATGTGTAGCAAGTCAATGTTGATAGTGAGGCTGGATAGCAGTAACTTATCCAGGAATATAATAAAATATTACATGGGTTACCTTTTTTTTATAATGAATGCTTCAATACAACCAAAGTTACTCTTCCTAAAGAAATAGAAAAACGAAAGGATAATAAAATTACAGTGAAAAATAAAAAGACATCACTCCAATCTCAACCAAAGTTAAAAGGTATGATAGCATATTGAGAGACACAGACAAAACATATTTTTCAACACTAATCAACACTAAGTGATTATTTCAAGAAAAGTCAGTAGAAGCAGACAGAAACCCCCTCCCCCCCCCCCAAATCAGATTCTGGAGAAATCTGGAACAGTTTAGTTTAACCATCACAATTCTGCATGGATGAGAAAGAAGAGATTCAACAACAGGAAAATCTATTTACAGGTTTTATAGGAAAATCTAAATGTAACAATAGAGGAGGTCAAAAGAATGTTTAAAAGTAGAGAATTGGCAAGCACAAGGACAAGGAGATAGCCACATTTTGACATAAGTACTGCACATTACTGCAAATTCAATGTTGCTTCAAGGTATTCACTGAGTAAGGTGTAGGCATGTGTGTGATTAAGGCTGTCCTCTTTGGTAGGGGTCAGATTTGGTAGGTATACAAATCTGACCCAGTAGGAGAAAAACAATAAAATGAAGATCTGTATGATTTCACTGCCTGGTTATGCCACCAGTCAGAAAGCCAAATACCCTTCTGATCCAAAAGTACTCAGGATCATATCCACCGAAAGTCACAGTAGACATTGTCCATCATTGGATGAATAGCTGTCAGAGAAGAAAGAAAATATCTCCAAATATCAATCCCTTAGACTGGAATTAGAAAGAATATGGGAAGGAAAACCTAAAGTATATTGCCAGTTGCTATGGCTGCTGTGAAGATTCTGTCCAAGGCCCCAGAGTCACTTTAGTAAGCTGGACAGTTGTCAGCATGCAGACTTGCTGAAAACTGATATTTTAAAGCCATCTTCCATATAAGATATCATCTTGATAGCTAAGGATATGACACCAATTCCTTGACAATGATATCAGGCCATGACTGTGATATTAAATAATAAGCATCATCATTTTGAAGGACAGTGAGAATGTCATTTGGCTTAAACAAATGTACCAAAAAAATACTAAAAAGAACAGAACAGGATAATAGAAGACATTACTATTATTGGACATTATAAGGAGACTAAGTTTTTCAAAAGGAAAAGGATTGTGATGAAGAAATCAAGGAAACATTAAAGAAGAATATTTTTAAAAGATTGGTAAAATTCTTGAAAACAAAGCTCAATGTGCAAAATACAGTTCAGGTAATAAACATATATGCTATTCTAATTGTATGTTAGTCATGTGTAGTAATAAATTGGACAAAGATTGATCTAGGGATGTTGAACAGGAGGACTACGGGAAAGGATTCAGATGCTGGCAGGCTTTCGGTTGACAGGAAAGATGGAGGAAAGAGATGAGTGCAGCAGAGGATATTGTAGGACAGGAGCATACAATGATAGCTAACTATATAAGATAGACAAGATGAACTGACTGGATCTTGGAGCAATTTCCAAATGTAAATGAAGGATATCCTCTATTGAGTGTAAGTCATTAGACTGACACCAACAAGAAATACACAGATGGAAATGGAGGAGAAAAGAACTAGATGGAGAGAATTTTAGAAAAAAAATCATGAAAAGAAGGTGACAAATTAAAAGTAGCTTGTCAACTGAGGATTGAAAAGAGAAAATTTAATTATGGTTGCATAAGAACAGGCTATACTTAGGAAATATGTTAAAACAAATATATAAAATTGGAAAGATTTAAGACCAGAATGTGAGATGTGCGGTCAGACGGCAGATACATTCACCCACATTATAAGGCAATATGCCAAGTTGGCCAGAGATGAGTATAAAGTATGGCATAACAAATTTGGCAGTATCGTGCACTGAGAGCTCACAAGAAGTATGGATTTACAAGTAGGAGAGAGATATTACTGCCATAGACCAGACAAAGTAGTACAGAATAAGACAATAAAATATTACGGGATTTTTCAATCACTACTGTTCATGAAATATGTGCTAGAAGACCAGATACGGTGGTTATAAAAAATGGAGGAGAGTGCTTCATTGTGGATTTTTCTTCCTATTTGATGAGAATGTTCAAATGAAATGCAAGAAAAGATTAAGGAATGTGATCAGTTTTGCAAAATTTTAAAGAAAATTTGGGGTATGAAATGTACATAATTCCAATTATTTGTAGAGTTTTGGGATTTCATGATGGGCTAGCACAAGAATACTGTGTGGAAATTGGCTCTTATTATATGGTCTTCAGGAAAGAAAACCGATGGGCACCTCAGAAAAACTGAAGAGAACATTTTTAAACCCGCTGGTGTCTTGATCTAAATTAGATCTCTATTAACAACTGTTCCTCCCCGCACTGGAGATCTTGAGTGTGCCATAATACTTGAAATGATCATTAAACTACTCGTTTATCATTGAGCTCAGTGACAGTCTCTCATATAATATTTTCACTTCATTAACAAGAATCAGGATACGAAAAATCAATGCTGGTTTGAGGACTGAGAGTTCTAGCTTGGCCAAATGTTTCTACGCTGTGATCAACGGTACACTTCTCTTGTCTTGCCATGGATAGTCATGTGAAGAAGGTGCCATGTGAGTGAGAAAACAGAGGGCATTGGTGGAGAGTCCTTGTGACAAGCACATAAAGGGGGTTTAAAAAGCATCCCCAGGCACTCGCAAAGGAAAATAATTTTGGAAAGGTCAAGAGTTTATCTCAGAAACAATGGGCCAGAATCTGTCTTCTTTGATAATATGGAGTTCTACTTTATTTAATGACTAAGTAGCTTATGAGGACTTGTTGTCATTTTACATTCTAATGCCAAAGAACCCTTAAGATGGGGAAAGCTGATGGGTATAATTAAAACTGCTTCAGTTTTTTTTCCTTATCCAGATCTTTGGTATGGATAGAGCATTTGAGTTTTCAAAGATTGCCCTTCCCCCCCAGTATCTATAATAGATTCTTGCCTGGCAAAGTTTAAATATGTAGCTTCAGGGAACCTAGGAAGCCACTACAAGATAGCTATATCATCAACTTTTATTCAAAGAAAGCCTTTCACTTATTCAATAGCATGAATCTTGCAAGTAAAAAACAATATTTTGAATTTTATAGCACCTTTCATCCAAAGCACTTTACAGAAATGAATAAATTAAGCTTTACAGTGCCCTCTGAAGTATGTTAATGCTGATATTTCAATTTTAAATTGGGGTGTTTCAACTTAAAATGGGGTAGATGGAAGCAAAGACAGAAATTTGACTTTCCAAGAGTGACAGACATATGTGGCAGAGCCAGGAATAGAATCCAAATACTTGCTTTAACCACAAGACATATTTTCCTCCCAGCCAGATATGGCAGAAAGAAAACAGTGGTTGGGAAATTCCACAAAGAGCCTAATCCAATTGTCAAAAAAGGCAATGAAAGTTTTCAAGTGATTTCCTAAATGGAATTGTTTCTAGGACTGAAGAAGAGTCAAGAGACTCTAAATCTTTCATTTAGAAATATTTGTGGTGGACTTACTGATACAGCCTGGCATGTACAAAATCAGAAAATCTTCATTGTAACTGGTGGAGTACGTTCACCAGTCAGGTAATGCTGAGAAGGGACTTGCTCTGCCCCTGCCTGGGGTGGGGAGGGAGAGAGGAGAGCCCCAACCTGGTTGTAGCCTGTTCTCTGCCGGTCTGACAACAGAGGCTGGAGCCTCTGGAGTGAATAAAAGGAGCTGCGTGCCCAGTGCACGACAGACCTGTTGAAGGACAGAGAAGAGGATGTGCAAAGAAGAGCTGGTGTGAGCTGGCCAGCAGGTGGAACCAGCACCCCGAAGAGCCCAAAGATGCCTTTTTGCGAGTGGGAGTGGCAAGCAGCTGTGCCCCTGGCTTCATCACAGGGAGTGTGGTGTTGGTACATGGCTCAGTCCATGGAGCCCAGACCCTGGGAGCAGCACAAGGTAGTTCGGGTCTGCAACCCTCAGCATGCAGCTGGGACCCCGGTGCATGCAGCAGTACACAGAGCCCCAGACCCTGGGAGCTGCATGAAGCAGCTCGGGCCTGCAACCCCCAGTGTAAGGCCAGAAACCTGGAGCCAGCAATGGGGCATAGCATGGTCCAATGGGACCCCGACCCTGAGAGCCACTTGAGGTGGCTCAGATCCACCGTTTCCTGGCACACAGCCGGGACTCCTGTGCATGCTCAGCGCACGACTGATCCCAGGCGGGGACCCGGGCCTTGGAGCTGCAGAAGGTGGCCTGGGCCCCCAGTCATGAGCAGAAGGCAGAGCCCTTGGTGTACAGGGCCACTTGTGGGCATTGGCTCAAGGACAGTCCATGGCCTGGGAGGCCCCGCATGGGAGGAGCACCTTGGTCAAAGGGTTGAGGACCACCCATTCATGCCAACGGAGTCGTGAGTTGTTGGGGAAGGGATTCCCACAGGGGACGGGAGCTACCCCAGCAGTGAAGCAGTTGGTTCTTGGGGAAGCTTGAGCTGAAAGGAGCTGGCCTGAAGCGGCAGTGGAAGGGAGAGGGGGAACAGCCCCAGCCTGAGGGGGGCTGGAGAAGAGACACAGGCCTCTGTCCTCCTCCCACCCCCCAGGAGTGTATGGGGAAGGGGAGTTTGGCAGAATGGAGCTCCTTCCTCACAGGGATTTTTGCTGCAGGAGTCATAGCTCCTTTCCCAGTAGTGTACCTAGGGGAGGGGAGGAGCAAATAGTGCACCGGGGGCAGCACTGTGCTGTGGGGCTGCTGGACAGTGGTGTGGGCTCCCCGAGAGATGACCCTGGTACTCTTTTTGCTCCCTCCCCCCAGATACACTACTGCTTCCTATGGCAAAATTTCTGGGATAGGGGTGCCATCCACTCAATCCCTCTGCTCCATACACTACTGGGCACAGGGTGGCCCAACTTGTGTGGGTGGATGGTGCCTGCCTTAGCAAGGACTTCTTCATTGGGGCAGGTGTGGGAGGACAGGACATTCTCGTTTTCCCTTATGCAGCTGCTGTGTGGTGAGCCCGCTCCTCAGGCGCAACAGCTTGTGCCCATGCAACGACAGCAGCAGCAGCTCCAGCTGCTGTGGGGGTGCAGAGATATCCAGGCCATATAAGATCTTCCCTCCTCCCAGCCCCAATTCCACTCTCCAGTGGCACTGCAAGAGCCTGTTATGCACTGACACCACCAAGGTTATTTAAAAATACTCTTTAAAAAAAATGATCTACTTAATAATATTTTTTAAAAATAAAAGTTATTTTAAAAAAATCTGTTCTGCTTTTAAAAGGAGCAGCAGGCATCTTGTGCCAGAAGATGGTTCATGTTTGTGAATCTCAATCAGTTGGAGGTGCCTGCAAGGGGTGGGATTTAAGACTCAACTCTCTCTCTAGTATTTCTTATTGACGCGCTTAAGCAGTTACCTGGTCAGCCTGTTGGCTGCTGCGAATCCCATCCTGAAAGGCCTAAACCTCCCTGTTCAGTGTACGGTGAGCTTGTTTGGCTCACTAGAGCTTATTGATTGCACTCTGTGAGGTGCGTGGCTGAAAGTTAGACCTTTTGTAGATCAAACCCCTTATCTGCTTTGTGCCTCAGTTTCCTTGTGCATCTGTAAAAGTGGAATGAATAGCATTTTCCTATCTTACAGAGGCTGCTTGCAGATGTTAGCCCCCCCTTCCTTTACTGGAAGCAGAAGTGTATTACTTTGATGCAGCCCCGCAGTGTCTGTATAGATTGGGTGCTTCTAACTTTTAACTGAAGCTGATTCAGTTATCTGTTAGATAAAAGCACCAAAAAAGTCCCACTAAAGCACCTGGTCTATACAGACATTGAGCGAGCCAGGTCCAACTAACATGATGCCTCTTCCGGACATGTGCTGGGTTCAGTGCTGGAGTGTGCCGGGTTTGAAGTAAATCTCTGCTTTTTTTTTAAATGTCTGCAAACAGCTAGAGTGTTATAAATATAAGTACCTTAAAGATGGCTGGGGTTTGGGCACTAACACACAGTCTACAGCCCAGGAGTCACAAGTCTGAGGCCATAGCAGAAGCACTCGTGGCATGACCTGCCAGAGTCCAATGGATCTGTGAATTCTGCTAAATTCCTTGTCACAAGGACATGAGGAAGAAAAGAAGTACATTAAAGACTGTAAGAGACTCACTTATGGTGCTAGTGGATATGATATGAATACTGGTAGGGTTTTCACTATTTTTTAAAATTAAAACCACTAGTGTGGTAAGGAGTAATTCATATTTACAGGCTTATACTATAGATATTAGAAATGTGACACATTTCATCTTTCCACCTCTGTATTTCTAATGTCCGTTTACTAATGTTTTATCTGACTGAGCTTTAATTGTTCCAAGTGATATGATTTGCACTGCTTCCCTTGTAAGAATATTGTATGCCCATGTTCTGGAAATTTTTGCTGATAATCAATCTGACTTTGCTGTGAATTCCATCTCAACAGCCCTAGTTATACCCTATGTACTACTATAAAGAGTTTCTTCTCTTGTTAGAGGCAAGGATTCTTGTGGATGATATATTTTATTGAACTAACTGCAGGGCAGATTAAGATTAAGTGGACAAATTTTGGCATGGGTGCCATAAGTGGCAGCAGCCGTCTCTGCGTGGGGCACAGCAGATTGGGGAGGGCATAGTAGCAGATAGGGCTAGAAGCAAGATAGCAAATCAGGCAGGGAGAACAGGGCTAGAGCAGAAGCAGAATAGCAGATTGGGCAGGGAAAAGGGATAGGATTAGCACTTGGGGGAGAGTGCAGGCCTGATTTATGGCATCCTTGCCAAAAGGTTGGCCCTCTAGTGGATTAAGACAAGGTTTTGGGTCTCTCAGTACCCTTCCTCAGGTCTTGTCTTTGCTTCTACATTTTTCAAATATGTGAAATCTGCTCTTACATCTTCCAAACACATTCTTAACCATCATTTAACCAAGCAACCATGTAATTATTTAGCTCCTAATCTTGCATTGTTATCCATCCTTGGACCTCTGCTCTTTTTTTCATTGCTCTTTTATAAGTTTTTTTCTTAACATCTTTCCAGTAAATGTGGTTTCATCAGAGTTGCACAAGGGAGGGACTCTTATCTCATACCTTTTACACGACATGACCCCAAACTGGTTATTTTGCTGCCAAGTCACTGGCAAATACATATTTACAATGTCCACCAACACCCCTCAGTTTCTTTCAGTAGTGGTGCTTTCCTTGTCTTTTCCTTTTCATACAATGTATTCCTGTCCCCCACCAGGTGTATAACCTACCACTATTTCTAAATGAATCATATTTTAACCTTTTTCTTTCTGTATTTCCAGTCTCTTTTGGTGCCCAATTAATTTTTCTCTTTCCTAGTGTACAACCTAATTGCTACCATTAGCATATTTCATTAACAAATCCTGTTTCGAACTAAACTCTTGATTGCTGAAATTGCCATATAAGTCAATTGTTTTGAAAATATTTTATGCATATCATACCATTGCTTCATCCATCTTTCTTTCTATCTCTAGTGTACAGATTGTGATGGTCTCTACTGACCATTCCAGTTATGCGCACTACTATACCTCCCCCGAATTACCACCAAAAGTTATATGCATTTCTTGGAGAAACCTAGTCATACCCTGCATGTCACTCCATTCCTTTTTGGTAAGATTTATTTCCATTTCACCATAACTTCTGCTAAGCATCCATGGTATGTATAAGGTGGGAGTCCCTACTGCTTCAAATGCAGTATATGCTTTCTTCTAAAGATTATTCAGTTTTCTCAACTGTGTCTCTGCTGGGGGAAAAGACCCACAAAATGTCAATTGAAGTTCAGTGTGGTCATCCAGTTAATTATGAGGTGATTGGAGGGAGCTTTGAATCACTGAGTGGAATTCTCTTGTTTATATCAGGAATGAAGAATGCCTCTACTTAGACCTGACATAGACACTAATGATCGCAGGAGTCACATTCAACTGATAACATCACCAATGTTAAAAAAAATGTGTATGTGTTGGGGAGGGGGGAGAAGGATATTGGGGCTGAGAAAATGGTTACAGCACAGGGACTACAATTTTTGCAGCTCTTTATATAGGCATTTAATGGTCTACTTCATGGCCTCATTAAATAAACAGTGTCAGTTCTAAAAAAAAAAAAGCCCTTTGTGACACTTGCATTTGGCTGATGATATGTGTCACAACAAGTACATATGTATAGAAGCAAGGAAGCACAAAAATGCACTATAAGATTGAACCCCAAAGGAAAGAGCTAGAACATTTCTTCTTTCACCCTTTACTCTGAAGCCTTGCAATAATTAGCCGAAGTAAAATGAATATTAGCTTATGCTTAACTGCCTTTCCAGCATGTTACCCTGCATTGACCCAGTAGTGCTAAACCAATTATTTTTTGAACTTTATGGCTTTAAATAATCCTCTGCTCTAAAACTCCCTCTACCCCTCAGCTACTTAACCACAGGCCCGACTGCCCTAAATCCTTTTCTTATACTTTGTAGCTTTTTAAGCAAGCCCCCTCTTTAAGTAGACATAATCCCTTCTCTGTAGAAAACATGAAAGACCTTGAACAAATCAAGATTTCTCCATGGAGAATTCAGCTAATCCTGTGCTTAGCTCCTAACAAGGAAATCCATCTCTCCACCAAGCACCCCATTACTAGGACTAATGCCTGACTTGAATAACAAGCAAATTATTGTGCTTTAATTGTAGCACTGCTCTGTCACATGGAGAACTTGAGAGAGGAGTGTGACTAGGCTTCTCCGGGAAAGACAGGTCACGCCTTTTTGTTGTTGTAAGTTTGCTATGATTTAAAAGCAGACTAAATTAACTATTAACATGGGCTGCACATCCTGAGGATTAGATGAAGTAGCTATGCTACATCTCTGTGGCACATAACATTATAGAATAATTGTTATCAATGATTTTCAGGGTTTTTAAAAATAAGTTTTGCAACATGCAAAAATAATTTTCTGGGAGTTGAAGAAGGGACAAAAATTAGGGGAGACTGTCAAGCTTTTGGACCCAGAAAATCACATTAGTGTAAACAGAGTGCCTAGAGCAACTCTTAAAGGCAGATACAAAATCAGTGCTGGACCACTTTCCAAAAAATGCCCGTAACTACATGCACTGCTTAATACCGAGATGCAACAGGATCAAACAGGCTCAGGAAGTGGATCCAAGTGCTGTCATAAAAGCCAGGCAAAACAAATCAGAGAAACAGGTTGATAAGGCAACCAATTGTGATATGCTCCTGCCACAGAGAAGCAGCACATGCAGTTCTGACTTTCAGGCAGTAATAAAAAAGCAGAGTGGGAACCCTGGATGGTTCTGATCAGCCATGCCCTGATTATTCTGCCTGAAATGGAGACAGCAGGAGCTGACTTGAAACAGAAAGAGAATACCACAAGTTAATCCATCCCACTGGACCCACAGGCATTGGGAGAGACATGTTGGATGGCATTATACACCTGATCTTTTTGCTTTCACTTATGTTCCTTTGGCTCCTGGTAGTCTGGCTTTAACTTGAAACTGCAGCTGCACAGCGTTGTGGGGCATAGCAGTATTGTGTGCAAGTTACTGACATTTCCTTTTATAGATGGTGTTGGTTTTAAAATGTTTCCAGTTCGCATTGCTATTTAACCAGGGTGAGATGCATCCATTGAAGTTTGATATCAGAAATAGATTAGGGTATAGGGAGATGAGTCAGTATATGAGTAGAGACTGAGTCTTTATATGAAAATACTTCTTTTGATTGAGCTGTCCATGCAAAACTATGCTCTTTTCTATTCCCCTTGGTCAGGTAAGTCTCGGGGACCAAAACACTGTATGTTCATTTTGCTGGTTCAGTTCGTTTTCTGAAGTTCTTCCAAATTGTGCTGTGACAGCTTGTTCCCCAAGGCCTCTTTTGGAGTAGGAATGGCAAATTCAGCGGGAGATTTGTGGAGGGAATATTTGACTAAGTAAGGGCAGGATATGAGGGCAGGCAGCACAGAAAATGAACTAACATGGTTGCCCAAAGCACATATGCTATAACTGAAAATAGCATGGGTCAGTATCAAACAAGGGGCAATGCTGCCCCTCATGCTGTGATAAAAAATAAGGCTGAAAGATCTTTGAATCTCGCTTTGTTTATTGTCGAATGGGGAAAGGCACAGGTTACATGTCTCTTCCCCCGTACATCCTTTTCTTTAACCAAGAATTTCCTGTGCTTATGGTAGTTTAGCTGTTTCTGCTACTGCAGTCAGATTTCTAGATTCTGAAAAATAGTACTAGGAGGGGACAGGGGGTGGCAAGGAGTAGCATTACATGGATTTAATGTGACATTAGGCAAATATTGAGCAAGACTTTAATTACAGCAGTTATGGCAAATTTTCCTGCTCTGGGAGATGTCAAAAATCCTCCTATTATTAGTAACCTGAATGTAAAGACCTCATTGCCTATTCTTTCTAGCTCAGATTGCATGCAAAGAGCATACTAGGAGAGAGTTAATGGCTTGTAGTTTAACGGGAGTTCCACTAGATGATGGTATAAATCTTCATAATGAGCAAGCCCAAAGTGGGCAGCTTAAGCAGGATTCCAGGAGAAGCAAAATGCCAGATCACCTGAGGCAATAGCATCCCAAGCCTGATCCTCCTCTCATATTGTTAGGATGATACTACAGACAATTATAGCGGCCATGCCTGTATAAGCAATGTTCGGTTACATTCTAGTCACTTATGCAGGCAAAATGAACCAAGCAGCTGATGCACTTGATTTAAAATCAAGCAACAATTTGCTTAATTTATTTTGCAAATTGGAATGGGCTAACATCAATTCATTTTTAACTGATAATATTGAGAGTAATTGTGTAATTAGTAGTGAATTAATTACAGGCTAACAGATCCATTTGTGTGAAAGTGAAATGAAAAATGGAAACTGGGTCTTGCGCTCCCTGGGCTGACAGGAACAAGAGGTCAGAGGTATAAATACTGGGGTGGCAGCAGAGGTCAGGCTGGTTGCAGAGCAGCAGCCGTGGCCGCTTTTCTTGCATGACCTCTATGTGATACCACATCATCACTTCTCATTATACTACTGGCAAAAGTCTTAGCTCCCTTTTCCCTGCCAAGAAGAGGCAAGAAAGAACATCTTGTATTGTTGTGTAGTGACTCCTGTGACTGACTGAAGGCCCTGATGTATGAGAAACAGGCTCATATGGAGACCTTCTCACTCAGAAGGAAAACTGCCTTCTGGGATATCAATTAGGAGGTCATGGTAGGCAGGGGAAATGATTTCATACTGGAACCCTATTGGGAGAAAATAAGGCTTTAAATGTAACATTCATGTAGAGTTTTCTTGTCTTCCTAACCTTCATGAGATGGATTAAAAAAAGTACATTCCCTTTTGCTTCTG
Organism: Caiman crocodilus; assembly: GCA_030014935.1. NCBI lineage: Eukaryota > Metazoa > Chordata > Crocodylia > Alligatoridae > Caiman > Caiman crocodilus. The sequence continues at coordinate 6,260,132 of JAGPOW010003395.1, read as the reverse complement.
CTATTATTATTCTGTCTCACAACTTCCTTGGAAGAGAAATGGGTGGGAGAAACGGGTTCTGCTCTGACAGCCGATCTGCACTTGTTAGTTTAGGCAGTGTAAGACCCAGTTTTATTTTTTTCATGTGGATTAGATCCTGTTTCCTGTAACTGAATGCTGGATGAGTAGTGACCTAACTAAATCATGATTTTGCAAATTTTGCAGAAACTGCAAAAAACAGCACTGTCCATGACTGTTGTCAGATTCCTTGGCTCTTCAGTGACTACTGAACAAATCTCATCCTTTCATGAGCATGTGTATAAAGGCCATAATTGTATAAGCCCTTGTGTAAAGTACATAATGAAATCAAGCACTGGCTTTGATCCTTCCTCTCTGAACTGAAGTAAATCAAATCTCTTGTGTGCTTATTTCCTTATACTTGAGCACACAACAAAATGGGTCAGTTTGTGGTAGCCAAAGGATGCTTCTAAGGAGAAATGGACTTAATCATAATCATTGCTATACTAATGAGTTACTGAGTTCTTCATTGCCTTCCTTTTCCTGATTTGGCTACTAGTCAGGATTAAATTGGCCACTACAGCTTTGATGTTTACACTATCACAGGTTATATCCCCTCCAACACTTTTTTTTTTTACTAGCTGCTGTGCTCATCACCTTTTACTTTGAATGCATATTTTCAGCTTTGCATGTGTGCTAAGCAGGATCAAGCCCAAAGGGAATGTCTGGGGAGGCAAAGAGAGGAGGGAGTATTGCTAATTTGACCTCACTGATATAAAACCAGAACTGAAAGCTTTTCACACATCTTTTGCCAACTAATGGGCCTTCATTTCCCTGTCCCCCAACAACAATCATCTTTCTAATATTTCCACAAAGGGCACATTATGATGATGTCTGTGGTTTTCCAATCCCCTGTTTACTGCAGGATAGTGAAATCAGTGCCAGGAGTTTGCTGTGTGTAGGATTTTAATGCTTAGTAATTCATAGATTTTTACAAGCCCTGGCAGCAGGCTAACAGAGAGAGAGAGAGGAAATCTCACAACTTGACATCTGAAATGTTCCCAGACTTCAAAGAAGTTTCAGCTGGTCAGGCAGCTTCATTTCAATAACTCTGAACAGAGGTGTTAAGAAACCTGGGAGTGGATGAGTTCCCATCAGGGACAGAACAATAGAGAGCATGAAAGAGGAGAAATCCCTTCTGGTAGAACTGGGGTTGAAGTGTCAAGGAGCTGCAGTGCTACAGGGGCTAGCATGAACTTTAGACTGAGGAATATACGGGATATATTTGGCCTTGGCCAACTCTGAAATAATAAAGCAACAGTTTGGGTTGGGAGATAAGGAAGAATAACCTTTTGAAACTGCTGAACATGTAGCGGATGGTTTTCTTTCTTTCTTTTTTGGTCGAACCATTTATCACTTATAAATCAGCTCAGAAAGAGTGGGTTTCATTGTCTCTGCTTGATGAGAAAGACAGCAGCTGCCTTCCGGGTGGGAATAAAGCAAGTTTGAACCTCAAGTTCTCAAGAGAATCTGACAACTCAGTGGTGGACAGGAGTGAGTGGGACTTGGCACAAATGCCAGTGAGCGGTGCAATTTACCCTCCTTCTGGGGACAACCACTACATATACTGGATGTGCCTCTGAAAGCACAAGCATGACAAAAGATGAGATAGTACAATGGCAGGTTTCAGGTCTCTTGTTGTTACCGCATACAGGTTAAGTCAGGGCTGCTTCCATGCAGCAGAGAGAGGTATGTTAGAGGGTTCTGTGCCGATCTCTTAGACTTGTTAATAGAAATATCTAATATATATTATGGTGCTGTACTCTGCTGTTGGAGAGAACTACTGTTTATTGATTCCTATAGGACAGAATCTTACAATTACTATATGGACCCTACTAAGTAAATTATGCAAAGCTTATTACTTTGTTATAATTGGTTAGCTCTACAGAATGAAATATTTTTTCCCCTTGAGAATGAATCTATAGCACACCATGATGGGAGATTCTTTCTTAAAATGAGAAATTATTAAAAAACTATGAGGAATATATGGGGATCTATAGAAAGAGTGTGTGTGTGTGTGTGTGTGTGTGTGTGTGTGTGTGTGTGTGTAGGGGATAAAAGCTGATTAAACCATTTTAGAGGAGTGTGAAAATTTCAAGACCAGAAAAACGCTGTCAAGGGAATCGGAAGCAAACAGGGACGTACACAACATCACAATGTTATAGAGAAAACATAAATGCTAATAACTTGTGAGAGCTTGAGAGCAGTCGATTATCTCAGTTTTGTAATTTTCTCTCATGCCTGAGTTTTCTGTACATGTGCCTTTTACTGGTGCTAATGCAGTTAACCCCTTTTTACTAAAACCGATTAGAACTCCAGCTGTCTTTCCACAGACCCACTCTGTAGCTCAAGGTCATCTGAAAATTAGGGATTTTGGATTTATAAATATCTCTGATACAACAGCACATCTTTACAGTAGAAGGTTAAGACATCAAACCCCAGGAGGGATTCAGTGCTTTGAAATGACATGTGGCTCCCAGACCTGCTTGAATTTCTTTCCAGTAACAACTTGGGGATTTAACATGGGTATATTTTATAGCATTTTGTACTGACACAGATTGTTTTATTTCCTTGCATAAATAACAAAGATCTCCTGTACTTTTCTCTTTTCTTCCTTTAAGCTACAAGAAGTGCAGCAGATCTGAATTTTCTGAATACATATACTTGATATAAATGTGTATTGTTCATTGGGAATAATAAGGACTAACTTTTCATAGACCTCTCATTAAAAGTCACCTTCAAAACACACTACTATTCCTTGCTTATAATCAAATGACACCTCATAACCATCTAACCATTTTTAATATCCCCTAGACTCCATTGTATTATGCCAAGTCTCAGGCACTGTCTAGATAGGCAGGGAAAAGAGTATACCATCATATTTAAAAGCAGTTATTGGGACAGGTTTTACAGGCAGTGGGCTAAGACAATTCAGAAACAATTGCTTATGTGATAGTTTGAGGATTTGTCCCTGTCAAACAGTTAATATTGCTTTAATACATGAAGTAGGCTGTATAAGACGGCAATAATGAAAAATGTCAGGAAAGACAATATCAATTGTTATTCAACATCCACATCAAAGATTACTTTTTTGTCAGTAGCTTTCAGAAAATGTATTTTCCATCAGATCTGATTGCGTTCCTCTTTGAAGTGCTCCATCCTCCCGGTAGATTTAATGTGACATCTAGGCACTTTTTAGTCCCTGGGCCTCTGAGGCGATTCAAAGAGGCACAACAAGCCATCACAGGTTTATCCTCAAAGGCCGACACTGTCTGTCTGATTTATTGTAACTTTAAGAATCATCTCCAGCAAAGCATGAGCCTTCCTACCCATCCGCAGCTTCAGACTTTTATCAATTCATTTGTATGCAGCCTGTACGTTCTGGAACTGAGAGCCCTATAGCCACTCATGGAAAATGCATTACCTGCTACTAATCCTTTTTATCTTTAAAGTCTGTATTTTTTATGTATAAGTCATTTTGGGTTATCATAAAATATACATAATTCTCGCCCCCAAAAAGACAAAATGAAAAGAGAATATATAATAAGTTATGAGCTTGCAGTGTCCTTATCACCAAGGATTCTAAATAAACAGCTCTCTTTATGTAAACACTGAGGGATATAAAACTGTGATTACTTTCAATAGGGAAAAGGAATGCTTCCATTTTTGTTCCTCATTTCAAAGTGAAACAGTGAGATGAATCATTTTAAACATGTTTGGGAGCACTTTTATTTTCCACTTCATTGGTTTGGGGGCCTGACCATTGTAGGGCTAAGTTGCCTGTCAGACTTCTTCTATCATATACTACACAGCCGGAGAGCCACCTTAAAGTTTCACATCCAGTCAACATTTTTTGCTACCAATTTTGTTGAACTTTAAGCTAACAAAATCTAATCTTTTTGGCTATAAAGGGTGTCTTCGAAGGATGGGCATATGGTGCAAAGTGGTGACATAATTGGAAAAATGATACAATTCTTAGAATAGAATTGTCTGTGCAATTACAAGTTTGATGTTTTACTTGCCACAAGTATGGTACATTGTTTCACAAAAATATATATTTCTATGCCAGTAAAATTACAAGATCATAGGATCACAGGCTAGTAGGGCTAGAAGAGCCATCATAAAGTCATCTACTCCAGCCCCCTTGCTCAAGGCAGGATTGTCTCTGACTAGACCATTCCAGTCAAGTGTCTGTCTAACTTGCTCTTGAAAACTTCCAAGGAAGGAGATTCCACAGTTTCTCTAGGCAATCTGTTCCAGTGCTTGACCATCCTCAGAGTCAGATCAAGCTAAATTTTCCCTGCTGGAGCCTGAAGCCACTGCTCCTAAACCTGTCCCATACAGTCATGGACATCCTCTCTGTAATTGCCCTTCATGTATTTGAAGACTGTTATTAAGTCCCCCCTCAGGCCTCCCTTCTTCAGGCTTAATAACCCTAGTTTAGACACTTCCTTGATTTGCAAGTGACAGTCCTGTTAATATAACCTAGTATGCTGTTGGCTTTTTACGCAACGTGAGCACATCGCTGACTTGCATTCAGCTTAGAGTCTACTGTAACCGCCAGGTTCTTCTCTGTAGCCACTCATTCCCCAGTCTGTATCTGTGTATGCAATTATTCCATCCCAAGTGCAGGCCTTTGAACTTGTTCTTGTTGATTCTTATCTGTTGATTGTGGGCCACTTCCCCAGTCTATCTGGCTCATTCTGGATCCTAACTATTCCTTCTGGAGTTTCTACAATTCCACTCAACTTGATGTCATCCACAAATTTGTTTAGCCTATGCTCAATCCCATTGTCCAGATCATTAATGAACATGTTCATTACGACCTAATCTACAATGATTCATAATCATACTATGCCAGAGTTTATTGCTCCCAGGTGCAACATTTACACATGCACCTGGGAACGCAGCATGTTGAGCTGGGTCAGAGCAGCCCTGGTTGGCAGGGGGTCTGGGCGTTCAGCCTTCCGGTTTGGGGCTCCTCTAACCTAGCTCAATGTGCTGTGGAGGGGCTGGATGGGGCAAAAGGGTGCTCCACTGTGGGGCTAACTGGCAGGCAGCCCCTGCAATGAATCACCCTTGTGCCCTAGCTAGCCCTGTCAGCATCTACACGTGTATTCCTGCTCACTAAATAATGCTGCTATAGCATAGTACTTGTATTTACAAGTGCTAACCTATGATAGAGTTAATTGGTTTACTGCAGCCTAATCCTGGACCCAGGACAGACCTGAAAGGAGCCCCACTTGATACTTCCTCCCAGCTAGACATTGAACTATTCATGACTACTTGTTGAGTACAACGTAGTTGTTGAGTATGAACCTTTATAATACTTTTTTGTAGCTTTTATTTCCCTATCTAGTTCTTGGTGAATCCATGCTGGTTTTTCCTGATCACATTGTCCTTCTCTAGGTACTTTAAAATAGTTTCCTTAAAGATCTGCTTCATGATCTTTTCCGGTATCGAGGTAAGGATATCTTTCGAATAGTCACCATATTAGTGCAATATTAATCTTGAATGGAACCTGTTTACATATACATGTTATCTTTAGTTGTTCATTTCAACCTTGTATCTCCTGTGACTACTCTAAATCATAGGCTAACCTTATTTCCTTTTACAATCAGGTCACAAAGTCCTTGGACGAAGGCGTGGGGGTGGATGTCATCTTCTTGGACTTTAAGAAAGCCTTTGACACTGTCTCTCATCCCATTCTCATAAAAAAAGACTAGGTGACTGTGGCGTTGATGCCTACACAGTCAGATGGGTGGCTAATTGGCTGGACGGTCGCATGCAGAGAGTGGTGGTGGACGGGTCATTTTCGACTTGGAGGGATGTGGGCGGTGGGGTTCCTCAGGGCTTAGTCCAAGTTTGCTGATGTCACCAAGATGTGGGGCGAGGCAGGCACGCCAGAAGTGAGGGACAGAATCCAGCTAGATCTGGACAGGTTACAGAGGTGGGCAGATGAGAATAGGATGGAATTCAGTGCAGGCAAGTGCAAGGTGCTGCATCTAGGGAGAAGAAACCAGCAGCATACCTGTAGGCTGGGGAATACCCTTCTCATTAGCACAGGGGCAGAAAAGGGATCTTGATGCAGTCATTGTTAAATCCAGGTTGAACATGAGCCACCAAAGTGAGGAAGCGGTCAGTAAGGCTAACTATACCTTGTCAGGCATCCACAGATGCATCACAAACAGGTCCAGGGAGGTGAACCTTCCCCTCTATGCAGCATTGGTCAGGTCACAGTTGGAGTACTGCATCCCAGAGGAGGGCCACTCGCATGATCGGGGGCAGCAGGGCAGGCCATACGAGGAGAGACTAGAGAGCATGTACATATTCAACCTCCACAAGAACAGGCTGAGGGGAGATCTGGTGGCTGTCTACAAATTCACCTGGGGTGATCAGCAGAGAATAGGAGATACCCCGTTCCCCTGGACACTACATGGGATAACTAGGAATAACAGCCGCAAGTTGATAAAGAACATGTTCAGGTTAGACATCAGGAGCCATTACTTCATGGTTAGGGCGGCTAGGACCTGGAACCAATTTCCAAGGGAAGTGGTGCTCGCTCTTACCTTGGGGGTCTTTAAGAGGAGACTGGATAGACACCTGACTGGGGCCATATGACCCCAGCATCTGTTCCTGCCCAAGGCAGGGGGTCAGACTTGATGATCTGTTTAGGTCCCTTCTGACCCTAGCTATTATGGTACTATGATACCAGGCTATTCAATTCAAATTAGAACAAACTAGTTTAGATGTGACGCTTCCCTTGTTCAGTCTCTGGTATTAGGACATCTTGAAATCAAGCCATCCTTATTTAGTTGACTTTATATATCAATTTGGATTATTTCACTCCTCATGTTTGTTTCTTCTCTCATATGGATGCCAACCTTATGCATACATTAATGTTTATTAGATCAACTGAAATGAGTATATTTACATCTATATAAAAATGATGTCATTTAGATAAGGACTTACATCTCTTTTATAAAAGGTTCATAGAAAACCAATACAATCAAAAGGAGTCAGAATTGAAATGTCATTTTTTATAACTGTTTTATATTCCTGAACAACAGTATTCAGTAGTTATCCAGATGTAACCAGCAGGCCCTTGTTATGCACAGATTTACACGTGTACTTACCTTAGTCACTATTTGTTGTTCCATGGACTTCATGAGTCTGTTCACAGCACATGAAGATATGCATTTACCATTGCAGGATCAGGATCTTGTTCTTGAAACCAGTAGGAGCAGTGGTGTTGATTACAATAAAAGCAAAATCAGCCTTCTGATATACTCACTGATTTACCTAAGAGCAACTTGCACTTGCTCATAGTAAGGAACGTAAGATCAAATCCTGCTTTCCTCACACATGTAAAAACAGTGAGCAGATTTACTGCATTTCTGCCCTGAATGGAAACTCTGGTATCTAAACACCATTGTGTGATATAAATAGATAGGGTAAGATATTTTTAATGGCTACCTTGTTTGTTCTAAATGCAAAGGCTGCTGTAGAATAACAGTAACTGAATACAATAGCATGTTAACTAAATTTGTTCTGGAAGTCACGCCTCTTTTTAATATAATAAATACTACATATAGTCACACCCATTTGTTTCTGTGATTTTGGTTTGTCCTCTGAGTTTTATTTCTTCCTTAATTAATGAATCACAAATGTTGTCCTTTCTGCCCAAACATAGAGGTGTAACTTTTGAACAAATTAACTAGTTCCCCTCATTACAAAAATGATGACTTAGTGGGTATTATTCAGCTAAAATAAGCATATTTATCACTTATAACTGGTCTCCTAGAGCATATCCTATGTTCTTAATGGAATTATTTGCTGATTTGTTGTTTCTTCTTTTTTATTCTGGTTTCAGTAATGTCCTCAGTTTTGGTGGAAGATATCTTAGTTAAAGAAGTATCCCTAGGTTCTAGGGGTGTATATTGGAATAGCTTCATTGAAGTTAGTGGTATTATGTAGAGTTGTACAAGATGAGGATTTAGCCCATGAAAATTTCCTATGAGAGGAGTTCCAGTTTATATATATAAAGAATCTATCTTAATTGCCCACAGGATCCAGATATTTTCTTTTGTAATAGAAAGAAAATTGAAGTCCTTGTCCAGCTACATTGAAGTAAATGGAAAGTTTGCTTGTCTTCACTGGAAAATGAATCAAGCCTGAGTACCGGTAAATATGTGTTTGGCTAGAGTCTATACATTTGATAAAGGAATACTGTGCATTACCTATCTACTTTTTTTCTTTTGCAAGCAATGAGTCCAAAATGAAGCAGTACTGCTGAACTGACATTGGTGCTACCAAAATATCTTTTATAAAGTCATTACATCTGTATATTGGAACTGATCAGCCATGGTCTGCTTACATCAGTTGAATAGTCCAGCAAAGGGCCAAACACTCCTGCCTAAACAGGTCACTAATGAGCAAAGTAATTAAAAAGGCAGTGCCAAAAAACATTTCTCACACTGCCTCACCCGTGTGCCTAAGCCATTTTCTGGAGGTACCAGTTGTAAAGTTAAGAGAAGTCTGTATAACCTAGGGACACCAGCAGGCCCATCTAGATTACTCCAGAGATTGATGCAGCCCCTGGACCAAAAGGAAACAAAAGTGGCTTCTTAAGTACCTTATACCTCTTATTCTTTCTGGATTTTGAGTTCTACGCTGAACCTGTAATAGCAAGGCACAAAGTTATCCATTGTGCCTAACAAGAAAAGAACCATTTTTTCTCAAATGTTCATTCTGTCTCAGCTTTTTCCCTATGACTTACCAAAAAAAGTGCAAGCTCTTGCTATTTTTGATGGTTGCTGTGTTACATGGACATGTACCCACTGCAAACTGGACTTATCTCACCAAATCACTTGTCATGGTAATAATTTGCAGTTAGTATCAGCCCTGGAGCATATTAACACTTAAAATATTTTTAATTTCTCAAAGTTTACTGTTAAGTTTTGTATCAAGCTCAGAAAAAAATAATTTATATTGGTTTTAAGATGGTTAAGACTTTTAAGAATATTAATAGTTGGGTAACTTCTGCATGTAGCAGAAGTTTACCAAATGACAGGTTTAAAACTAATTAGAAAGCAAGTAATACGCTGCTAGGTCTCAACGTTGCTGTTTCAGGGTATATAACAATCTAATAGGGTTGGTGACATTGTCGGCACGTCTACATGTGAAATAAATATGAGACAATAAACTTTGGTGCATATTGCGCTAGAATTTATTATTCCCAGGTGCCATACTTATACGTGTGCCCGGGCCTGCAGCATATCGAGCTGGGTCAGAGCATCCCTGGCTGGCTGGCAAGAGGGCCTGAGGCTTCAGCCTGCCAGCCTGGGGCTGTTCTGACCTTGCTCAATGTGTTGCAGAGGAGCTGGCTGGGGCACAAGGGTGCTCCAGTGTGGGGCTAACTGGCAGGCATTCCCTGCAGTGAAGCCTGTAGATCCCTGTCGGCATCTACATGTGCATTGCTGCGCACTAAATGATGCCATTGTAGGATAGTACTTGTGTTTACAAATGCTTACCTATGATGGAGTTAATTATGGCCTAATAGGGCTATATGTGTAGATCCTGAGACTTTACTGCAGAGCTAATTAGACAACTCCGCAGTAAAAATATTGTGTAGATGCACCCTATTAGAAATTAATCCCTTCCCTTTGTGTGACAAAAGGTGATCTTTTGTGATCCACATCTTGGTCTCTAGCTGCTAAATTGCTGCTAAACAAAGATCACAATGTTTTGTACAATTTGGGCTGTTATCAAAGAGACAGATTGCAGCAAGATCCATGTTCCATGTTGAAGCAGCTTTCATCTGAAAATAGCTTCTCCTGTTTGCAGCAATGGGAATCAGGAGAGTACATTCCAGCCAAGAAAGGCAGATTCCTTCACTAAAGTAAGTAGCATTTTGCAAAAACTGAACAAAACAAAACAAACAGAAAAAAATAATTTTAGAATATTGCTTTTCAGAGCCCCTTTCAATTAGGTGGAACCAGGCTCAAGCAGATTTTTTTTGTAAAGAGAAACTTCTAAAGCACTGGATAGTGTTATAATAAGATAAAAAGAGTACGCTTTCTTCGTTGAAGAATTGGGTTCAAATATTGGCATAAATTTGTGGAGAGGGAAGTTTAACATTTCTTTTAGTTCCCAGTGTATGCATCACAAATCCCCAATGCTATTTAGTTCAATTTCCACAAGACTAGAATAACACAAGGAAGAGCATGGAATTCTAGATTGCAGTGTTTGGCAGGGTTGTGTGAGGGCAGACAGAGTCGTACCTGATGAAATCTATTTCAGGTCTAGCTAGTGCTCTTAGGACCTTACATTTGTGAGGAGTGGATTTACAAAAAATATATCAAGTGATGCTCCCCTGCTGCTAAATGTCTAATGAATACTCAGCAAGATTACATGTAAATAGTTATGAACTGGATGACATTTTTTTGTTAGATAATTTAGGAAGTTTATTGCTTTGGATGTTTGTTAGAAAATGTAGAGCCTCTTTGATGCATGTATTTTGTTACCTGGGGGAAAAAAATCCATACTGGGGTTTTGGTGACATATCTTCCAGACTGTCATCTCAAGTGCTGTGATATTACCAGTATTTCATGAAGGGATTTTTGCAGTGTATGTTGCTTACCTTTTCTATATAGCACTGGATTCTATCCCAGGAGTTCCCTACCAGTCCCATGTTCCTATGCGGCAGTAGATACATTAAAGGCTATATTGTGTATAACGGCAAAGGAGGCTCTAAACTGCCCATTTGACATTTACAGGCTGGAGTGGTTTAGCTGTTCCCTTTCCTACATCCCCAGTTTTCTTCTTCAGGTGGGGACTAAGAGCCAATAACTAACTATTCTGTCTCTGTACTCCTTATGGATTTTACTCCCACAGAAGAAATACTCAGGAGGCTGATTAAGTTGTTTTCTTGACCATTTTGAATGCCTGTAATGGTGCAGAGAGGCTCTAGTAGGGCTGGGAGTTTGACCCAAATATATGTAACTTTATGTTGGACTATGAGGCTCAAGAGGAAGGGTTTATTCTGTCACTATGCCTACAGGTGAGCTGCTACACATAAATTGAATGGCATACTCTGAATTTCCAAGGTAATATCAAAGGCCAATATAAATCAGAAAGACTGTCACTAGAGTCTGATTTACAACTAAAAAATTCAGGTATTGTATGGGAGTGTGGGGCTAGGGGAGCGAGGAGGGAAGCATCAGAAATTCACCCCAAATTGACTTGGCATCACTAGGCTGGGGTTGTATGTACTGTGAATGGAAAATCCTTGTCATTTAAAGGAGCATAGTATACTTAGACTACGAACATAATACTCAATGGCCATCATATCCAAGGGTCTCTTTCTCCTTTGAGGCAAATATAGTATCTTTCACTCAAGCATGTGCAAACTATTTGGGTTTTTTTTCCTAGAGGAAGTATATTTCTTTGTGAGACTCTGGGCTTTGAACAATTTTGGACACTTTTTTATAATTGGCTGAATTTTTTTTTTCATTGAGAATACTCAGTTTTGAAATTACTGGCTTTTTACAAGCACAGCTTCACTGAAATGCTGTTTTTAAAACTATCATAAGTCAAAGCCATCACAGGATGATGTAATAAAGACAAATATTCAACCAATAATGGAAAGCTAAGTAAATGGGTATGTTTAAGCTCTATTGTATGCAGGGGAGTACATTAAGGCAGATCTAAGAGACATTTTAATGGATTTAACATTAGCAATCAGACCTGGACTCAGTATAAATCAAATACCATTGCATTTCAGTCTAATGCACACCCACTCATTCATTAGCACTATTCAATGCAGATTATAAATATTAGTGAAGAAACCTCCTGTTCTTGAAGAATCTTTCCACAAACGCAGCAATAATTGAACAATAATGATGACAGTCTTATTTTTATGAATTACTGTGACTTACTTTTATTGATTTGCACTTGGGGCTGGAGAAAGCTTTCTCAGACAGTATTCAACAGGAAATGGTTATAGCATTATCAGATAAACTGTAAAGGAAAAGAGAGGGAGAGAGAGAGGGAAGGTGTTAGAAATAATGTTGGGAATCAGCTAGTTGCTGATGTAATCGTGAGACTTTCTGCCAGCCAACAAGATAAAATACACATAAGTGAAGTTACATGCATTCCTGCTGTCACACAAACTCTCTAGAAGAAATAAAGTAAGCACTGGCCAGAATTAATTTAGCAATTTGTTCTCTTCATCTGTACAAAAGAAAAAAAAGAGAGAATGAAAACAAATGTGGATATTTTATGCATTGCATAGGAGTATGGGTGAAAACCCAGGAGGATGGGGACTTTGCCTCCTTTGGTGATATACAGCTACTAAGCAGCAAAAGCAATGTGGAGATATGAAAATACGAGACATATTACTATGAAAAAGAGACAAACTCATGATACCTACCCTATTTGCTACCTGCGCAAGATATTTGTTAGCAAGCCTTTTCCTACCCTGTGTCCCAACAAGGTAGAGAACTGACTGCCTGGTAGTATAAATATGCATGTCATACTGACATATACCCTAGTTACAAGGGATAAAATATATATCTATATCTATAGCTATATAAATATATATAATATATATATCTCTCTGAAACTGTTTTTGGTAAGATTAGATCCCTCCCCCCTTGTTTTTATGAGTGATGAAAAATGTGTGATTTCACAAACACAAACAAAATTATGAACTGGGTTTTCCATGAGCTTGTTTTACTACACTGAAAGAAGACCATTACCAGTTGAATGCTCAAATATCTGGATTTCTATCAGGATAACAGCTGGCCAGCTCAGTTCAGCACTGTAGTCTTTAGTTTCTAGAGGTTTTTTTTCCTTTTTTCCAAATAAGTGTACATAATTTCTTCAAGAATTCTTTATGTTAATGTTTTACATTCTAGCAATTACTGTCTTTTAAAGAAGGCTCTCTTTTAGTGAGCTGAAATGTACATAATTTGTCTCAGCCTAATTTACTAAAATTATCAGGGCGAGATTTGGGACTAGATTAATTTGTGCAAAAGAAGCTTTAATATTCAGAAGTCCATTGTAAAGCTTCAGGCTGATAAAAGTCTACCGAATTTCATTAACAAGCATAATTAAATTATAGCAAGTTTTTTTTTAATTCAGGTGTCCTGCTGGGAACCCTGAAATATTTTAGGAGGTAATCTAAGTCAGTAAAACAGAGATGTTGTATGCATCTTTCATTGCAAGTAAAAATGTCAAAAGTATTATTTTTATAGGGTAGATAATTGTTTTATAGTGTATGATCATAAAACCACATGCTGCAAAACATAATTACAAAATGCACTTGAATGTGAATTATGGACAGTATGGATTAGATTAATATGGATTGTGTCACAGATGCTGTGAATTATTGTATTCACATTTTGTCCAGTAAACACATTTAAAGTGAATGACCATTAAGGTACCTCAGCTGTCAACAGTCTCAAGGTTAACAAATGTCTATGTTTTATGAGCAGTGAGATAAAAAAGAAGACTTAGATCAGCAATCATCCTGAAAAACCAGAACATCCCTGAGGCTTCTGTCACTGAGTGTTTTGGAAGCATCTTGATATGTCAGAGGATTTGAGGTTCTCAAGATTTTCTGGGGTGAAGTAACCCGGAGGTTTTTCCACAGAAGAAAGATACAATCAGATCTGCAGAGATGGGAGCCATCCTGCTCTTCCAGTGATTCCAGTTTCCTTGCTTTAGGAGCTGTATATAGACTGGCTGATTCCCTATGCAGCTATTCACACTAGGTTTGGGAGGAACTCTGATAGAACAGGTACTTCAAGTAGCAATAACGCCTTCTGAAATTTCTATAGAGAAAACCCTAAGCTGTGCAGTGGATACCCTTGCAGGAAAGCATTTGCACAGTTCTTTCCACTTGTATAAACTGAAGGCAATTTCTAGGCTCCTGTGATTTAGAGCAATAGCATCCTATCATTTATTAGCTGCTTATTATTTTATTTTATTTTATTTTATTTAGCAAAAATACCCTTTATTATGGTATTAAGAATGATCCATTATTAAAGGTTGGGAGCTGGGTTTTACAGAAAATTCTCACAACCAACTGAATGGGAAACATAAAGTTACTTGGGCTGGAAGTGCAAATTTATGAATTCACATATGCAGATGATAGATTATGTAGATTTTGTGTATGGTTACCTTGTTTCCAGATGCACACAGAAAGTTTCTCAAATGCACATACATTTGGCTAAGTAACTTCCTAAAAAAATCCAGTAATTTGGCTTGCTAATGAAAATAGAGGAACAAAGTGGAAAATGGGGGTTTAACAAAATATCAACTTATTTTCTATTTGATAAGTATTCATAACACACAGTTGTGCTTATAAATACTACTTAGCTATACCATAGATTGTAAGGGCATGATGCCTGATATACCTTCTTGCTTTGAGGTGAACTCTTTCAGTATAATACAGAAGAAAATTGGGTGAATGCAGGAAAATCATAATGTCTTTGCCTTTCCTGCATAGCTAGGGACAAAAGTTACATGTAAGCTGGTATAGATGATTGGAAACTGGTTCAAATCTGTAACACAACAGAAGTTCAGTACATATGAACCAGTTTCAAAATCGCCAAACCAGTTAAAGATAAACCTGGAGAGCTGTATATAGTATCAGGCTTAACTGATATAGGTTAAACCAGTTTATTGAACTTTGGTCCCAGATCCCCTCCAGATTCAAGTTAACTCACAGTTCCCCAGCATCCCAGGATGCTTTTCACGCCCCCCCACCCCCCTGGATGGGTGGGCTAGCCTTGGCTCAAGCTGTCTGCTCCAGCCAAGCGGAGAGGTTTGCTTTAGCACCTCCTGGCTTTTGGCCCGCGTCATTGCAGGCATATGGCTGCATTTCCAAAATCAATAGTGAATGTCTTTCACTTGCTTATTAGTTCAACCTACACAGAATAAACTAACCTGCAAAGATTGAATCGATTCAGCTTGGGGCTTTTTGATGTCTCTATTTAGCTTATTTGTTCAGCATTTTCTACAGAAAACTTTATTTTTCCTGTGCACAAAAATGCACTACTACTACTACTACTACTACTAAACAGAAAAAGCAAAGCAAAGCAAAGTCTTCAGAAGAAAATCAACCAACAAGGCAATCTATAAGAATACTTGATGATTCTGAAGAATAGGTGTATCCTTATGGCCCTACTGTTAAATGGAGTATTAATAAGTGTAAAGTACATATATTAATGATAAGAAGTATATTTGATTTGCTCCTTGATGATTTCTATTATTAGGAACATCTATTTAAAAAAGTATATGTGCCTTTTTCTTTCTCTGTTTTTCTGTATTAAATGACTACCTGTTTTTGAAATGTATTTGTAAAGCTTTTCTTGAGTCGGGAATAAAAAGCTTATATTTTGAAATGCACTGCACTTTCATTATCAGCCCCTCAGGACTCTCTCTGTTATAAGGCTAACTTAATACTTGAGCTCTCAGATAGTGTGTTGTATTGCACTATAACTACTGCAATTTTTGATTGCTTCAGTCAACAATAGGGCCCAAAGTTGCAAGTGCAAAAAAAGGTGTAAGCAGTGTAAGTTTGTCTAGAAATCACTGTAGAGTGATAATCATGGTTCAAAGAATATGTTATAGAGCTCTATCACAATATCAGGACTATACATTTAAGGCCAGGCAATAATTAAATCTCTTACTGATTTCAGACACTTAAATAATAATGATTATAATAGGACTGATCATTGTGCACTGACGGGAAGGTTTTGCCTCTCAGAAGGTAAAACCAAAACTCATTCCTGAATTTGAAGGATAGCAGAAAACAGTTCTTAACTCCCAGCCAGCTAAGATGAAATAGATGGATGACTCAGCAAGCTAGCCATCCTACTAGAGAAATTACATTTAAAAGTCCTCACATACACCACTCACATCATATCATATCTTAGTGCAAGAAAAGATCAGGGACATTTGGTTTACCTGTAATTCTTTTTAAAGCAATAAATTACCAACATAAAAAAAGGCAATGTTAATTTCAAACATACCACTATATAGGTCAAATCCTGTTCCAAGTTAGATATATAACCTCTTGACTTTAATGGGAGTCATTACATATCTCTTGGATGCAGGATATTCCCAAAATGACATGGGAAATTATAGGATAAAAGGAGTCCGATAGCTAATCAGAACTGGGAGTGCTATTGGCATGTTATACCTTTCTTATCGGACAGACCTGATGAGTAAATGGGTCACAAATTCAAGCTTTCTTGAAATTTTGAAGCAACAATCTCTCCAGAATCTGGAACAAAATAATCAGTAAAAGATATATATTATATATAAAAAATCATCTGACAGGTGCTTTCAATTCTTGAGTTACTGACTCTGCTTAGCTGTCCTTTGAAAATCAATACTTTTCCTCACTATGATTAAAGTTCAGAGGACAAAGAGATTGGCTTATTCTCATCCTCCCCATTAGTTAGGGTTGGAGGTTGGGATGAGGACATAATTTGTTATATAATAATGATGATTATAGGTGCTACATTTTCTTTTTTTCTGGATGGCTAAATACTTCATTGAACCCCGAAGAGAAACTTTTTCAAAGTGTGTGGATGCTGTTTGGAGGTTTAGTTCAGGCCCATTTCTGCTAGAAAACAGCTTATTATCCCAGAAAGTTTTAGTTTAGATAATTTTACAGAGAACAAAAAAAAGAAAGAAAGGTTGGTTTGCAGAGCATCAGTAAACAAAATATATTTCAAACAGACATGTGACAGGAATTCAGGGTTTCATATATCTAATATGTTCTCTTTCCAGTTAAAGCTCTGAGCAGGAAGATTTTTAGTTTGTTCAGCCATCTGTTCTTCTATTGAAAAGGTAAAGATTTTGACACATGACCCAATGGAGACTAAAGATCTTTAGTTCTAGTGTCCACAGAAAAGGGACAGCACAGATAGAAGCAAAGCAAACTCTCTTGTGCTATCTTGTCATCAGTGACTTGCAGAGACTATCTCTAGGGGTGAGATTCAGACTTGGAAACATATTCAGCCTTTCACTTATTTGTGGGGACTGCCAAAATGCATGCCAATTAGTGCCAATTTTATTATACTGGGGGTTTTTTTTGGTAGGGGAGGGTCTAAGACTACTAATGAATTTCAAACAAAAAGGCCATTAGAAGACGATGACTTTGGTCACTACTGATTTAGGAGAGATTTGAATTGGAAATCCTGAAAAAAAGTATTAAATCTCGCATAACCAATTCTCTGTCCAATCCCTATCACATTTATATGATACAGGTTTTTACAGACTAATTACCCCATGCTAAAACCACAGGTTACTGTGTTTGTAGTAGGACTTTAACCTAAGTTTTCTAGTAATTGTTAAACCCTACTTTTTTTTTTTTCTCTAACAAAATCGGAGTCTAAAAGACTTCACTTGCTGGGTGTTGTGAAACCAGTTTTGCCCAAAATTGCAGGGGATTTTCTCAAAGATCTTTACCCTCTATCTACTGAAGTTGAATCACCTGCTGTGCTATCTGTATACTGTGTGCCAGATACAGTGGTTTGTTCCAGCTGTTTTGTGCAGCTCCAAAATAAATACATATTACTTGTGTGGTTAAGTTGGCTGTAGAGCTTCTTTGTATCACTGGAGAAATGTGATGCATACTTGATGAATCTGGGCCAAGTATGTTTTCCAGGAACAAAGTATAAACTTTTCCAGGAAGTACATTTAATATAACTTAGACTGTCAAGTTAGCTTGCTTCTATCCTTGGTTATGAAAAGCATTTTTAAAATGGGAAAACAGTTTCATCCCTCCATCCCCTCCGTTTGCAGTTTACAAATGGAAAGCAGAAATTCTGTGGGAACCTGCTGTGAAAATACTGACAGCACATCACTGCGCTCAGGCTTCATCATCAGCAACAGAGAGAAAAATTTAGGATCAAGACTTGTATGACTGGATGAAAAAGAATACACAAAGTTACGTTCAACACTTTCCCTACTTGGCTTTGACAGGAATGCAGTCAGTACCACATGTGATATCTGTTTGAACAGGTGCTGATTGAACTCCAGCAGGTGGGAATGGCAGTGAGACCTCTTTTTGTAGAAACCCATGTGAATCTATTTCATTTCTTAATTCCTGAGAAGAACTGAACACAACTCTCCCTTCATTGGGAGGACATATTTCTTAACAGAGATTTGCCAGGGGGGAATTGGAAGGTTTATTTTCTTGGTCCTTTTATTGTGAAAATGTTGACAGTGACCCCTTGACAGCCTTTCTGCTTTTGCTCTAGCATCTGAGTCTCTCCTCCTCTCTCTGGATCTATCTGTGTGTGTGTGCAGGTGTGTGTGTGTGCACGCGTGCATCTGTGTATATTTCTGACTGCATCCAGTTCTCCTGTCAGTGGATACTGTCCTTGAACTGAACAAAACCCTCACAAGCTGTGCCATGAGTTGAGTCACTTACCTCTGTCTCTAGAGGAGTTTATCTCCCTTGACAAGGTTTTGTCTGGTTTTAGTGGCACAGTTAGTGACAGTCCATGCATGCAGCAGCATGTGACCTAGGCTACTTGCATCAGACTGTGTAGTCGTCAGAACTGTCACACAGTCAGAACAAGTTAATTCAACATGAGGAGAGGGGCAGGCTGTAATAATATCAGGTCTCTGGAGAGGGTGCTGTCATACAGCGTGTACCAGCAGCTGCCCCAGCTGCTACCTCCCATGCACAAGAATGCAAGCTGACAGGCAGCAGGTTTATTCACACAGAGTAGGTTGGGGAGCACGCATGTTAATTTTTCTGTCTTTTCAATATTGCTGGTAATGCTGCTTGCCATGGCACTTGAGCAAGACACCTTTCACCTGAGCAGATTATCCAGCAAGGCAGAATGCGTTTGTCAGGGTAGGTCAGTGTTCAAAGGACAGTACCGGGGCATTGACTTCCTCCTGCCACTGCTACTGCTCTGGCTGTTTTTGTGTGTTTTTAATTTTCTGACAGTCCTGTCTGTGACTGGTGAGGATCACTACTTTCGATGTGTGGCTTTTTTCTTTCTTAAGGAGGCATTTGCTTCTAATCTCCAGGTGCCATTAAAGAACATTTTTGGAGTTCTGACCTTAGCAAATCCTGAATCTCTCATGCCAGGAAACCAATTTCTTGGAGATAGAGGGTTTCCAGCTCTGGATGAAAGGGCAGGAAGGGGCTGCTGCCTGCGTGCGTGCGTGTGTGTGTGTGTTCATGTAATTTCCTTATAGTAAAGCAAAGACCATTTCAGGCAGATGGAGGCCTTTAGACCTTGGATTCAAAGACAGAAGGCTTTGAGTGAAGAACAGGATGTTTTGGAACAGAATGGTCAAGGAATTTCCAGATGTCAAGTTCTGGGCATAATTAAAACTATAAAACTCAAGGATGTTCAGTTTAAATATATTGTAGACTGGAATTAGGATGTGAAAATGACAGGGAAAAGGGGAGGGGGGGCAGGGAACTCAGTTTAATTTTTGCCCCAGAAATACCCTTGGTCAAGAGATGCAGTAAATAAGCTAGAATTCCTGCCAGGAAAGTGGTTTAAAATGCCACCAATGAATCATTGACCTGTGTGGTGGTGTTATTTATGGTGACCATGTGAAGTCAGTCTGGCTGGTCTTTAATAGAAAATAATAGTCTCAGAATTGGACAGGATACTTGGTTTTGGTTTGGAAGTGGATTAAGGAAAATTCTGATCCCTGCCCAGTAGCTGTATTAGTTTCTTTTATCTTTGCAAAGGAACATAAGCTAACCCCCCCAAAGATCTTTCATTTGTGAATTAAGATTTTTTTCTATGCAAGGAATTAGAGCAGTTTAGCTGTGGTGGAATAAGCGATTCAGCAATAGCTTTCTGGGCTACTTCCCTGTATTGACACTTTATTCCATGATAAAAGTTATTTTTGTTGCAGAATACTTGCTCTGTTTTGTGGCCTACCCCAGAGACAAATTAGCAGTATAAATGTGAGCAGCCTAGGGCTGAGCAGGTTACCCATGGGAATGCCTGACATCTGGGATAGTTAATCTGGGATCTGTTGAATCCCCTTCCTTGCTCCTAACATGCCTTTTGTGCCATAGTTGGTGGGCAGGGAGGAACAGGAACTAGCTCTACCAGCTATAAGCCTGCTATGGTCAACTCCTTTATTGGAGAGTGGGGGGAGGAAGCAATTCCCAGCGCTAGACATTTCTTCTGCATTGGTTGCATGACAAAAAATGAGGGGGGAAAGAATCAATTTATCTCATCTTTCAGCTAAAATGACTGCTTTTGGATGACTTATACTTGAGAGGTGGTATTAGAAAGTGATTCAGTTTAGACAGATCATTATGATTATTTCATGGGATTAAAAATAAAAAGATAGCCATGCTAGTGTTGTAAAAGTTTTTACTTAAGATGGTGACCCCTCCCAGACCGTCAGTTAGCAGAGAGCAGTTTGTTCTGTTTCGTGATGTTCAATGATATACCTGCTCTATTTGCTGACGGAATTTGTTATTTGTTAATGTGATGTTATGTTAACGTTACGTGACAGGACCATAGCGCAGAGTGCGCAGTGGCGGAGAATGAAAAAGACACGAGAGGAAGACAGGGTTAACAGATTGACCTGTATAGATGCTTGATTGACAGACTTGCTAGCTGGTTCTAGGACCATCGAGAACCATCCACTGAGGCAGCTTTGATTGACAAGAGAAGGAGATATAAGGAGCTGCTCGTGGTGTGAGTAGGGGAGAGAGTTGGAGATTTGTGGGAGTTAGAGATAGAGGAGAGAGTTGGAGAGGAGCTGAGAGTGTTGGTGTGAGAATTTACCTCGCGAGTGAGAGGTACGATTTGGGCTACTAGTCTTCTTAGTAGCCGGAGGCTAGTGTGCCTCTGTACAAGGTCAGGGGGCCTTCCCCTCTTGTGTAGATACCTCAGCAATGAGATTAGTCGGTGTGCCTCGGTGCTGAAGGCCCCTAAGGGAGTTAGGGGGATTTAGTCGAGAGCTGCAGTACGCCAGCCCCTGGCTGCAGCCACAACGAGAGAGGTCAATCCGAGCCGCCTGCTGCC
>JAGPOW010003395.1:6156005-6236693 GCA_030014935.1 Caiman crocodilus | reverse complement strand
GCTGGGGTCCTGTGACCCTGGCACTCGTTCCTGCCATTGGCGGGGGGTCAGACTAGATGGCCTGCTTAGGCCCCTTCTGACCCTAGATACTATGATACTTTCTGTCTTGCAATATAGTTTTTTTTTCTGGAAGGAAACTTGCATGGGAGCCATTTTGGTGTTGGCATCAGTTAGTTTCTCCCAAGTTCCTTGACTAGGAATGGCGGCATATTGCTGACTTTATAAAAATAAAATTTTGCCACTTAACTTACCATCAGTGCAAAAAATCTTCATTTATGGGTTCTTCTTGACTGGTCATAAAGTACTTCCTTTGAACTTTGTTCTAGCATCTGAGGCATCAGGGCCTTACTCCTAAATTCTGGTTCCAGGTTTGTTTAGTAGAAAAGCGGAACATTTATTTTTGACTTCTCCTGCTGTTTGATCAGGACATGTTCACCCAAATCGGAGATGAGCCGATCAAATCTGGACAGATGGCAGGTCTTGTCTCAGCCCCCTGAGCAGCTGCCTGTGCTGACAAAGATACTCTATGTCTCCTCAGCTGAAAGAACAGCAGCGGACTGGGAAACGGTTGAATATTTCATCCGACACGAAGTGATGAAGTGATTTTACAACTTACTTATGGTGATTAAATTAAATGGATTCCCTCATATATATTTTATTCATTGCTTGACTATTTCTCTCTTTTTAAAGAGGAGAGGCAGCAATTATTGTAGTCTGATTCACCCCCTTTAAGGGCACACACTTGTATGCACACACAAGGAAGCTTCTATTCTTTATTCTTGTCAGTGGGAAGAAACCACATCATTTTAAGTAATATGACAGTATATACAGGGTGTCTGATATTAAGCCATTGCCTGAGCTGGGTGAGAAATCAGAGTAGTGTATTATATTTTATAGGTTGTTGTTTTCCCCCATCGCCCTTAGACATGTAGGAAGCACTCCTAAGGTGTGTTGGAGTTCTGATAAAAAATGCTCTGACACTTGCTCACTACTGCCTTGTCACTGTAGATCAAGTTCTGGCTGATCTAAAAACCCCTGCAGGCAAGAGGGAGAGAGCTCGTCTCTTCAACCTGCTGCTGAAAAGCTTTAGCAGAATGGGAGGTAGTAAATTAGCACTGACTATTACCAGGTTGGGGGTTTTGTTTAACACTTAGCTAATTTTGCAGTCATTTATCTTGGTCTTTGTACTACAAGGGTGGTAGAATCTTCCATGTGGCTACTCACTGGACCATCTGGAAACGTGTGCATATAGTGTGAAGTTACAAATACACATGTGCACACATGCAAAGATCCAAATACACATGCACAGAAATACAGTTACAAATGTATGCATGCACACACAAAATTGGGTTTAGCATAACATCTTTCACAGCCAGTTTTGCTGATTCTCCAAAATTGTTCCCCTAGACTTCAGCTTTCTCCAACTAGGGCTTAGCAGGGGGTCCTGAGACTGAGAAATGTCTGAAGAGTGCCAGGGATGAGTTGCATGGAGGCAGTTTAGTCTGATGAGCAGGTTCAAAGTAATACATACTGGGGTGGCAGGAAGAAGCCTTATAAGGGAGCATTCGGAGGGAAAGGATCCGTGTTTATTTCTGCGGAGCCTAATGGGAAATTGGATTTATCTTGGCCAAGGAATTGACTCCCTGAAACAATTGCTCTCTTTCTCTGGAAATTTGTGAGACCAGGTGTCTCATAATGCTCAATACAGTAATGGCTGAGATCCCACTAAGTAGAGAAGCTATGTAGTGTTTTCCCCCTTCTGACACAAGCAGTTAGCCAAAATTCATTGTCCTTCAGACTGGGAGGAGAATTGATGATGGCATTTTTGATACAATCCTGTGTACTTTTAAAAAACACTAACATTCTGTTTCCTTCAGAGCAGCAGGAATTGAACAGCAGGAACATTTTTTTGCTCTCAGCTCCAAACCCATTTTAATCCAGTAATCTGTAGTCAGCTTTTTTTTCTCATGTTCCAGTTACAGCTGTTTCTGTGACTGTGCCTGGCGCTTCCACACTACAACCTCTCCTGCTTCTATGCCCTCTCCCACTCCCTCTGTGTTTTTATCAGACGCACCTTCACAAAACACAGAATCATAGAAAATTAGAAAATAAGGGACTTCATGAGGTTGCCCCCATGCTCAAAGCAGGGCCATCCCCAACTACTTCAGCCTTTTCCACACTATCTGTTACTAGGTTGCCTCCCCTATTCAATAGGGACTCGCACTTTCCCTGATCTTCCTCTTGTTGCTGATATACGTGTAGAAATCCCAGCCAAGGCACTTTCTACCTGGAGTCTTAAAATCCCAAGGTGCAGCACTTTGCACTTTTCCTTATTGAACCTCATGAGATTTCTTTTAGTCCAATCCTCCAATATGCTGAGGTCTTTCTGAATACTAGCCCTATCCTCCAGTATGTCTACTACTTTCTCTGATCTCGGTGTTGTCTACAAATTTGCTGAGAGTGCACTCCATCCCATCTTCCAGGTTGTTGATGAAGATGTTGAACAAAACCAACCCCAGAACTGACTTCTGGGACACTCCACTTTTTTCTCTCTTTTCTTAAAGATGGACACTATATTTGTGGGGCCTGTGATTGGGAGACTTTCACTAGCTGTTTGAAGAAAGCCTCATCTACCTCATCCTCCTGGTCTGGTGGTCTATAGCACACATGTACCACAACATCACCCTTATTATTGCTCTCCCCCTCTGACCTTAACTCAGAGACTTTCAACAAGCCTCCAGTGTCCATTTCATACTGGAACTCAGCAATCACACAGCTCTTTTACATAAAATGCAACTCATCTTCCTCTTCTCCTCTGCCTGTCCTTCCTAAACAGTTTATACCCATCCATGACGGTGCTCCAGTCATGCGAGCTATCCCACCAAGTCTCTGTTATTTCAATCCCGTCATAGTTCCATGACTGTATGAGGATTTCCAGTTCTTCCTACTTGTTTCCCAGGCTCTGTGCATTTGTGTGCAGACATCTGAGGTAACTAGCCAAATGACCTGGTTTCTCAGGAAGAATGAGAAGGCCTCCCCTGTTCCCCTTCCTGCTTGTGCTTCTTCCAGGTGACCCACTTTCCCACTTACTCTCAGGGCTTTGGTCTCTATCCTCCAGCAAACCTCATTTAAAGCCCTCTTCACAACACCCACTAAACTCCCCTGTCTAATCTGCCTTGTTTTGGATAGTGACCTGGCATGTACTTATTTTTTGGGTGGAGTCTACATTTGTTTCAGCTATTTGTTTTCATGAAGGAATTTCACATTTTCTTACACTTAACCCAAAATGGATTGTTCCATTTACCTATTGAAAGTTTAGCTCATCCTAGTACAGTAGCAGGGTGTGCGATAATTCAAACACAGCCATTGACAGTAGGTAATGCTTTGTCTTGGGAAAATTTAGGGGGGGTCACTTCTTGAAATACAGCAGTGAGGGCGATTGAAAAGACCAACATGAATGTGGAGGAAAAAAAAAGCCTCTTTTCCATTTTGTTGTAAGTTTTTAATGTATTTGAGGCATGTGAAAAATAACCCACTCTGCATAGATGGAATTGGTTATTATCCACTGACCAGAAAGAAATCCTCAGCCACCAAATAAGTCTAAAGAAGTACAGCCAAATTCTATCTTCAAATGCTCTAAGAGTTCAGAAAGAGAAAATGTGGTGCTTAGATTAGAGTTCCCCGAAAGCTTGTTGTGGAAGGGAGTTAGAAGATACATTTTTATGCAGACAGAAATTTTCTACAGTTCTTCCATTTATACCAGCAAATGACAAGGTTACATCATCTGGGTTCCATACTTTGCTCTGTCACAGCTTTGTGTGTGACATCAGATGAATTCCTCAGTCTCTTGGCCTTAGTTCTATGGAGTGGGAATAATATCACTTACTCACAAAGTTTGCAGAGTTCTTCCAGATACTGGGATGTAAAATGTGAGGCGGTTGGAAAGTATTACTATTAGTTTCCTATAGTCGAGGTTAGAGTCTGGTAATGTAAATATGAAGTCCAAAAAAAAATCCTCCACACCAAACAAATTACCCTGGGCAATGGAATGAGCATGACCCTGAGATGAGCATATGGCTCCATGAAAATTGTGCTGAAAAGAGTAATCATAGACCAACCAGGTTATTGTATAAAATAAGTGGAAATAGACACCAGAAGGGCAATGGATGAATTTGTAATGTATTCCTGATGAGACTTGTCTCCTGTAAAAGATACAAGTTTGTAAGAATTGTTATAGTGAGTAAATTAAAGTAGATTTCCAATATTGAACAAATCTGTCAAGTGCTCTTTTTCTCATAAAAGTTTTGCTGATGACCAGTTTTATGCTGATCATTTTTTCTCCTAAGACACCAACTAGTTTTGTTTCTTGTCCATATAAACTTCCTTTTTGTCTCAGGTTTTCCTGAATTAAAAAATCCCAAAACAACCTCACTCTAGCCAATAGAAACAACAACAGCAAACCTACTTGCTGTGATTGCTTTAAGGAAAAGCACACTAAAACTGATTGTTGTTTCTGTAGTTCTTTTTTTCTCTCGCATCACCTAATTACAGCTGTTCCATGATTTAAAAAAGGAATAAAGGCAGAAGAGGGGGAGAAAATTATTTTCCTGGAAATTTCTCAGCAGCCTGGATAATTTTGGAATCTCTGGGCTCAGTTCTTTAGTTTGAGAAAGCAGTACTGATTACAGAACTAGATTGGAAAGTTCTCTTTTATGCCCTGTTACCATTCTTTGATGCTAGGCTTCCTAGGGACTGCTTGGCATCTGGCACAGCTTAGAGAAGCCCTGGGTTGCTTTAAGTCTGTTCTAAAGATCACTGGAGCACAGAAAGGATCTGGCATTTTTTTCTTATCCCCCTCCCCGCCCTTTTCTTTCAGGTAAATCATTAAACTCCCCCATTGCTAACTGAGACTTTGCAATAATACCTATGAAAAATAAGGTGGAAGTTGATATTAGCCTCCATATAACTTTAAAAGTCATAGGGCAAAATCTGCCTTCTCTTGAACTGTTGAATAACATGGAGAAAACTGATATTTAGGGCTTGTTCCTTCCCATCTTTCTACATGTGCAGCAACAAGACCAGGTTGTAATCAAGGACTCTCTCCAGGCTCATGCACCATGGCAAGAAGGGAATCTAATCTGTTTCATTTCAGTGGAATCTGGGTTCTCCTTCTAGGTCTTGCAAGCTTCCTGGACTGTCATGTCTTACATTGCCAGCATGGTTTTGTGACCGGTCCAAGCCCACTCCAAATACAGCCGCACTTGCCACAAAGTGAGAAATAGAACTTGGAGTAGGATTCTGGCTGCTATCCAGGAAATAGTCAGGAGCAAAAAGCAGGCTCCTGTAATGAGGTGCCCATCTCTGCTGAGGGACTATGTGCAGCCAAGACCAAGGGTCCCAGAACTCTTAAACCTGGCAGCTGTGGGGCATTGCTGTGATCTCCCAGCCCTGGGGGTGTATGGAGCACCCCGCAGCTGGTAGACTGCACCAGCTGTGATCTTGCAGACACTTTATAGAGCACCCTTGTAGCTGAGAAACTGCAGCAGCTGCAACCTCCCAGCCTCAGGGGTAAGTTGTGCTCTCAGTGGCTGGGAGACTGCAGCAGATGTAGTCTCCCAGCTGCGGACTGCCTCGTGCATATTAAAGCTGAATACAAACATGTTTTCAAGCAATAACTTTATAGCTGGTTGGACCTTTTTAAAGCACTCTAGTTAATTTGCATGTGTAGCCAGTCTAAATGTATTGCTCAGTTAACAAGGTAATTGCATAATAGATGCAACATGTAGAGTGGGTCTTAGAATCCCTCACTGTCAACTTCCTGTTGCAAATAAATGAAACCTGGGTGTGTACTTGCAGTCTTCAAATCTCTTCCTCTGCTAATACTTTACATAATGTTAGAAAGGTAAAAGGAAACTTTTTAAAGGCATGAGACAAGGATGAAAGTCTCTTATTGACTGAAGGCAGGATGTTTCAGAACCCTCATGACAAAATCTACTCTTGCAAGAGTTCCAGCCTGCTTTTGCAGGCTTAAGATGTTTACATTTTAGTGCTATACCTATGAACCCTTTTTGTCCAGTCACTGATCTAAAGTACTGACTGAAAGAGGAAATAGGTTTGCTACTTCTAGAGACATAGTGCGTACTGATCAGACTACACAAGAAGCAGAAAAATGGTTTTGGAAGGTATTCACACAACCTAAATGCATCTTCTGTGGTTTCTCTCTAGTTCTACTTGAAATCAGGGACAAGTACCTGATAAACGAAAAGACCCAGTTTGCAGTTGATCCATCACCAATAATGTTGCTTATTTACCTGCACAGTCACAGACTATTCTTTGTCAGAATCTCTTTCCTTTTAGGAACTGGCTTCACGAAACTTCATGTTAATCATCACCACTTTTTTTTTGTAGAATTAGTGAGCATTTAGATGTCATACACACAGACTATAATTATAAAACTTTTTAAATCATGCTTAAAAATAGTACTAATGAAAACACTGCAACGGAAGGCCTTTTAAGGTTTTATTTTTTATTTTTCTATTTAAATTCAGTCAAATATAGACTGCACACAGATGTTGTGCAAATGCCCAAATTTGTGAGCGGGATGTTTCCTAGTCATAGTTTGTGCTGCCTTTCTGTGGCTAATGTCTGTTCCCTCATGGCTGCCATCTCTTTTTGTGGCAGGAGAGCATGCTGTACTCTCCTGCTGCTCCAGGCAGACACTCCTGGGGCTTCAGGGGCCGAATTCTGTGCGTCTGTAGATGTCAGCGAAGCAGATCAACCATCTCAGGCCTCCAAACATAGCAACAAAACTCCAACTCTGGAGTAATAAATGGAAATTACATGAAGTTGGAGTTATTACATATGTTTATAAAGAAAATAATATACAACAAAACTTCCTTCCTTCCTTATTTTCCTAATTATTTTGGTTCTCAGTCTCCTTGTCCTTTGACATCTTCTTTCTATTGGCTTAGGATTTTGCCATACAGTATTATGGTGCTACTTCTTGGGCTAGGGACAGACATTCAAAAAGCCTGAGCCTGAACTGATTCAATCGTTGCAGGTTAGTCTAACCTGCAAAGCTTGAACCGATTTGGAGGTGGATAGACATTCTCTTTTTGTTCCAGAAATGCAGGTATATGCCTACAGTGGCTCAAATTAGAAGCAGGTTGGGGGGAATGCTAGAGCATTCCTCCCTTCCCTTCTGTGGTACTAAGCTAAGGGGGGCATGGCTAGGTCCTATCAGGATGTTCTGATTAGCCCAGCAGGGAATTGATAACAGTGTTTATCAACCCTAACTCAGTATTTATCACCCCACTAAGAAAACAACAGAGGGACATTACCAGCTACAGGTTGACTCTGCCTTTGTCACAGCATGGACCATAGCCAGCATATGGTCTGCTAGCTAATACACAGATATCTGTCAGCAAGGCAGAGGGGAGTGGGGAATTCCTGCTTAGGAGGGAGTGGTGAGGTGGAGGAGTGGGGGAGCAGCCTGGAAGTCTCTGCTGGAGCTCCAGCCAGGGAGAAGGGTGGGGGGCAGGGCCAGCTCTTCTGTAGAACAGAGAGCCTCACCCATCCCAGAGAGCATGCTGGGATGCTGGGGGTATCTGCTTTAACTTAAGTCAGCAAGGGGCCTGGGACAGACATTGCATAAAATGGTTTGACCCAAATCAGTTAAGTCTGATTACATTCAACCAGGTTTATCTGAAACCAGTTTCAGCCATTTTCAAAGTGGTTTATGTGAACTGAACATCTGTTCTTTTACAGGTTTAAAGCAGTTTCTGAGCACATAGACCAGTTTATGTGTAATGTCTGTCCCTAGCCTTGGTGTTTGTGTCAGTATCAGGCTGAGATTCCAGGGTGCTTTCCATTAAGCTTAATTTCTCAAGGATTTTAAGACCTCCTTTTTCCTCCTTTATAATACCCTGGTGCTCTTGGTGTGTAGATATAAGTTTAACAGGAAAACCCCATCTTGTACCTTGCATTTGTTTCTCTGAGAGATGCTGTAATTTCATTTGTCCTACCTTCTCCTTAATTTTCCCTTAGTGTTGAAACACTTGCATTTTATGTCTTCCCAGACTAGGAATAAATGTCTTTCTAACCTCCCTTAGAATCTGCTGCTTTTGCTCAAAACAGAGCGAATTTAGTGTCATGTATCTTGTTTTTTTCAGTTGGAAGTATAGAGAGCCCTGGATACTCTGTCTACAAGGAATGTTGCTTTTTTTTTTCAGCTGTAGGAAGGAGTTAAGTATATGCTTTAAATATTCTGCTGGATCTCCCTTCTCTATACCTTCTGGGAATCCATTTATTCTTACTTTACTCCTTCTCAGGATTTTCTATAATCTTGATTTTTCTCTGCAAGCTCCTTTTCTTTTTTTCAATCATCTTAATCTTACTTTGAAGATTTATTGCTGATTGCAAATTTCCTTCCACCTTTATCTCCATGTCTGCAACCCCACCTCTGGTTTCTTTTTTCTCTGCTTTGATTTTTATCAAACTGTGCCTCCATAGAGGATTTTAAAGCTCTGATTTCTGAGATTAACTCTCCAAATTCCTCTTTGGGCTATGTATACACATTCAAATAATCTAGGAACATTCTTTCAGGTTTGTTTCCTGGTAGAGAAACTTATCCAGAGCTGCATGTACAGACATTAAAACCCTGAAGAGTGGAGAGTTTGCAGTGCTGATACTGTGCAGGCAGGAGATGCCCTGTGCTCTGTAGGCTTCATTAGTCTGCCTGGAGACAGGTGGCAGCAGTACTTAGGGCAGCTCTGATTGGCTGACCCAGACTGTCCATGGTTAGCCTAGAAATAGGGGTGCGTTCTCCTCCCTGCTGGAGCAGCTGAGTCCATTGAGTGACACACTGTCTCCCTGGGGGGAGGAGGAGATGCTGGAGGACTGTTCACTTCTGAGAGAAGCCACAACATGTACAGACATTCACTCGGTTGTTCTGAGGTGATTTTTCTCCTGAAGCAGCCATTTCTACTCTGGGAAAAAAAGCCAGAGCCACATTTTCTCTTGGGAGAGTAGTGAGAAGATCATAGTTTCCCCAGGAGAAACTATGAATGTATGAGGCCTTGGTCAAAGGGGCTGTTTTTGTCTTTTTCCTCTGCTCTGCCTATTCTTTTTTCTCCTGCAGCAGCCATATTTGATTCTGCAGACCTGTGAGCCACAGGCACTGAGAATATGGGGGTCTGAGGGCCCTGGCCTCCCTTGGGAAGAGAGTGATCACCTGAAATACATAAAAAGTTCTACAGGTTCATCATCTTAGCCCTCACAACAAAAATAAAAGTCAGCACCTATGCTGCGAGCTGTTCTGAATAATGTTGTTCTAGTGAGTTTCTTCCAGGGAAGTAACTTTTCAGTCTGATCTCATTATGTGGGGTATACCTTCTACAAAGATGGGAAATGCTTTTTGGGAGTTAAGGGGGTCAGGAATCACCAACATTTGTAGCATGTGCTCTCTCTCCCATGGAGGTCTAGCTTCAGTTAGCCATGTGCTCTGGTAATGTCATTTCACTCCACCCAACCTCTTTTTCAGGTTGTATTCACAAAAGATGCATCGTAGTTAGTGGTTGGATTCCCCATTCTGTTCCATCAGTATGTTGCAGCCTTTTAAGTAGAAAAATGATAGTTCACTTTGCATCCTCATGCAGTCTGTCATTTCTCTGCTGAGATTGTTGCTTCTTTTCAGACAGCCACGGTTGGAGTTTGGTTGCTCTGGTTGGAGGCCTGAGATGGCTGATCTGCTTCACCTCCTTTGTCATACAGGTCATCACTAGATAATTTCTTTAGCAAGGAGCCTTGGGGCTGACTCTTTTTTTCATCCTAGTATCTTTGGGCATCATCAGCAATGTGATATGGCAATCAGACTGAACTCGTCCTAGTGGATGGTGTAGAGATGCTCAGAGTATATTGGATGTGGTCTGGAGTTCAGAGGTTCACCAGATTTCATAGACACTAAGGCTGGAAGGGACCTTGGAAGATCATTATGTCCAGCTCCCTGCCCCAGGGACTCAGCTAGGGTCAAAGGACACCAGCAACGTAAGTATCCAAATGTTTCTTAAACGAGTTCAGAGTAGGTGCTTGTACCACCTCTGGAAGGAGTCTATTCCAGGCAGAGTGCTGCTATGCTCCATCTATTTTTGACTACCACAGTGACTTTTGGGGGATCTTGATGCTCTTCTAAACTATGTGAGGAAGCTGACTTTTCTATCAGCCCTCGTCTCTTAAAAAGCAAGCATGCTGCAAATGAAGTAAGGTTTTTCTTGTTTTTGTTTTGTTTTGTGTTTTTTTTAAATGCTTATTAGGAGCTTGGACACAGATTCTGAAGTGCTACCTTGATGAGATAGTGTTGAAATGAGAGCTCTTTACTTGCTATAGTTCACTGTTTGAAATATGTTTCTACTTGAAAACAACAACATCATAAAAACCCTGCTAAGAATAGGAAGTTGCTACAGGAATGAAACTCCCTTTCTGGCTAACAGGGCTATGTTTTCCTATGCAAATGTAGCAAAGCCCAGAAATTAGCAATGACTGCTAAATTAACACACTTGAAGAGCTTGGCTGGTTCTAATAGGCAGTCAAATGGTCTTGTTACATTGTAATGGTGCCAAGCTAATTGAAGTGATTACTGTTGCTCATGAGCAGCCCTTTTGAAGTAGAAGTCTTTTAAATTATCCATAGACGTTAAATGTCAGACACTATTGTGTAATTATACTTTGTAAACGCTGAATGTCATAAGGCATCACAGGTAATTGAGGTTTACAGAGAAGAGCTTTATCTAAACCTAATTGGGCATCAACTCTTTGTCACTTTTTCTAAACCTAATTGGGCATCAACTTTTTGTGCCAAGGGACACTCTAACACCTCATGGCAGCCCTCCCCCTCATCACCGTCAGCTGGTAGCTGAACATCACTGTGATTCTGACCCATCAAGAACCTCTCACGGTACGACATGGAGCCTCATGATGGGTACATGCTCTCCTCAGTTCACAGCAGTGCGATAACTCACCTAATGTATGCCCACAAAGGATCTGATCTTCTGTTCCATACACAGACAAAGATCCCTCTGTAATCAATAGGAATTCCTGGGTGTCAGAGGAGAGTAGGTTTGTGGTGTGTTTGTGCATACTATATGTGAACATCTGAAAGTATTTTGCCATCATTTTTTTTTCAAATTATAATGTGTAGCAGAGAAAGAATAATTACAGCAGAAACTGCCGTTTTTGTTTCTGTTAATCGAATAGTATGGCCTCAGTAATCAGGTAGAGTTGTGCATCTTACTCTCATACTAAGGAGTGCACAGAAGGGTGACATGTGGCACTTTTCTATACAGCAGCCTTTCCTGCTGCAGTCTGTGACTCTTCAGTCTGCCTCTTTGTGTGTCCATTATCCCTGGATCTTTCTAAAAGCAGAGTATGGCAGATAGACAGGTATTTTCTATTGCATTTGATGCAGTATTTTCAAAAGCTTTTATTCCCCTTGCTATTTCGGGGCTTGATTCTGTTACCTGTATTTATAAGTGCCTGATCCAAAGCCTGTTGAGGTCACCGGCAGCTTTTCTGTTGACTTGACTGGGTTTTAGATGAAGTCTATTAAATCAATCGATTAAAGTCTACAGGAGTATTTATATGAGAAGTTAACATCCATAGTTTGCTAGCACTTTCTACCTCCCCCACCTTATATGGGTACTTGATTGATCATTTCTATATTCTTATTAGATGACAGTGAATATTTAAATATTTGCTATACATTTTTGTTGTCAGAGAAAAAAGGTTAATTGGTTTTCTATGGAGCAAGTCTGCAGTGTGGGGAAAAAGACAGGTACATTTTGTGGGACAGATTAAATTCAGAGGTGTTTGAACTGAGTATTGTCTTGTGACTCATAGCTCATTCATATAGGGATAGCTCTAGTTAGTAGATCTAAGCATTTCTTCTGATGTTTAGAGTATTTACTAGAAGAACTTCAGTTCTAAAAGAAAAACTGCAAGATTAATATGCTTGGGGAGACAGGTGTTTACAATATAACATTTTTGTGCAGGCAACTAAGACACCTTCTAAAATCTCAGTGTTTTTGTGGATCTGTATTTCCTTCTAGCCTAAGCAGAGCACAGTTTGCAACTAGACTTTTTAA
Organism: Caiman crocodilus; assembly: GCA_030014935.1. Lineage (NCBI taxonomy): Eukaryota > Metazoa > Chordata > Crocodylia > Alligatoridae > Caiman > Caiman crocodilus. Next base: position 6,224,557 of record JAGPOW010003395.1, on the reverse strand, counting down.
TTTATTTTTGGTCAAAGGAAAAAAAATAAAAACACAAATTTGATCACAATTTGAATGAGGTGCAGGCAGTTCTTTCTTGTACACAGCACCAGAGGCTCAGATGTGTAGGTGGACTTGTAAGACACTTAACTGACACAGGAATAAGGTCCCTGTAAGATGCAAGTGATTCCTTTTCACCTGAGGTGATAGAATTCCCTTTAGCATCATTATAGGTTTGCATTTTAGAAAGATAGAGAAATATTGATTTCACTTCTGGAGAAATGTATTGAATTCAATTGGGACATAGAATGTAGTCAAAATGGAAAATAATAAAAGGAAACACTGTAAAGTGTAGCAATTGCATATCCAGTTATATCTGAGATCCATCACTTTGATGTCTGATTTAGTCACATCAGCCAGGTGTACAATAGGCTTGGACTGTCTCTCTCTGTCTCTGTCTCTCTGTCTCTCTCTCTCTTTCTCATAAAATTGTATAAGTATGCTTGCCTGGGACATGCTGAGACTTGTTGTCAAAAAGGCATTTCATTCTCACTTGTCTAAAGAAGTACATGCATGATTGTGAAAATATCAGAAAATGAAATTATGTCTGATGGCTATGTTATCCCCATATGGCCAAAAACCTGATTTCACTTAAGGCAGAATGCACTAATCCATTGCATTAGCAACTTGCTGAAGCTGTTTAAGTCGGTATTTGTTTATGTCAGAACTAGAAAAAAGGTGAGATGCACACAAAGGTGGTGGGGAGGACAGACCTGAGCGCAGAGAAATTAGTGCTAATTGAAGATACGTACAGTAACCTCCATGTTGAAATGGCTAAAAGCAGCTGGGAGAAATGAAGTCAGTTGATTTATTTGTACAATCAACCTTTGGGGTTTACTTCCTTCCAAGATTTTCATTTAAGAGGAAAGTACAAAATATGTGATGATGTGATGTGATTATATATTTTTAGAGCTGGGTAAATACTGAAAAATACCAATATTTTGTTCATTTGAATTTTTAAAATGAATTTGCTTTAGGCTTCACTTACTATCTTTTTGTATTCACCCTCCACAAGTACTCTAACAAGAAAATTTGCTGGGGAAACATTCAAAGAAAATACATTTTATTCATATATGGCAGGATAGCCTCAAAAGTGAATTTTAAATTTGTAATCCCAAAGATTCACATAAGAAACCTACTTCTGTGTTGGGAGAATAATACAATACATTGCTTATTTTACATATTTTTAAAATGTTAAAAAAATGCTAAATTTGGTGTACAAATGCCTGATTCTACAAGCCTTTGTTTAGTCATTGGGACTAAGCCATGTTTCCTTCAATAGCTATTGATTTTTGTTGAAGATACCTGACAGAATCGGGGATATCTGTTGTCAAAAGCATGTATTATGAATTAATTTTACTCAAAAGTTATAGCAATCTAGATACATTCTTAGTTGAAAATTCAGAAAGTGGAATGTGTGCTGCCTAGAAAGCTCAAGTTGTGCAGACTACTAGTTCCAGGTTGCAAAGCTACAATATCACCCTCTTGGTGTTCCAGCATATAGGAAACAATTGTAGCTGTTGCCTATCCATGCTGCTTGTTTGCTGGACTTGTGTGTAAATACATGCATTACAGTTTCCTACACAGTCAGGGCATCTACACATGTCCTTTACTGCAGTTGCCTAATTAGCTCCACAGTAAGGCATCACAATTTATGTGTGCACCCTTATTAGGCTGGAGTAAACTATCAACTCTGCTGTAGGATAGTACTGCCCAACACAAAAACTACCTTGTGGCAGAGTTATTTAGTTTGCTGCAATGCATGTGTAGGTGGTGAATAAGAGTTCTACATTATGGGGGCTGCCTGCTGGCTAGCCCCTCACTCTTGTGCCCCAGCCAGCCCCTCAGCAGCAAACTGAGCCGGGGTGGAGCAGCTCTAGGTTGGCCTGCTGACCCCCTGGTTCTCCCTGCCAGCTGGGGCTGTGCCATCCTGGCTTAATATGCTGCAGTCCCAGGTACACATGTAAACACTGCACCCAGGAGCAATAAACTTCAGCACAAACTGCGCTGGAGTTTATTGTGTCTCATTAGTAGCATGTGCAGCTGAGCCCAGTTTGTCCCATGACTTTGATAAACAGCTGATCTAGGTCCCCTGGTAGACGTTCATTTAAATGTATGATGGAATCTGATCTGTGATCCCAACAATTGTGCCTCCTACTGCACTACATATGCTTGCCAAGAAGCACAATTGTGGGGTCAAGGATCAGATCCTAATCATGCTCAATTGCTGGTTCAGGGGGAGTCTGGGATCATGAACACGATGAGTTCCCCCTACACTGGCAGGTAGCAAGCCAGGTGCCTGGTACGTCCAGCTTGGAGCAGCTGTCAGCTGATTGGTGCTCCCAATCTCAGAGTGCATTGGAGTCCAGGGCTCTGATGCACCCCGGGGGATAGGAGCCCCAATCAGCTGATTGGCTTAACCACATGCTCAATTTATGAAGCAACGGGAACCATCCACAAAGTTATTATGCATATTTTGTGTAACTGTGTGGCTCATTTTCTGTTTTATTGCACAAACATGTGGCTGGGTTACTACTTAATATCTGATTAACTGGTTAAAAAGTATAACTTTTGCGAGGGGGCCTAACAGATGCTTGTAGTGCTGCTACTCAGAATAACTTGTATTGAAATACCAGTTACTTTATTTTGCTTATTAGTTGACTTAAGTAAATGTATACTTCAAACCTGGGTCTCTATAAATTCAGTTGCTAGGTCATCCATATAATCCATAATGAATGGGATGATCTGTGTACTACCTATTGTTTTGGTATGAGTCATTCTTGCTTCTGAAGCAGAAAATCATGGCTGCTTGTACACATGATGGGGGCTTAGTCCTCTGGGTTTTATTATATACTTCTAAACTGAAATGGTGGGTTTTTAATTGAAACCCACCATTTCAATTTTCCTATCACATTATGGTGGGGGGCCTGATCCTTTTTTTTAGAGCCAGAGCCTGCCCGCAGCTGGGGAAAGAGGAGGGGGGTGCTGCTAGGGGCCTCAATCCTTCCTTTCGTTGCAGTATTACCTCCCAGGGCTGCCTTGGTGGGTTGCTAGCAAGCTGAATGCTGCCGCAGTTTGGAGCACTGGGCTTCCAGTAAGTGGGCTCGGAGTAGAATTGGATCAGGTCGGGTGTTGCCTCAAGCTAGGGCAGCACCTGGCCTGCTAGCAGCTCACCCAGTCAGCCCTGGGGGTGCTGCTACCATGGAGGGAAGGACTGGGGCCTCCACAGCTCAGGGGCCACTCAGCCCACTGGCAGCTCACTCCCTGGCTGTGGGATGGCTGGGAAGGCTCTGCCAAAAGAAGAAAAATAAAAGAATTGGGCCCCTTGCTACTTCTGCCTTCTGCCTTCAGCAGGCTCCTGCAGTCAGCAGGGCAGCTAGGGCTACCTGGGAACAGGCGGGCATGCCCCTGGGCAGCACGGGAAGGTGGCAGGAGGATGGCTGGGTTTCCTGGCAGCTGGAGAAGGCAGCGGGGACAGTGTATGGCGTGCTGGAAGCCCAGGTGAGCTTGTTTGGAAGTGTTGGATCGAGTGCTGTTGAGCTAGGGCAGCACAGGGCCAGATAGCAGCCCACCTGGGCTTCCAGCACCCCATGTACCATCCCTGCCACTTTCTCCCACAACCAGCAAAGCCAGCTGCTCTTCTGCCACCTGTGTGCACTGCCCCAAAGGCAAGCCAACCTATTCCTGGGTAGCCTCAGGCATCCTGCTGGCCACAGGAACCTGCTGAAGGCAGAAGTGGTGAGGGGTCTGCTCGTAATTTTGGTTACTGCGCAGTAAATGCACTTATATAGATGTACCCAATGTGACATTCTCGTCACATGTAAATGGTAATAGCATCGTGTATACAAGCACCCTGTGAATTCAAGTACTGTACTGGGTCTTAAGTTGGGCAATGTGTGTTCAAGCTTTCACTGAAATTGAAAGTTCAGGGGCAGAAATATGTGCATTGGGGAGAAACATGTGTACCAGCTTTAACAGCTTTAACAAGAACATCTTTGATTGTCTGATACTGGCTTCACTATCAGTCACTGAGCAAGTCTCCCATATAAAGTTTCATTTCTGCCTCTCCCACCTTTCATAATATATACAAGAATTGCAAACTGAGAGCCTGATTGTTTAGATTCAGCCACGTTGTTTTATTAACATAAGTCATCCCACTGACTTTGTGATTAGTGATAGTAGCGAGGATTACACCTGCTTGTACTGAAGGAAAAAGATTGTCTGTCCAAAAGTCTATTTTTCAATAATTTAAGCCATTTAAATAAATGTCACTCTGGTTAAATGGAAATCTGTGCTACAGTCTGTAATAGGAATAGAAAATTATTCCCCAAGAGTTCCTTTTCTGTTTTCTGCTCCATTTTTTCCCCATCACTTTGCACTTTTTTCCCCGTTACCTCCCATAGCTTTCACCCAGGTTTTTTCTATGAATGTGTTGTCTTTTTTTTAAAATTCACAGCTAGAATTTGAATTATGTATGGCTAGATTTAAATATATAACTGATAATTGAGTGGGTTTGAAATTAAATGGAATGTTTTACCTATTCTTTACTTTGAGGACATCCAGATATTTTCTAACATACACTGAGACAAGACAGGTCTTTTGCCAGGTTCCTCTTCTTCCACAAATGCTTGCTATCCAACCACAGTTATATCAAGTAAAAAATGAAATAGTCTTTTGTTTTTGTTTTAAAATGTTACTTTCTGATTACCTCTCCTTTGTCTATTATATATCATTTCTACCTCTTCTTTTCCACTCAATCCCATTCCCCACTTCTCAGAAGCAGTGGCTAAAATGAGTTTCATGAATTTCTACTACTTTCATGTGAACTTCAAGAGGAACATCAAAGATGTGAATCCCACTATTCAACTGGGAGCAAAACAAAATATAGGCAGAGAGAAAGGTATATGAAACCAGGCCTAGACTATGGCAACCAAAACCAATGCAAAAAATAATTGAATAAAAACAGAACTGGAACAGATCTGAAGATGTCATCTGATCCATCTCTGTCCCAAAGCTGGATCATCTATACTAGAGTTTCCCAACCTTTTTGAACTGCAGGCCAGACACATGGTGTGGGGTTGATCTGTGGGCTGGATCTTGTACACGAAGTTTGTCTGTGGGTCCAATGCAGTGTGGGCTCAGTGCCTGGGTCAGTCTAGCACATAGCCCCAGTTTCCAGATTGGGTCCTATCAACCTGGCCCTGGCCCTGGCCCTGGCCCTGTAAACACTGGATTGGGCCTATTGCTCTGACCCCATGTGCTGGTCTTATCTGGCACACAGGATGTTGTCATCTGGTTCCAGGGCTTGGAAATATGGCAGTGGTGGAGTGCTGACAGCATTAATTGCCACCTCTCCCCCACCACCAAACTTTTGCACCTGTGGGGAGCCTTGCAAACCAGATGACACAGCTCTGCAGGGCAGATCTGTGCAATAGGTCAGAGGCTGAGCACCACTGATCTATACTTAAATCATTCCTGACTGATGTTGGTCAGACCTCTGGTTAGTTAAAACTTCCAATGATGGAGATTCTATGTGCTCCCTAGGTAACAGAAACTAATACCTTGTCTAAATCTCTCAAGCCCATTGCTTCTTGTCATATCTCAAGTAGACATGAGGATACCTTTTTACGTACTTGAAAAATGTTACACATTTACAGTATATGTTTGAAAAATATTATGTCTCTCTCCTCTGTCTTTTCTGTTGAAACCTAATTTAGTTTCCTTCCTTGCAATCATTCCTTGCAATCAATTTAGTTTCCTTCCACTGCAATCATTCCTTGCAGTGATGTAAGTAGGGTGGGTCAGTTGGGCAACTGCCCCAGGCACCAACTTGGGAGAGGGGCAAAAAAAGTGGTGGCTGCTGCTAACCACATGATTGCAATCATAACTGTGGTGGCAACTGGAAGTTGTCACTGCTCCTTTGCCCTGGGCACCTGGCTGTGACCCTTCATTACTGTTTTCTCACTGAGCATGTTTTCTAGGCTTCTGATAATTTTTTTACTCTTCTCTATACTTTTGTAGTTGATCCACATCTAGGACTATTTGATCGACATCTTTTTTTGAAGTGTGGTGCCCCAAGCTGGATGGTATTGTTTCCAGTAGTTCCTCACTACTACTGAGTAAGAATGATCAGAAGACTTTACATTTCTTATATATAATGCTCCTGTTTTTATAATAATTTGATGTTTCTTTTTACCAGAACAGTATGAATCATATTTAGTTTGCAGTTTACTACAGCTAGTAAATCAAATATTAAAGAATTGTTGTTTGGTTGGTTGTTCATCATCTTGTGTTTGCGTGGTTGAATATTCTTATTTTGCATTGAATGGCATTCTATTTATGTCAGACCATTTTTCCAGTTTATTAGTTTCATTTTGAATTCTAATCCTAAATTTCAAAGTGCTCACAACCTCTCTTAGTTTGGTATCATCTATATAATTTAAATTTAAATAATTGAAAATAAAAAATAAAAAATGTACTCCATCATCCAAGTTAGTAATGAAAATAGTAGATAGTCCTGAACACAGAACAGACCCCTGAGGAGCCCCACTTGATATAGCTTTCTAGTTTGACAGTGAGGCTCTGATGATTTTCTTTTTGACTATGGTTTTCCAACCAACTGTGTACCTGTCTTACAATAGTTTCTTTTGGACCATATTTCCCTAGGTGGCTTATGAGAATATCATGTGAGACAATGTCAAAAGCCTTACTAAAGTCAAGATTTATCACATCTATTGTTTCTCCCCTACCTACAAGGTCTGTTACCATGTCAGAAGGAAATTGGGTTGGTTTGACATGATTTGTTCTTGACAAATCTATGTCAGCTGTTATTTATCGCCTTGTTATCTTCTAGGTACTTACAAGTGGATAGTTTGATTATTTGTTTTAGTATCTTTCCTGGAATTGAAGTCAGGTTGACTGGTCTATAAATACTCTGGGCTACTATTTCCCCTTTTTTAAAGATAGGGGTATAGGTGCTAAGATTGTCCTTTCTACTTTTCTGAGAGTAACCTCACTGATTCTTCATGTGTTCTTAAAAATAATTGCTAATGGCAGTTATCCCTTTGATGCTAATTGGGTTAACGGTCTGATCACAATTAACCTTTTTAGTGATGAAAAGCAAAAAGCGGTATTAATCACTTTGGATGGCTTAGTAGTATTTCTTATTAGCTTCTCTCCATTGAATAGTGAACCATCTCTTTCCTTGGGATGACTTTTTACTGCTAATGCACTAAAACCATGCCATTCAACCCACTGGGCTCCCACAGGTCTGAAAATTTGGTGGTGGGGGAGTGGTTTGAGCATCAATTGCTGATCAGGCATAGAGGGTTGAAACAGTGCAGGGCCAGGCTAGGCTGGTATACAGCCTGATTTAGGTATGCAGAGCCAGGCTCGGGTGGTATACAGACTGATCCAGGTGTGCAGGGCCAGGTCAAAACAGTACAGGGCCTAATCTAGGCGCACAAGACTTGGTCAAGTCAGTATGGGGTCTGATCCAGGTGCTCAGGGCTAGTTCAAGGCAGCATAGGGCCCAATCTAGGCAAATAGGGCTGAGACAAGGTGATGTGGATGAATGGGGCCCCAATTCGGGTGCATGGGGTCTGATTCAGGTCTATGAGTCCCAGCCCTGCATGCTGATCCCATGAGGGATCCAGTCTGCAGACCAGCCTGTGGTTCTGTGGGGCTGAAAGACTCAGCAAACTGTACTAAATAATGTTTTCTTACTGTGGTTTGTGTCCTTGTATCTCATTTTGTGCCCTGGTCTTATTGATTTTTGTCTCCGTTTGCTTGTGCTCTTCCTTTATATTCATCCTTGGCCTATTTTCTGTCTTAGGTAGGAATACGCCTTCGATTCTTGTCATTGAAAAGTTTGCAAGTTAGGTTTTTTTTTTATTACAATTCCCATCTTATGTTCATATTGGAAGGCTTTATGCTTGTGTGTTTTACATTTTTTTTTTCATAAAAATCTGGCATAAAGATTGGGCTCAGAGATACACACGCCAGTAGCAGTGAATGGAAGTATTCTCTCCACAGTGTAGTGAGACCTACTGAAAGTCTCCACTGTGGTGGCTCCTATAACTTCACTGAGTGCTGGATTTAGACCAGTGGTTTTCAATTTGCAAAGTTTGACTTTTTTCATTTGGAAACTCCTGAAAAATTTTGAATGGAGATGTGGTCCCCTTTGGAAATTTTGAATGCATGTGTGGACCCCTTTGAATTGTAAGGATAGGTATTTGCGTACTTTTGATTGATCATAGTCCTCTTTTGTGACTTAGAAATAGTCTGTGGACCACAGGTTGAAAACCAGTGATCTAGAATATCAGTTCATAGTCATGGGTGGAATAATGACTACAAATGTTCTTTCCTGGACATACTCCCTATGGGTATATTGTACTATGGTCCTTAAAGGAAAAAAAACCATGACTTTGGCCTCCTCTTTGTACAGATGTCTGTAAAGTTATGTGTGTGGCAGGTAATCATTTTATGTGCCCTCCCACCAACCTGACTGCAGATATGGAGAGGCAGCCAGAGACTTGTCCTGCACATACATCTCTCTTTATTATTTGCTGCTTTATTTGTATTCAATTATTTGTTTTTATTTTATTTGCTATTTTATAATGGAATTTTTTTGGACAGATGAATATTTCATAAATGAATTATGTTTAAAAATGTTTGGTTTGCCCTTTCAGTAAACAATTTTATCAGCACAATAACACAGTCCAGAGCATGTGTTTGGTGGCCAGTACATACTGTACTTAACTAAGCTTTGTTAATACAGGAGTTCTCAAATAGTTTTATATAGCAGAAGCATCTTTCTGCCCCTTCTTACATGTTATGTCCCCTTTTTACATGTTACGTGCTGTCTGTGGCATCCTAGTGTCCCCATTGTCTTATCCCTGTGGCAACTAGGCATTGCATGTATGTGAAATTAAATTTGTGAAAGTTTGTGCCAATGTTTAACTATTCCACCAGTGGCATTGGTTCCCGAGGACAGATTCTGTTTCATCTCATCCTTTTGTTAAGCACCACTGACACCTGGTTGTAGCAAATATTCTGAATTCTCCTCTTGGTTTCTGAGAAGACACGTGGCTTCTGCATGCATCCAGGCTTGAGATCTGAATGGTTTTGAGATCTTTGGGTACCCATTTCATGGGAACTGCCAGTTGCTTACACGTCATCAGGAAGTATACTACAGATCAGGAATGATCCAGCCACCAACATTTTACATTCATGGCCATGCCATAGTTCAGTATGGGACCTGATCCAGGTGCTCAGGGCTAGGCCAAGGCAGTACAGGGCCTGATCTAGGCATCTTGGGGCCAAGGTGATGTGGATAAATGGGACCCCAATTTGAGTGCATGGGATCTGATTCAGATATAGCCTAATTCACCAGACACAGAATAAGAGTAACTGCTTGACCCCAGCAGGTATTGCCATTACTAAGGAAGAGTTAGGCCCGTTAGTATTCCATCTAATGTCTTACCTGTACCAAACTGACTGGAAGGTTTACTTTGTATTTCTTACATAAGATACTTCTGTTTTATAACTAATCAGGTGTTCCTTTTTGCCACAACAATATGACATATGGACTGTACTCAGTTTGCAGTCTACTATGGTGGTACTTTGTCATAAGTCATCGTTTATACTGCAGTATAAACAATTGTGGAACCCAGATTTCAAACAAGGCAAAGGACTGTTCTTAAGACCTGGATATAGGAAAGCAACTCTAGAAGGAAATCAGGCCCCTACAGGCAACCATTTCTTCAACAGGGTACACAAGAATGTCTGCTCCAGTTCCTCTCTCACCCTGCATCCACAAAGCCAAGAGCACACACCAACAGCAGATGCTTCCTCAGCCTGATGAAGGGTTTTTAAACCCAAAAGCTTACTAAGAAATGTTTTTCTTAGTCTAGTAAAAGATATCAGATTCACCCAAAGAACCTTGCCTAAAAATTCCTTTGCGGCCAAAACTGTTTTGAAACTGTTTCAGAATGTCAATGCTCTTTCAGTCATAGTCTGTAATGGTGAATCACAAAACTGCCTATAACTTTTTGTCATTTCATGACTGATTCAAATGAAACTTGCAGGAATGCTAGCCCGCCCCCCCGAGGCCATAAAGGCTGCCAAGATTCAATGCGATAGGTGCAGGGACTTCTGGGAACCTGCACCTTAAACTATTTAAAGCAAAACTCATGTCAGTTGTGTGTGTGTAGGCAAAGTGGGATGAAAGTTGCTTCTACCCACTTTTCACCAGATAGGTTCACTGTCTTGGCACTTCTTGGGGCTGCTGTAAGACCGGCAGTCCCACCCAGGCCTCCCTACCCTGGCAGAGTACAGTTTTAGGTCACGCCCAGGATGATGTGGGGCCACCTCCTCCCCATATAGCCCCAGCCCTTATACTTCCAAGTTCTTCCTGGCACAGGAGCTCAGCAGGGAGATGTTCTTCCCCCGCTGGCTGGTGAGCAACTAACCTGCTGCCTCCAGCTGTGAGAGTGGGGCATTAAATGGCCACCCTCATTAGCACCTGTCCTGTCACATACCTAGCCCCTTGTGTTGGCATGAGGGAGGCCTGCCAGGTTTCAGGCAGAGCAGTGCAGGGGTTTCTGTGAAACTACAACTCAAACTGCTGAAAGCAAAACTCATGTCATTTGTGTATGTTAAGGGGTGTAGGTTGTAGCCATGTTGATCTAAGGATGTAGCCCAGACAAGGTTCTTATGGTCAGTCTGATACCTTTTATTAGACCAACTGAATAGTCGGAGAAGTTCTTCTTTGCAAGCTTTCAGGTTTAAAAGCCTTTTGTCAGGCTGATGAAGCATCTGCAGTTGCTGGATAAGCTCATCCTGGATGGAAGGAATAGTAAATAAGCCAGAGGCTGGCATGCAATGCAGGTAAAAAAGTCAGTCAGTGAAAATGGAAATGGAGGTGTCAGGGGGTGAGAGACAGGCTGGGGCAGGGGGGTGCTGGGTGGAAGGGGGATGTAGCAGGTAAAAGTGGAGAGGTACCTACTACCTGGGGAGTCGGATGTCAGGCAGGTTGTAGTGTTGCTCTGTGGGGTCAGGCCAACTCTCAGGATCTCAATATTATGCTGTTAGACAGGAGGGTTTGACACAATTGCACATATACGAACACACAAATCAATTGGATGCGTGCATGCGCGCACACACACACACACACAAACACACAATACGAACTCAGGCACATGTACATCTAAACTAGCCTAGGCACATGCATACCTATCACCAATTCAAGCAGATACATTACACACCCCAAAAGTTAGACAAAAATCAGTTGACCATACCTGCACTCTCAGTACACATACACAGATCACTAATTCATATATCATACACACAATGACATACACACACTCACCAGTTTACACACATACAACCCACCTACACATAGGTAAGTTCCTAACTTGGATGGCATAGTATGTATGTTTGTGCTTGGGGTACCTGGGATGCTTGGGGGGAAGGTTAATATGAGAGAGTTAAAGTATAGAGAGTGAAAGTTGCCAGAACTGAGATTAGAACTGGTGGACTACAGAGAAACTAGTTACTTAAGGTATATTGGGGCTGGAAACTGTGGGAGACAGCTGAGATTTTGGGCGGGGAGGGGGCAGAGATAAATGGTGGCAAGGAGGAGACAGCCAGGAAAGAAACTGAGGCAGAAACCTGGTTGCTCAGGGGAAAAGGCAGTGGGAATAAGACAGTGGCAAAGAAGCAAGGGGTTTGGAGGCAGAGAGAAGCTCAGGAGGTGGCAATGAGCCAGAAGCAGGAGAGGAAGAAGTGAGACAGAAGTTAGAGGGGCAGGAGCAGAGATTGGAGCAGGGCCAAACCATAGTAAAGCAAAACCCAATTAAGGGGTCCAAATAACAGTTTTATTAAACAGGCAACACACTACACAGCCAAATGAAGTTATTGGTTCACACACACATGTACACACACATACACACGCACAAGCATTTACAATGGCAGCAGGAGGAAGAGACTCAGTGGAAGGGTTGGAGTCCAGGTAGGGAAGAGAAACAGTGTCCAAGTCCTAGGTTGAAGAGGGTTGGGGGTGATAGCTACCTATCCAGGCTGGAAAGGGGTCTTTGTCCAGTAGGTGTTGTCTAGAGTAGGGTCACTGGCAGAGCCTCTAGGTGGAAAGGTGATGTGGCATGGTGCTGGTTCAGATGGAGAGGGCATCCCAAGGAGTCATTCTTCACTGTCCCTTTTATGGGGCAGACTATCTCTGATCTCCTGTGGGGAGGGCCTGTGCAGGCAAGGTCAGTCCTGTTCCAGAGGGCTCCAGGTATTCTTACTGAGCGTGTGCAGCCTTGGCACAATGGTGGGTTGCCTCATCTTTTGTGTCTTGAATGCTGAGGGTGGTTTCAAGGGCTGGATCGTTGGCCCAGGTATTGGTGTTGATGGTTTGGTCATTCAGAGGGAGCTATTTTTAGACCTACTGCCATTGTCTCTCAAGTACCCTCATTCATCCCCATTCATTCAGGAACCAAGTTACATAGGAGGGGTAGGTGTGATTCATGGGTTACACAACCGAGCCTGGGGACAGGATAGAGACTTGACAAACAAAATGGAAACTTGACATGACTTATGCTAACTTACATATGTAGGCCTAAATCATATAATACCAGTAAAACAGTAATATAGAACAGTAAAAATCAATATAAACATAATAATTATACAATATAAATAAGGAGAAAAAACAAATACAACTTCCTACCAAAATAAAATGCTGAAGCTTATCCTATGTCTTAGCTCACTTATCTATAGGAAAAAGAGAGGGAAATAAAAAGTCAGAAATAGTTGAGGAAGAGGAGAGAATGCAGTTTAAAAGAAAAAACAAGAAAAAACTGGGTTTTGCTAGTACAGCATCACAAATCCAATGTTTATATTGAGTCCATGAGTTTCTGTATCTAGGAGGTTGGTTAAGTTAAGTTCTTAGGCCTGGCTCTGGGTGATCTTTTTCAACTTTGCAACACATCTCCCTTTCTGTCCACCTTTGCCCTGCTGTTCCAGGGTAGCCTGCCTCTGCTTCTGGGGGATAAAGGCTTTGGAAAGAGAGGGAAACTTATTTTTGGGGCTACTCCCACTGGTGCCAGGCAGAGGAGGAGCAAGGGTAAGAGGGTGGTGCCTCCTGAGATGCATCAGTATCCCCATGTGCTGACGTGTTTCACTTCCTTGGCTCACCTAGTCTTACATTGGCAGTGCAGGCAGATAGCATATATGGGATCATCTCTTACCTCAAAATGATCCCCCACCACACTACCCCCTCACTTCTAGAATACGGGTAAGGCTCCTGCTCGATCCCCCTTCTCAGCAAGCAGACACACAACAGGAGCAGCTGACTCAGCTGAGTTCCTTGCCTCCACAATCTCAATTTCAACCTCCTTTGAACTGCCTTCCAGGGAAGGAGACCTGGCTCTAGGAGAACTTGGAGAAGAGTGGAGCACAGACTCAGATTCCTCCTTGGTCCCCAGAATTTCTTTTACTAGGGCCCTCAGGTCTCCTGCTTCCAGATCCAGCTCCTCCTCAGGCTGGGAACTGAAATTAGGGTGGAAGAGACTGTCATGCTGATGCTATTTGTCATGCTAGTGGTGCTGGGGGTTATTACTATGCCTGATGTTACTGGAGAGGGTGCAGATGCAGGCACTGGTCCCACCTCCTTGCTGCCACTAGTATCAGAAGCCTCATACCTGTTAGTGCTAGGAAAGAGGGTGCATCTAAGCTTGGGGGAGAAGGAACTTACAGCTCTTCCTCTGCCCCCTCTGGCTCGCCTGCCAGAAGACTTGGCACCTGTCTTTCCAGCACACTTCATAGCTCATGTGCTGGAAAAAAAAAACTTGTATGTGCTGTGCTTTCCTGCAGTGCACAGTGATGAGACACTGCCAGGCAAAGCACTACTTCCTTTTTGTTGGGGCAGGGGGGAGGTGTGAAGAAATAAGAAGAACAAATAACAGGATTTTGGGGGAAGAAAGACTTGCGAGGGATAACAATAGGGAGAGTAGGCAAGGGTAAATAGGAAAGGATTGGCTACAACTTGATAGCTAGGTAGATGGCACTACCAAGCTGCAAGCTTATAGGTGCTGCTCTCTGCTGCTGTTCGTGCTGCTATGCAGACGCAAGGGCAAATGCAAAATGGCAGAGAGCAGCTCACAAACAGCCTTTTTTGGTGCTTCTCTGTCCCTCCCCCAGAGCACTGGGATTGGAAGGGACCTCTGGGACAGATCGTTGTTATTGGCCAGCTACAGATGTCAATATCAGAGCAGTCCTTCCCCTCCTCCTTCCCCTCCCTCTTAGTTTCTCTTTGCCTGCAAGCCTGCCTCCAAAACAGTCCAAAACATCTGAAACTTTTCCAAAATGTTTTGGATGGATCTGTTTAATTTCGGAGCTGTTTTGGAGTCTTGTTTCATTTCGGATTCAGCATTTCAGCCACCAAAATGTCTGAATCCAAAACTAAATGAAATAGCCGCTGAAATTTCACTCAGCCCTAATGGCAGGTTAATGTTTTGCCACAGTAGTGGCAGGAAATAACATTAACATTTGTGCCAGGGGTCATAGGAAGATGACTATGGCCAGGTCAGAAGAGGAGGCTGAAAATACCCAAGTAGTTTTTGCCAATCTGACCTGGGAAAAATATTCCTTTCTGACCCCAAATCTAGCAATTGATTTTGTATGAATTAGTCAGACCAAGCAGAGAGGCCTCAGAGAGGTTTCTAAATACCTTTAACAGAACTAGTGCATGCCAGATGAACTCTCATCTCTTGCTGTTACTAGTTTTAATGCTTTAGAAGACTACAGTGCATTTATAGGGAAAAGATTTCTTTTTGGTCTTTAAGGGAAACCAGAGGAAGTATCAAAACATGGGATATGTCCAGTCTCAACAGCAGCTGTTGTGATTTGCAACACAGCTTGCTACTAGTTGCTTTGAAACTCGATATGTTATACTTGGACTATGAAATATGCTATACTTAACCTTATTCTATTAGAATGAGTAGGAGAAATTTATTGGTACACATTAAAACTACACTTATGAACTGAGTATATAATGAAATCAGCTACTGTCCATTCTCTACATAGGTAAGATCAGAACATGCTCCTTATCCTTATCTGGTAGATATTTTAAATTGCTTATTGATTCCCCCACAGTTATTACTTGATACCTAATTTAGGATGACCATGGGATTTATAGAATTTGATAGGAATTTGGGTTTTAACTTGACTTAATACCATAGAGAGAGACAGTGAGAACAGATGGTTTACATACATACATCCACCTCAGCTGGGATCAGTTTTCTGTTAAAATGAAAAAAAAAAGAGTTGAGGTATGAGCATGATAAACCATAGCCATCTGGGTCAATTCTTGTGGAAATTGTAAAGCAGCCTCTCTATACATCCTTGGTGTATCCTTCCTGTTTCCTCACTTATCAAACATTTATTGTCAACAATGGGCAGTTTTGTTTGCACACATTGCAATTGGATAATGAGATAGTCAGGTTTACTTCTGTTATTGATGGCGAGTGCTGATGGTATGAATAATTTCCTGTTTTCATAAATGGGAATTTAATTATTGATGCTTCGTTTAAGCAGTGGTAAATGTGTTAGTGATATACTGCCTCAGCTGTAGGGATGTAGTAGTGGTAGCCAAGATGATAGTTGTAGATAATAGGCCAATACTCGGTTCAGCTAGTGAGATGTAAACTGTGAATAACTCCACTGGTTTCATAGAGTTATTCTGAATTTATACTTGTGTAGTAGTACAGAATTTGACCTGATGGCTTTGTGATAAATTCAGTCAATGATGTGGAAGATAGAGTGCTTTTTGGCAGCCTGCAGTAGCCAAGTTTTGCTCGTCCAAGAAAAAAAATGGGCAAAAAGGGAAGGAGAGAAAGAAAACCATTGTAAATAGGAAGCAGCCTGAGTTTAAGTCTCCCCACCAAGTCCCCGAGTACTTAATGCCACTGTTGATATAAATCTTTTCTATTAATGTTTCTGAATACACTGTATAAGTAGAGCATCAGCTGATCTACCTGACAAAATTAGTCCTTTGGAAAAATAAAATTTCCCTCATATATATATATATATATATATATATATATATATTTGGCCTGCATATAAAGGTCTTTAAGGGGTATTTCATATCTTCTGGTTGTGTCTACATGAGATGCTGACTGCACGGTAGCTTGCTACTACTGCTTGAAAGCATTGTGTGGTGTGAAGTGTGATGCAATGCTACTGTGCAGTAGTAACAAGCTATAGCACAGCATCATCTAAAAGCTGTTCAGCACCGCTGCAGCTTTAGTATTTGTGTGTGCAAGTACTAAATGACAATGCAGCCACTGTCTTGTTTGTAGATGTAGTCTCTGAGTGTTATAAATGGAATAGATTGATAGTCTGATGAGTGAAAAATAGTGGAAGTTATAAAGAGTTAGTGAATAATACTATATGTGAAAGAGGACATTTTTCATAACATATCCTTGAACTTTTAAAGTCCCTTCCTTGTTGTGCAGTCGGTGTTGGTGTCTCAGAGAAGGATTTTTAGGTGGAGGGGATATGAATACGAAAGGTTCCCTTTGACTTGTATTCCAACACACCCAGTCCAGTCAGATAGAAAAGAGAGCAAGTTGAACCTTTCATTTTGCCTGCCTTTCTGTAAGAATCTGAAAGATGTGTTGTGTGCTTTCTGATGAGGAAAATAACCTCTTTGAGAGCAGGGACTCATTATTTTAACTTGTGCAATACCTAACACAATGGGGGATTTGACTAATCATCATTTCCAAAAAAACCAAATTATTTGTCCTTCAGGAAACTGTGCTGAAAAAGTGAGTAACTAAAACTTGAAAAAGGCACCATTATGATACTTGTTTCTTTGTTTATAGGAATTAATGTAGTAATAATTGCACTGTAGCATCATTACTTCCTGGGGATCACCATGCACTTGCAAGATGGGCTTATTTTGTAGTAACACATAGGTACTCATGACAACTTTTGTTCATTTTAGATTTCAAATGTCTGAAGTTCAGTTTTGAGAAGCAACTGGTGGAAACTGTACCTGTGATGGATTAGTTTTACAATAGGTAATCTCTTTCTTAGGGATAATAGCACACAATAGCAGGGAATATTTTATAAAGGTAAATACTCTTGTGAAAACAAAGTTCAATAGCTGTCAGGAACAAATACCACTCAACAGGACAAGGCCATAGGTAATGTAAATCAAAGTAATGCCAGTGCACAAAGACAGCTACTATGATAAAATTATATTAAATATTTATTTTTTCATATATCTAAGTGGAAATAAAATGGCTTCAAGAAGGTATAGGTTACTTTTGATAATGGAATTCAAAACTTTTTTCCCCATATTCTTTTGTATTTGTACTGTATGTGCATGTATGTATGCTGAATATTAATTTAGCATGCATACCTGCACGCTGTATTCCTATTTCCTTTGGCATCCCACTGACCTCTCATATCAGAACTGATTGCTGTGAGGATATATGACATACTACATTATGGATTAGGAGGGTGCTTACTGTAGCTGCTCTTACTATCTATCAACATTGCCTTTCATATTCACTGAAACCTGTGAACCCCCTGTGCTATATAATCTCACCTAGATAGTACAACACAGCAGTGCGTATTTTATGGAACATGTACAATATGAAACATAGATTAGGGTCTAACTGCTGAAAATAGGTTGCCCAAATTTTCCAAAATGGCTGATTTTGGTGATAAAATTTACAGGGTGTCTATACATGTACTCTGGAAGGAGTAGAGGGTTGGGGGATGGAAGGGAGTAGGGCAAGAGGGGTGTTTTAATTACAGCAGATCTCTAGAGCCACTCTAATTAAAACACCATAGTGTTATGTGTATTCAGCATCCCACAATTCAAAATGGTGGCAGGGGCACTTTAACTAAAGGTCACTCGATGAGATGGAGCAGACCTGATTAATGGAGCAAATACATTCTAATCATGCATGTGTATAGGCACCCATAATGCTTTAGAGGTGCTTAGTCCTGTTGAAAATCAGGTCACTGTGAAGTGTTTTATGTTAGGCACCCAAAACTTGAGGCCACCAAAATCACTAGTTGCTTTTGAAAATTTAAGGCGCATATTCTAAAGAGAACAACCATAACTTTTACTAATCATATTTCAATAGAGGACCAGTCTGCGAGGCAAAGAGAAACTGAAATCTACTCCTAGAATTTAAGCAGTGGGGGTAGGCCTCTCTACCAAATATAAGAGGTTGAAACTATTTTACCAAACCAATATATTTCCTCTAATCTGTTTACCTCAGCTATTTCCACTAGTTAAGAACTTTCATCATTCAAGTCTTCAGTGGACTAGAGATTCACTTTGGCTTTCTTTTCTTTCAGTTCTCCCCCTGTGGATGAGAGACTGGCTTCTCCATGGCCTGCTAGTCTGTCTTGTACACGTGCAGGAAGCCTGCTCTGACACGCTGGAGATTCAGCACGTTTGAGCAAGCTCATATATCAGTGTTGCCGTGTGTCTCTGCATGGAGAAAATGGCAGTGGTGCGCCTTGAAATAAAACATGTCTGATGAGTTTTAGTTCAAAGTGCCCCACCACCATTTTTTTAGCGTGAGGATGTGTGGCAATGCTGATACACGTGACGTGTGGGTGCTTTTAATTAGCGCAACTTGCTAATTAAAGTGCCTGGAGCCACATCCCAAAACGTGTAAAAATGCCCTGTGTGTGTGAAGGGAGCCAGCTGCTTTAAAGAGATGGAGGGACAGTGTGTTAGTTAAAGGACATAATGAAATTCTCCCTCCCCAAACTACAGTTAATAAATTTCACATATATCACACTGCCCTTAAAGCCTTGCACCTCATCTCTGTGCCTTGAAATTGTGGGGCAGCTAGGAGAAGCTATCACTAAAAGTTGTACATGCTATTCCTGATGATCAAGTGCCAAAAAGATCAATAATGGGGAAAAAGCAAAGAAAAAAAAAGAAAAAAAATAGGGAAAAGAAAATCTCAGACCAATTATTTTTCTACAAAATACTTTATGTGACAACAGCAACAGCCCCCAAAGGGCAGCATGTAACAACAGAGCCTAATTAGAATGATTTCAGTGTAATCATTAACTAGCATCTAACACCTACGAGAGTATTTCTGTTTAAACTAAAACATGACCTGCATGGTGGAGAGGCCTTGTAAACTGTCTATGAAATAAAAAATGTGACAGTAAAGGTCAGAGCGGTGCTCATTTGAATTTCAAGCAGGAAGCAGACTCCACAGTCGGCATGTACAGCAAGAGTGGAAGCTCTATTCCTGAACACTCCTTGCCAACAGGAACAGTTGGAGAAATCCTCCAGGACTAATTACTGGGGCTGCAAAACAAGTATTGTTCTTTTGTCTCCCTCCCTGATCTGGTGAAATGCGTGGGTCCTAATTACATTGTGTCAAAGATGTGGTTTTGTTTTCTGTTGTCATATGAGGGAAGGTCATGGCTGAAGAAGGCAAGGTGGCACCTCGCATCTCGCTACAGCCACCTGCAGACAGATTCCTTGGCATTCCTTCTAATCACGTCTCTTTGCCAGTTAAAGCAGGGGAGGGTTTGCTGATAAACTCTTGTCCCAGCAAGAGTGATGCTAACACATTGCCTTCCACTGGGCCACGTAAAAGCAGCTATCAAATCAGCAAGATTCAACTTGATTTGCAGGTCTCCAGTGAAATTTAAGAAGGCAAAACTGTAAAACGTTCAGGAAAAAGAAGCGTGAAAACATTTTTAAAGAAAGCATTTAAAAAGTCAGAGACAGACATCATAATAAAAAAAACGTTGGCAGGGATGGTTTTATTTATTCATTTTGAAACATTGCGAAGAGCTCTGTTAGCAGCATTTATCTGCTCTTAAAAAGAAAAAAAAAATCAACCCACAAGGCAAGTGCATTGAATTCATTTCTTATTTCCTTTTGTGACTTTTAAAGTGCTATATACACAGAGAGCTTTTTGTATTTTTGAGAATTTATAAAGCTATAACATTTAATACATAAGCCCTGGTATACCAAATTCATATTTCTTTTTTTTTCCACCCTCCTCATTTCTTCATTTTCCTTCCCCAGACACTCAGATCTATATTTTAGCCTTTCCTATTCATGCTTATTTTCTCTCCTCTCTCCATCATTTTCTTGACTCTTTGTCTCTTGGATTCTCTTCTTCTTTACCCTTCGTTACCTCTTTCCAATTCTTCTATGGTCTTTTGCCACTTTTTAATAGCTAAGGTGGAGACAGTGTTCATAAAATGTTTTGACAGGACTGGAGAATGAAGTTCTTAATTTATTCAGAGATTTAGTAGAACATGGCCAGTGTCAATGCAAACTTCTTTCAGCCTCATTCAACCACCCATATGCAGTGCTCTGGATGCATCTTGGCCTTCCTGCAATTGACTATATATCAATTGTACTTATGTTAAATGACCGTTTGTGTTTAAAGGAGCAATTCACAGGAAGATACGAAGAACATAAACAGGTGCACAGAATATACAGGGCATTATAAGAAATTATTATTGTTTTTGTTTGTATTGTGGGAGTAGCTAGGGGCCCCAATCATAGACCCTTTATTGTGGACACTATATAAGCACAAAACAAAAAGGCAGGCCCAGCTCTGAGAAATGTAGATGCTGTATAAGTGGGATAGATCATTTTTGTGCCATCAGTTTAATGATGGCATACAACACCTGAGTTTCATAGATGGTAAGGGGCTGGAAGCGACCTTGCAAGATTATTGAGTCCAGCCCCCCCTGCACTAGGTAGGAAAGACAACTGGGGTCAGGTGACTCCAGTGAGGTGACTGTCCAGGCTCTTCTTGAAGATTTCCAGGGTAGATGACTGCGCCACCTCTGGAGGAAGTTTATTACACAGTCTGGACACTGACTGTGAAGAAGTTTTTCCTAGTGGTAAACCTGTAATGGTCTTCCAGGAGTTGGTGGCCATTACTCCTGGTTTTTCCCAAGGGTGCCCTGGTGAACAGTTGTTCACTGAGCTCTTGATGTATTCCCCTGATATAGTGGTAAGCTGCTACCAAGTCCTAGCTCAGCCTTCTCTGTGTTAGGCTGAAGAGACCCAAGTCCCTCAACCTGTCTTCATATGGCTTGCCTTGAAAGTCTCTGGTTATAAGGGTGGCTCTTCTCTGGACTCTCCCAAGCTTTTCCATGTCCTTGTTGAAGTGTGGCACCCAAAAATGAAGCATGTGTTTGAATACATGTGTAGACAGACTTGCAGAAATTAGTGTGAAATCAGTCTATATAACTTGGCACTTCAGATATGTGGAGTGGCTGATCTTGCTGGAGGACCAGAATTATTCTGTTAGCATTTCCTTTTGAGGTCAAGACTGTATGCTTGTTACCATTCTTTTTTTTTTTTTTCAATCTTTTGCAAGTAGTTAGCCCACTAATGTACATCTTTCCTTGAATTAGTCTGGGGAGGGTTGAGTTCATATTGTAATTCTTTTCCGTGTTTCATATTTCTTCTGTCTTGTGTAGTTATGTCTTAACTGAAGGCCCCTCTTTTGTGAGCCAAATTATAGTGATAATGCTAATTTCCTGTTACCCACTATTACACTATTGAATGGGTCTAGGTTCCATCTGAAGACTAGCAGGGAGGTATTTCCTAGAACAGATGTTGTCAACCAGGGGTATGTGTACTGGTCCTAGGGTATGCATGGGTGGGTGGGAACAGCGTGCCACCAGGTCCCAGGAACAGGGCCAGGATGGGGAAGCTTGTACACAGCGGCTGCCACCGTCACAGCCACACACCAGCCTGGTGAGTTTCCCCAACCTACAAAGGGGTTCTACTGCCCTCACCCCAGCCTGGTGAGCTTCTCTGCTCTGGTCTTGCTCCTGGGAAGTGGCGTCTCTCCATCCTCGCCTCTCCTGCATGCCATCCCTGCCTCCCTGCTCTGTGCTTGACTGTGCCTCGCCCGCCTTCCCCCCGCATTCAGTTGCATGCTACCCACCATGCTCAGCCATGTGCTACCCCACCCCTGTGTTTGGCCGTGTGTTCCCCCCAGCCCCGGTCGCTGTCTGGCAACCGGGGCTACTTAGACTAAAAAAGGTTGAAACCCCTTGTCCTAGAATATCATTGGTTCTATATTTATCTTTCTCTGTGGGCATTTTAAATGATAATGTTAATGTGATCTAAAATGTGGATATAAGAGTTTCTGAGAAAATGTGTTTATGATGACTGCAGCTCCTTTGGCAAAAATTGGAGGTTTGGGAATCACTTTAGTAGTTACACTTTGTTTAAAAGAAAGCTTTGATTATTTTCATTTGGACTGTTCTTACAAGATTGTGAGGAGGCAGCAGTATACACAGAGGGAAATTTGAAATTCAGGGGAAAGTTTTTCTTTCAGAATTGGCACTCTATCAGAGAAAAACAATTAATTCAATTTTAAGTACCTGGATTAGTGTGTATATGTGTGAAAATTTCTCATTATTGCATGCAAAATCAATTTGTGTTTGTGAAGGAGAAAACCTCATCTCGATGGCCTTGGAGAATATTTAGGGTATAGATGGAGGATCTGTGCCATGTTTATTGTTCTACATACAGCTTCTAGGGGGATGATTCAGTCTTATCCCTTCCTCTTCCTCTGCCCTCCCCCTTCCACACTGATCTGCCAGAGTCTGGCCAGTTCATTCTTTTGGACACTTCAGGTCATGTCCTCACCATATGTACATGGATACAGCTATACATGAAGTCAGTGGAGCTATGCTAATTTACACTAGTTGAAGATCTTCTTGTTCTCATTTACAAAATAAACTAAGAATCCAAGTAATCTTAGGTGCATCCACTCAGTATAATGCTACACACATCTCCTCCTGCTGCTGCCTCATGGCTGGCTACGATATCTTTAATGATGTATTATAGTTTTGGGTGTAATATCTGCTTGTGATGGATCACAGAGGAGCATGAAAATTCATAAGGAAAAATTAAGTTGTATTTCAAAAGAATCTCTTTGTGTGTGCCTTGTTTGTAACCCCATTATAGTGTTTCAACTATTACATGTCTTATTGCTCAGAAAAAGCATTGAATTAGTGGCATTTTTAGCAATTTGTTTTACTGAATAATTTATTATTTTTAGAAAGAATTCATATTCTTAGGTTACTGATAACTTTTTCTTAGTCTGTTTTAGCATCTTCCATTTTCTGTCACCATGAATCTATGGTAGTTTATGATATTATAGAGAGACAATGCAGGGCCAGACTGAAGTCTCAGTTACATTGTTGTAAAACTGGAGGAACTACATGTAAACCTATGGAATTACTCCAGATTTTCACCAGTGTAGTATCTGGACAACTGTAACTAATGGCTTTTTTCGTACTGTTTCCTCTTTGGGGTTTATTAGGAGCCATGATAGGCAGCTCCACCCAAACTAATTGGCTTGGTGGGGTACCTTGCACTTGTTCCTGCCTGTGTGACTAGTTTCAAATCTTAGCTCTTGCTCTTAGGTATAACTGCCCATGTCTTGCTAGGATAACATGGTTGGTTTTCTGCCATGCTTCACAGTCACGTACTGTTTTGTGTATAGATTGACCTCTTTGAGGTCCGAGTAATTCTGCTTATAAGAATAGTTCTAGTAATATCATTAGGTTTTTTTAGAGAAAATGTTCTCACCATTGTAACGAAGTTTCCATCAATGTAAAGCGTGGCCCGCTGCATTTTCTCAAATAATCAAATTTGTTCACTATTTCAAAAGAGTCTGGATGAGCCTATTTTGTGCCTCTCTAGGGTTTTGGCTCATTATCATACATTCGAGCCTTGATGCTTAATTCTGGAATGCTTTGGGTTTCTCAGACTGCTGGAATGAGTAGAACTGTGGTTGGCATTCAGATTTTTTCATACCAAATCATTTAAACAGGGGATGTCAAAGATATAACCCTCAGGCCAGATCCAGACTGTGGAGTTAGATTACCTGGCCCCCAGTGCCAGCCCTGGTCTTGAATTGACCCACAGGCAGCACGTGGTGCATGCGGGAACAGTCCCAGGCATTGGGCCTAGGACACGTGCTGCACATAGTATCCAATCCAGGACTGCACTTCCCACAGCATCTGTGAAGTACTATTCCAGGACTTCCATCTCCACCCCACTCAGCATGCCAGATCCAGCACCCATGGCCAGCCTGGAATGTATGCCACATGTTGTGTGGGTCCCAGTAGGTGCTTTTTGTAGCAGTCCTGGATCAGGCAGAGTGGGTGCTAGATTTGACATATGGGGAGGAGTTTGTGGGTCCCCTGCATGCCAGATCCAGTGCTTGTGGCACCTGCTTCAGCTGGTCCAGAGTGGGTGTTACATGTATTGCAGTCCTAAGAGGTGTGTGAAACTCTACATGCTGGATCCAGCCCTCACTCAGGGACTATGCCATGTGCAGAACCTGCACCAGCCAGTTTGGGACCCACACTACTTGCAGTGCCCACCCTGGACTGTCAGGAGAAAGCACTGTGTGTTTGGCGGCAGTTCTGGACTGGTGAGAGCAGGCTCCGTGGTGCTGAATCTGGCATGAGGGGAGAGTGGGTCTGTGAGTCCAGTCCAGCCTGAAGGGTTGACCTCGCACCATTCATCCAGCCTATGTGGTCAAATGATTTGGACACTCCTGGTTTAAACTGATTTGTAATGTTAATCTCTATTTCTCTAATAGTATTTCCTATTATTAATTAATTTAAATGTTTTAATAGGTGGGTAAGACTATACTGGAGGTATACTATACCAAAGGTAAGACTATACTACAAACAGATTTGAATGGAGGCAATAGAAAATAAATGTGGTCACCTGTTTAATCAATGTTTAAGTTGGGCCATGATGTTCCAATATTACATTAACTTCAGAGTTTCAGAGAAGACATGGTAACCATAAAAGCTATGACTTCTACTTTATAACGTAACTGCGGCCAAAGTCTACTCACCATAGGCACTTGAGTATCTAATTTCTTTTTTTACTGGAACTTTTCACTTGAAATGTGTTAGAAAAGATTTGGCCATTGCCTCTCAGATCTACCATTTTCATTTTGCCCTTATGGAAAAGTGCTATAAAAGGATGGAAATCAATAACGTAATATAAAGTTGTGTCTTTACGTGTGTGTGTTTCTGTGTGTGTGTGTGTGTGTGTGTGTGTGTAGAGACACATACATATATATATATGTATGTAATATATACATACATACACACACACACACATATATATATACACATATACACACAGACACACATACTCACGTATGTAGAGAAACAACTTTATATTACTTTATTGATTTCCACTCTTTTACAGGACTTTTCCATTACACACACACACACACACACACATATATATATATATATATATAGTATATTTAAAAACTTATTTATGATTGGTATTTTTTCTAACCTTTTCTGTAACTTTTCTTTAAGCATCCTATAGAATTTTATAGAAAGGATGTCCAATCTGAGCCAGATGCCACTGAAATCAGTGTTAAGGCTACTGTTTGATCAGACACACAAGACTCTGTTAAATTCCATAAAATTATTCCTCTCTTCCAATACAGTAGATACCTCATGCGGAAGCAGCTGACAGTTTAAAACTCAGTCTGGATGTGATTTTTCCTTCATGATGGTGTAAATCACTTAGCTGACTAGGCAAATGAATGCACTCTGTTGAGGTCAGTAGAATTGTGCTGCAGGGAAAGTATGAAGTAGCTGTTTTTGTATAAGGAGCTGGGGAATGACTGAAAAGTCAGAGGGGTGATCCTTCACACTGGCTGCATCTACACAAGATGCTAACTGCACAATAGCTTGTTACTACTGTGCAGTAGCATCATGTGTTGCAAAGTGTGATGTGATGCTGCTGCACCGTGGTAATGAGTACAGTCAGCATCACCAAAAAGCCATTTGGGGATAATACTGAACAGTAACTCCAGTTACTGTGCAGTCATTTAGTACTTATGTATGCCAGTAACAACTGCCCAGTCAGTGTCTCATGTAGATGCAGTCACTAAGTAGCAGGGCCCAGGAATGACATAACTTAGGGGGCAAGGCCGGAGCAGCAGCCCCAGGTGTGGTATTGGTGGTGGTGGTGATATGGGAAGGAGTACAAAAATAGCCACTGCCCTCATTGGCACCATGGCAGTTGGCTCTGGCCAGGGCTCTGTAGTTGCTGATGATGCAGAGCTGTCCTGCTGCACTTCTTTCTATAGGGGTAGATGGTGAGCCACCAGCTCAGTGAGAATAGCCAATGGCTTTTGTGTTATATTGCACTTGAATATGACTAATATAATTATTAAATATTAGGTCTCGGTTGTTTAATGTGAAGTTCAATGATACACCTTTGAAAAGCAGATCACTTCTGTTCTACTGCTGACATAAGAACGTAGCTCTAGGTGCTATATTTTGGTCCACAGTACAAACAGAAATCTAAGATATCGTGTAGTGTACTGGGACATATTTTTAGAATTACAGCAGCACGGTCTAATTAAGTGTACAACATTTTTGCAAGAAATTGACCACCTACAGTTTGGTAATAAAAGAAGCTTAAAATACAGTGCCACCACACTGCTTTTAATAATACTTTCTAAATTTTAGGCATTTTTCTATTTGTTTTTAGTCATTGACTTTCTTAAGTGCACTGCATAGAGACAATAGCTATGACCGCTGTTGTTAGCCATATCAAAATGTAGATATAAGAAACTACTCAACCAACTCTTTCTTTTCCTTCCTGTCTCACGTTCTACACTTCTCTTCTATTAACAGATTCTTGCTGTAAAAGAAATTGATTCTTTACTCCAAAGCAGGTCATTTTAACAAAGGGTTTAAATCATTTGGTCTTCCCATTTATGAAATATAGACTTCACTTTAATCTTCTCTGCATTACCAGCAGTAAAAAAGCCCATAATTTGTGAAAAATGAGCTTTTTCTTCAGTACGTCCTCTGATGAGTAGCATTTCTACTCCCTACTTACCTGGCCCTGTGCCTGATAATCCAACAAAGTAGCATTCAGCTCATGTGGAAGATGCCATATGTATCTTTGTTACATTACCAAGACAAGAGTAAGAAGCCTAACAAAGAATGGGCTGTCAATAACAAGACTGGTAACAACTTCCCTCTCCAGAGTTATCAACCACTTGTTAATTTGGCTGTTATATTTTTTTTCATTAATTGAGAGGTAGTAGCTCTGTTCATTCAGCTGAGGAAGAACTTACCCTTGTGTTAGGATGTCAGAGAGATCCTAAGGATGCTGCAGCTGAGTCTTCTGACACACAATTCCAAAGGGCAATCAAGTTAGATGGAGTCAGAGAATCTGATTCTCATCCTACATGTGGCGGATTTAAAACTGATGAAAGTCAGAGGATAATTAGACCCCAAGACTGTTCCTGAAAATGGTGCATTGTTTCACTGCTGCCTGAGACACTGGGACATTTCCTGCAGTAGAGTCATCAAATTTTTACTTGATCAGGCTGAATGCTTTTCAAAAACCCAGGCTACTTTGAATTTACATTAGTGACAAAATCATCGTTTTCTTGTTTGTTGTTTTGAAGATATACATATACATGATTACCATCCGAAATAGATTTTTCAGCATCCTATTTTAGAATTATAATCTGCTCCTATAATCTTTAAAGCAGTAAAGATAACAATATTGTATTATGGATTGGGACTAGTCAGTTATTTTTATTTTTTGTCTCATTTAATTCTCCAATGATTGTAATCAGAGTTGGAAAAAAAATGGAAAAAAATCAAATAATTTATTTGAAAAAATATTGATGGATGTTCAGGCTGATTTAATTTTGCAATGCAAACCCAGTCAAGTCATAATGATACATTAAAAAGCATATGTAAAGCTACTCAAAAGATTTATTATGAAAAGACAGAATATGCTTTGTATTATGTTCTGGAAGTACATGGAAATATTGAGTTTTAATAAATGTGGTATCATTACACCACTTTGTTAAAGGTTTTCAGTGAAAAAAGTTTATTCCATAAGATTCCCATAGTACTGCATAGCATGTACATGGCTCCATATCAAGTGACGTAGGCTGTTGTTGAGACATCATTTTAATGTCACATTTCTCCAACCATAAAAAAGGCATATCACCCCTTGCAAAATATATGATAGAATCTCGGAAAAGAAATGCAGCATACAAGAGTAATAACAGGAAACTAGATAAGGTTAACATTTTCAGGTGGAGGTGGAATTCACAAATGGACTACCAAGCAGGCATCAGTCAAGAACTGTGCACTACAAAGCTGCCCGCATGGTTCCTCCTGTTCATTGTTTAAAAAGACATGAAAAACAGTCACTGTGGCATGTTCATCCAAACCCTGATATGGCTGGTTAAATGACAAAGCCTAGGGGACTACCTTTTGCTAGCACACCATCAGTCCTTTATATATAAATATATATAATATTTATATATTAGTTATACCTTATTTTTGTTTCTATGTTCCAGACAACTAATTAGGCAAAACTTAACAGAAAATATAGCAGTTAAATTTACTATGAATATAATGTCTTCTGGTAAAGTAACATACTTGTCAGGTATAATCAGAGAGTAAAAGTAGGAATATTTGAGTTGTTGAGGGTTTAATTCTTTTTGGAGCAGGTCCTTGTTTCTCATATATTTCTTGGGGACCATTGTGACCCATATTTGGTCATCCAGTTTTGATTGTGTGGAATAGTTTCTCTGGATTCCAGACCTTCTCTCAGTCCATTTTCCATGATGTTTCTGAGAATTTTCTGTCATTGCTCCATTTTGCTAGTATTCCTCTGAAAGGGTTAGTCTGCTTTCAATATATTTGCATGTAACCCTCCTGGAAGATGATTAACATCAGCCGCAAGGTCTGATCCACTGGCAAGGGGTCCTTCTTCAAACTAGCAGGCTCCATTACTTTGGGCCCCAATCCAGAATTTCTTGATTCACATATTTTCTGAGAGAACTAGTAGATATTCCTTACTTTCAGGCTCTGAGTCTGTCTAGGATGAAAGCAAAACTCTGTCTGGGAGAAAGAATACAGCATCACCTTGGAGAAAACAGACCAACAATATCTATATGAATGTGTCACAGGGCACTCTGCTGCCCTGCTCCTAAAGGAGGAAGAACTGCTAGGGAAGGAGCCCTAGCAGTGACTAAGCAGTGCAGCTGCGGGTTGCCAGGGCAACCAATGGGTGTCAGCTGACTGGAGAGGGTGGGGCTTGGCTTGTATAAAGCCCAGAACCAGAGGCAGGTAGGCAGTTCTCTGCCAGCAGCTGGAGGGGTAGGAGCTCCGGGGAAACAGAATGAGAGTGTAGCTCACAAGAGCTCCAGAGGCTGGAGCAAGGATGTGGAGCGGTAGCCAGGAGGCTTACATTGTTATGGCCAGGTGCCTTATGTTTGGTTATAGCCAGGAGGCTTGTGTTATGTTTCCTTGGATTAAACTGGTGGTTTGGGTGAGGCTGTAGGGGTGGAGGAGGCCTCTGGGGAAACCCACAGTAGTATGGGGCCCTAGCACCCAGGAAGGGATGCGATTTGGCACCTGTGGGGGTGCAGTGTTTTTATAGGCGCCAGAGAGGGCGCAGCAGTATGGGGGTACATAGACCTCAGCCAAGTGAGGGGCACCTGGAGAAGTCCAAGTTGGGCACAGCAAGCCCTAGAGAGGGGGCAGCACTGAGAAGGGGTCCAAGTTGGACTCGGTGAGCCCCAGGAGGGGGGCAGCATTGAGGAGCCCTAGAAGGGGGGCCATTTTATTGTGTAGCCCAAGTTTGGGCACTGGGAGTCCCCGACGGGGCCGCATTCATTTGGAGGCCCAAGTTGGGCACAGCCCCAGAAAGGGGGCCATTTTAAGAAGAAGCCCAAGTCTGGGCACTGGGAGCCCCTGAAAGGGGGGGCCACATAGATTGAGGAGCCCAGGTTGGGCACAGTCAGCCCCAGGAGGGGGGCAGCATTTTAAGGAGCCCAGAGAGGGCACGGTGAGCCCCAGAACGGGGAGCACCACGTTGAGAAGCCCAGAGAGGGCACGGCGAGCCCCAGAATGGGGAGTGCCATGTTGAGAAGCCCCAGATGAGGGGCAATGCTCGGAGAAGCCCCAGATGAGGGGCAATATTGAGAAGCCCAGATGAAGGGGCACTAGCATTATTAGGAAGCCTAGAGTGGGCCTCAGGACTCCCAAGGGAGGGGCAGTCTCATTGAAAGTCCCAGGAAGGGACAGCAGCACTAGAGAAGGCCCGGGGGAATGGGCTGGCATTGTATTGAGATACAATGACGTCTTTCGCCCTAAGGCTAGGGTGCTTAGGGAGCACCTAGCAGACAGTCCAGGAGATCATGGAGACAGAGGTCCCAATACACTGTGCCCAGGGAGGTAGAAGGCAGACTCCCTACATATGTTAGTCATCAAAGTCGTGGCGGGTGAGAATTAGAGGATGTCCTTGGGTCGGCTTGGACACGGTGCGAGGGACCTTCAGGGGGATCATGGCGCCCTGAAGACATTGCCCCTGTCACAGGATAGTATGTATAACATTCCCCAATGGTAATCAAGAAGCTTGATTTACTCTTATTTTCTGTCTTTTTCCTCAGTTTATCTACCCTTATTGTGGGTGATTTCACTTGCAACACAAACAGTCAGGCTAATCTAACTACTCTCACATCCTTTCTTCTATCTAGCTTCAGTAAAGCTCTAGATCGGGGTGCTCAGCCTCTGACCTGTGGCCAAATCTGGCCTGTCGAGCCATGGCATCCAGTCCTCTTCTCATGGGTCAGAAAAGTTGGCAGTAGGGGAGCACTGGCAGTTAATATTGTGTACATTTTGTCTACTGCTTCCTTCATCCCATGGGCTACTCTTGTCCTTGCACCTTCTATTATGCATCCTCTTTATGCTTGAAACATTCCTGCTCCACTTTTGCCATATCCCTCCTTTCTCTCTGAAATCTTCTTCTAATACTTCTTACTACCTTGTTCTCAACCAATAATCATATGCATGGTTTATAGTAAATTATAAACTCCCCATGGCATGATATCTATCTTACTGCAAGCTTTTGCAAAGCATCATGGACAGTGCCAATAATATAAACATCTTTTTAAATAATAAATACCACCACAGTTACTACTTTAATGTATTACATAATTTAATAAAATGTTGCTGGAAGATTTCCATTCCGAGACATGTTCATAGACTATGCTTGCTTTTGAATTGTGAAGTCCCACTTTAGGAGAGTTTTTTTAACAGGGATCCCATGTGTTACTGGAATACTCGTCAGTCAGTCAGTATTTATTGGAAAGGAAATAGTGCATTAGAAGATTAAGGAGTGGATGAAACAAAGAATTTGGGGGGAAAAAACACTGGCCTTTAAAGTGCAGGCAATGTCAGCACTATAGTTGGAAACAACTAATTACAGATGGAAACATACTTTTTTGATAGTTGTGATCCATATGGTCTATAGAAGTAAACCAGCTTCAGTGAAGAGCTATTTCAATGAATTTCAGGGACAGCTACAAATAAAAAAAAATATATATAGTTGGGAATTTTACAATACAGATCAAGTATTTTAAAGACATATAAAAGAGTTTTCCACAAGAGAGAGGCTCTACTGTAAAATCCTTGGCAGTAAAGAAAATGGGAAATTCTCAAGAAATGGGAAATGTAAGAATTTCTTAAGGTGATATCTTTTATTGGACTAGCTATGTAGTTAGGATAATCAACAAATGGGAGTAATTTCTAATCCAGGGGGTCTCAATCTCCAGGCTGTGGCCTGGTGCCAGGCTGTGGTGGGTCGGCTACTGGTCTGCAGCACGGTCGGCTGCTGGACCAAAAGTGGCTGTGGACTGGCAAAACACGGCCCCTCAGAGCCAGGTGGAGAGGCTTACCTTACCTTCTGCAGGGCCCATGGCAGTACAGGGTTTGGCCCACTCCCTCCACCCAGGGGCTGGGGGTATCTTTACCTGTCTTCCGGCCAGAAATTTTGGCTGCTTTTGGCTGTGACTGCTGGGCTGCACTTTGTCAGGCCACGGCATAAAAACTTTGGGAATCCCTCTTCTAATCTTGTGAGTCATGCTGCATGTGAGGTTGTGCTTGCTGATGGTTCTAGAAACCTTTTCAAATTTAAAATAATTAATTTTGGTTTGTAGGCTGTTGCATAAAAGGCACCCTGGCCTATCCTTATGGTAGTAACCACACCATGTAATTACCATAAGAAATTATTAAGCACCCACAAGAATAAACAAAACAAAGCAGGAAGCCATCACATTATCACGTCTAAGACTAAACTTACTCATTTCACAGTTTCCTAATTAATGGTTTTCATTCCCAACATTTATGCAATACATTTACAGATAACACACTTTTGCCAGTTTTTATCCTCTGTAAGTATCTGAAGAAATTGAACACATATTTAAAGGTTCCCAAGTGATACATTTTTAATACCAGTCTTTAATGCCATTATTACAGTCCCAATGAAGAGTATCTTCTTTTTTCAAGCATACCATGACACCCCTGCTTGGCCCCCCAAACTAGAAGGAAACTAGGTGATGGCATTAGCAAGTTGTCCAGTTTAACATATATCCTTTACACGGAGGCAGTACAGGACTCTTCTAGGTCACAGTTTCTGTCATGGCAACTTAATCACTATTAAAATAGAACTGCCATGTAATAATAGTTCTATGCAATATCTGTAAATTGCCACATAGGGGTGACAAACTCAATTGCTTCATTCCTTTGTCATTCCCTTTGATTTCTTCTTTCTGCTCACTGGTAATGTGTCCATGTCCAGAGCTTGATAGACATGGAACTTCACAGAATGAAGTTGAATACTTAGTAGATATTCCCAGAAATGCAGCAACAAATACCAACAATTAATTTTTTTAAATTCTGGCTCAACATGGAGGCTCTCCTTAGGGCTCTGCTTCTATTTTGTACAATTCCTTTTTTTTTTTTTTTTAATAGCTTCACTTTTTGAGAGAGAATTTTTGCTCAATTCCCTCCCCCCTCCCCCCACTTCTGTTTCTCCTTAATCAACATGTCATTGCTTTGGTTCTTCAAAAGCTGAGTTTGTTTACATTTTAATTTAGCACCTTTAAAACAGAATAAACAGATGCGTTATTAATATATTCGGCATAGCTCTCCGCTTATGTCCCTTTGCCTTGTCTGATCATAGTGTATAACCTTTCTTTCCTTTAAATGTGTATGAGAAGATAAATTCTCCACCAAGGCTTCACAGATAGAAACAACCTAAGTTGCCTTATCTGTCAAAAATGAATTATTACTATATTAAATATTAGCTTTCATTGTTTTAGAGGTAACCTTCAATTTCTGTGTTTTTTAATGAACTAATTGGATGGCAATGCACTGAGTGTCCCAGTTTGAGAGGAAATCTCTGTGTTTAGCATGTAAGTAGGACAGATTCTATGTTAGTCTGAATCATCATAGCACCATTTATTTCAATGCGTATATTCAGAGTGGTATTTTAGGGAGGAGAGTGAAAATAGAGTTTGTCCGTAATTGATTATTTCCAGAACCTAAATGAAGGGTTTAAGTTTCATTTGGTTCTAAACAAGGCTTGCACCAGGTAGTTGTCATTGTTTTCTCCAGCTCAATTTCTTCAACACACTGGTTTGACAACCTTATTGTATGGATTTGAATCTGTATCAGAGGCCTGTTCCTTGCTGTTGAACACTACTGAGCTGCCTCCTGGCTCTTGTAATCCTAAAGTTGGAGAAAAATCCAGCCTAACCCTTCTGATGATGCAAAATGGTTTTTAATTACACACCCCACAGGCTTTATTCAGTTTGGTTATAAATGGCTGTGCTAAAAATTGACCAGACTGCATTGTTAGGAAATCTTTCCTGTAATTTAATCCAAATTTTCTCTTGTTCAGTTTTGTTTTTTTTTTCTTGTAACCCCTTAAGCAATTTCTTTCATTTCTTGGTGTAAGGTTTACTTAAATGCAGTAGTAACAACTCTTGTATAGCTGAGTTCTAATCCTGTCTGTGAGGGGAAACAATAGATTTCAGCCATCCTCGAGGTACCCAGCTGTTCCATAAGTTACTGAACTCCTCGCATTCATGTTGGTGTAAGGAGCAACTCCACCGAAAAGAATAGTGGCATGCAAGGATGAAGTTGGTGAGTAGAGAATATGCTCCAAACCTTTGTAACATACTTTCCAAATTCTGGACTGGATTGTCAGGTGGCATAAGTCAGTGTAACTCCATGAGAATCAAGACAGTTGATAGTTGTTAAACCAATGAGGATCTTGCCATGTGTGTTATATGATTTAAACATGTTATTTTTGAACATTACATGGCCTGTATTTCAAGAATAAAATTGCACTGTAAGTTCCTTGTCCTCCTTATATGTCACTGCTGGTACTATAGTCAGGGTTACCTTGGGGTGCCCCAGATCTAGAGGGCAAGCCATAGCTAATAATATGCTTGTGCCAGTAACAACATCTGCTGTTTGCTATTTTCTTTGGATTCAGCTTTGAGCCTGAAGAAATTTACACATGCTGATCTATTTGAAAATGGGCTTCTGGAAATATCCCCCCATGGGTTTCGAATGGAGGGCCTTTTCAAGGTGCTCTCTGGTTTGCCTGTGGTGGTATTTTTTGGAAATCCATATTCAATCGATTTAACTCTCTATGAGCCTGATTTTCTTCTTGTTTTACGCCAGCTTTACAGTGGTGCAACTCCACTGACATTACTGATGGAAAAAGAAGGCATAGTGCCATTCTTTGCACTTGAAAAAAGGCACTGGGCCTGGTGATTTGGTATATATTGGTACAGTTCAAGTGAGTAAATGAATCTATACTGACTTATGCCATCTGAGGACATGGCCCATTGCTTCAGGCCTAGTTCATTTAAGAACAGGCCCAGCTTGCCCAACATATTCCTAATCACAGATATTAGAGCCAAGAGGTGTATTGCTCAATGATTTAGTTCAGACACTGTCACAGGCTGTAGAATTTTACCAGGTTACCCCTGTATTGAGGCCTGTAATGTGTGTTTCACCAAACGAGACTTCTGGAGAGAGATTCACTTTGAGGTAAAGACCTATGAAGATAGACGACCCCAGCCTCCTCCAGAAAAAGGAACTAAAATTGGAAGAACCAGGGGAAGCACTAAAGTAAACAGGGTATAGATATGCAGAACAACCTGGAAAGCAGGATCATAGGGTTTCAACCTTCTGTTCCTTCAGGTTCATTTGCACAGACATGAGTGACTGCACTGGGTGGAAGGAAATTGAGGAACTTACCTAGACTGTTCAGAAGGAAGAGAAATAATACATAGCAAGTGGCAAAAATCGATTTTTTTTCAGTCCCATTGCTCTGTGCTCCCAAAACAAGAACTTTATCCGGCTAAGCTAGGGGTTGGCAACCCCTGGCACGTGTGCCATTAGTGGCACATGGAGATTTTTTTCCCAGAATACCAGGAGGCATGAAAAGAAATTGTTTGTTAATTTTTTTTAGATCTCTGCTCTGGGCTGTGTAGCCACAAGTCCCAGCGCTACAGCAGGCACTAGGGCAGAGCCAGATGAGCACAGACAGCCTCCCTGCCTGCATTTTACTGCCCTGCTCCTTGCTCCCAGGCTGCACCCTCCAGCCCGGCTGGCCCCTGGAGGCAGATGCCCTGTTCCACCTGGGGCAGCACTGAGGTGCCAAGTGCTGGAGCTGGGCGGTTGGGACAGGGTCTGGGTGGCATGGAGGGAGGCGCTGCAGGCAAGTCAGCCTGGTCAAGCCCTTAGGAAGGTGGGGGCTAGGTGGGAAATGGGGGCAGCCCTGGGACTCTGCAGGCTTGAGCTGTGGTGGGTGGGCAGGTGGGGGTGCCCAGCACCACCTGCAGTTGGGCATGGCCCAGCCTGTGCAGCTCCTCAGGGATAGGCTGCAGCCACCCTGTGCATGTGGGGATGCTGCCTGGCTAGGGCACAATTCCAGGCTTGGGTAGGGCTTCTGTCTCCCAGATCGGCCTCCCTGCAGGCTGGGCACAGTGCAGGCAAAGCAGAGCTGTCCCCGGTGCAGGGGCCTGGCTGCGGGAGCCCCCTGGAGCCTGGGAACAGCTACCGCAGCTGCCTCAGCCTGCCCAGGTCCCAGTCTTGCCCACCCACAGCTTCCCATTAAGGGGCCATGGCTGGGACAGGCACTGCACAGAGCCGCTGCACTGCAGGCCCCCAGCTGGCTCAGCTCTGAGCACCGGCTGCGGTGGCTGCTCCCAGAGCACAGGGAACAGCTTGAGGCTGCAGCTCTGACTTGCACTGTACTTGGCTGGCGCAGAGACCAAGCAGGGAGCCCCCTGAGCCGGGCATCCTGCCTCAGCCAGGCAGCATCCCTTTGTGGGCAGGGTGGCTGCAGCCCATCCCCAGTGCTGCTGGGCTCCTCACTGTGGCCTGAGTAGCGGAGCCCTGGGGCAGCCCCTGCTCCCCGCCTGACGCCAGCTCTCTATTTACTGTAAAGAAAAAAAAAAAGAGCAACATTGATGATTATTAATTGTATTAAATATGCTATTCATCCTGCCATGTACCCCTTCTCCCGCCACCAATTTTGGGTTTGTGACATGCTGGCACTACGGCACCTTACAAGGCAGATGTGTTTTTTTGGCACTCTGGCCAAAAAAACACTACCTAACCCTGGGCTGAGCCTTATCAGTTAGGGGTATGCAAAATAGGCCGTATTCAATTCGGATTTGGCCCGAACTGGGGACAGTGATTCAATTAATTGATTCAGACCACTGTCCCCATTCAATTTGGCCTAATCCAGATCTGAAGATTTGATGCTGATTCAGAGAATCAGTGATTTGGCCGTAGACACAGCTTTAAGTATTTTTTCTACATACCTCGAGGTACCAGGCACGGCTCATGAGCGCTGAGATGGTGGGGTGGATGGAGCATCCCACAGGAATGGGGTGGGGAGGGGGGCATGCATGCTTTGCGGCAGTCCTGGAAGTAGATTGGAAGTACTTCTGGGTCTGCTGCCAAGTGTGTGGGGGTGAGGCCCACACCTCCCCAGCTCTGCGATCCACCATCGGGGACCCTGGGTGCCCCCCCAACACGGAAAGCACCAGTTGCTGAACTGGGGGGGAAGAGGAGTGTCCTGCAGCAAGCCCTGAAGCAGACTGGAAGTGCTTCTGGTCCACTTCCAAGTCCGTTGCCAAGTGCGCTGGGGAACTCCCGTACTCCTGTGGGATGCTCTGTCTGCCCCAGCATCTCAGTGTTCATGAGGGCTCCAATTCAATTCGGAGAGATTAAGGGGTCGATTCAGGCCAAATCTCCACTGAATCAAATCAGTGACTGAAGATTCACACATCCCTAATATCCGTCTCCATGCCGTTTATTTGATGTGTTTCTCACATCAGGGTGCCTGTTACTCAGACTTCATTCACTTCTTGTTTGCATACCTTCTTGTCTTGGATTAAATTTCAGAAGCATGCTCTTGCTAAACCACCTTAGTGCCATAAAAAGCAGACTGTCTTATGTTCTGGCACACCTGTATATCTTTTAAAAAAACAACTGGAAAACTCAGATGAAACCTGTGTGGAAACAGAAACACAGAGAGGAAATAAATTAAAATAAGAGAAGCATATTGCTTCAGGCAGTCCCTGAACTAGAGGAAATCGGAGGAGAAAAGGGTAAAGGTTTCCTGTCTTTGATTCATACCTTATGAGAGATTTCTTTAATGATTGTGCTTATGTGTCGCCAAAGCAATGCTCATTTATCAGTCTGTGGTTTTATCCAAACGCATCAGGATGAAAATTCAAGGAGGATGAAGGTTAAATGACAGACACATCCTGACTTAGAAACTACAGAATTGATGAATGTCTAAGAAACTTGACTGAAAAGGAGCCTGCCTTCAATAAGCCTTGAAAACAACAACAAAAATGAAACAGGCACATTTTATTTTAATGGTACATTTAACTAATTCTGAATTACTATGGAGCTCTCATGGAAGTATGTCTCGTAGCTGCATTAATACTAAATGAATTCATTGTGATTAGTGTTATTACAGTGAATAATAGTAAATGGATTAATATAATTATGGGGCAAATAAAAGTGTTAGCAAAATAATTTATGCAAGTAATTCCACAGACTGGAACTCCTATTTGTTCTCTCCTGTGCTAGGGTCTCTCAGTCTTTCTCTCATATCATTATGGGCAGAGTTAGTAATTCTAGTGATTCAAATGCAAGAACAGGGCTGTAATCCCCGTGGGCTTTTATTCATTGATGAATCCCTCTGTGCACATCTTTAGTTTCCCATGGCTGTGTCAAGGATATCAAGGTGAATTCTGTGGGGGCGGATTGCCTGTTTTGAATTGTGTTGGGTAGTGATACCAACACCTTTTGACCCACCTGGAGTTCCCTTTCTTTCGAATTAACATCATATCTTTCTTTCTGTTTGTGTTGTGCCCGCCCCAGATTTTCACATGCCATGTTTCTCGCTATCTGCAGGCAACATTTTAAGTCCCTCACATGATTTGATGCAATTTTTCCTGGCTCTGGTTCCACCTCCCATCCCTCTCTCTCACCATGTCTAATAAACTGAGAGGGCTGTGTCCATATATCAGCTCAAATGGTGAATACCCTAAAGATGCCTGTGACACATCTCTTCTTGCAAATAGCAAGGTGGGTACCAACAGGTTCCACCTTTGGGGTTCAACTTGAGCACGCCTATGCAACATCCTCTTCAAGGTCCTATTAGACCACTCAACTAACCCATTTGTCTCAGGGTGATATACTGTGCTTTTTAAATAATGGATCTGGAGAACTTTACACATGATGCTTAACAGTAGAGATGTAAAATTCAACCTTTGGTCTGTCACTATTTCCTTTGGAATACCAACGCTCGACATCCATTTCATAAGCTCTTCTACTGCCTTAGCCTCTGTGACCGCTTGCAGCGGTATGGCGTCTGGAAATCTAGATGTGTAATATATCAATATACTAAAATAAACTGGTGTCCTGCAGAGCTTCATGGTAGTGGACCTACTATGTCCTGTGCAAATGGCTCTCTCACACTGGGCATAGGCTGCAATGGTACTCTCAGTGGTTTATAATTGCTCACTTTTGACATACTTTGCAGAATTGACAGAACCCTTCAACTTCCTCATATGTATGAGGCCAAAAGCATCACCTGGCCAAACAAGCTTCCATTTTTGTTTTACCTAGATATCCCCCTAATGGGTTCCTATGAGCTAGCTGAAGTAGTTGTACTCTATAAGCTCTAGGTATGATCAACTGAGTGACCTCCTCTCCCTCAGCTTTACCCCTCTTACTCTGATACATTAACCCACCACACAATTCACACTGTGGTACTTGCATTTGGGGTGCATTAGTGATTATTGCATTTGGGGTGCATCACCTGTTTTTCCTGTTTTCCTGCAATGCTCGGAGTTCCTCATCAGTTTCTTGGGCCTCTTGGAATTGACTGCTGTTAGCCAGACACTCTAAATCACTTCTTCACTCCCTATTTTTACACCCAATAATCCCTCCTTAACTCCCTTGTGGGGCTGGAGTGACGCTAGTAATTCTTAAATTTCTGGCCAGTCCCTGCCTAATACCAGTAGGACTAGAGGAAGGGATTTTATATCCCATGATATTTTCCTACTGACCCCCTGTACCTGTAACTGTAAAAGCTGACATTCATAGTGGACCTTCTGCCTATGTAAGCAAACCACCTTCAGTCCTGCACACCTTGGTGCATGTTCCCAAGATATCAGGGATGGCCTTACAATGGATTGAGCACATCCTGTATCTACTACAGCTCATACTGGCTGGCCAGCCACTAGCACTGTTACCTTGGGAAAAGGTTGGAGGGTCTCTGCCATGCTATCTTCTATGCTACAGTTCATTGTCTCCACCTCACGCTCTCTCTTGGCCCCTTTCAACTGATTTTAGATTCTTCCTTGGATTCTTTCAGTCTCATAGTCACCTGCAGGTCATGGTGGCACTCTGGCTATGTGACCATATCTACTGCAGTTGAAGCACACTAATCCTGTGGGGTTTCCCCTCTTAATCTCATGGCCCTCTCCTTCAGTTTTGTGCTCTGTCTCTTGGGCATAATTGGTCCCAGCTCCCCTGGTGCTTTTGTCCTGGCTGAGCTCCCTGTGTGCTGTATCAAAGTCCTCTGCCAACTGAAGGGCCTTGAGGGTTGATTTTGGAAGCAGCACCGAACCCACCTCTGGGTATTGTCTTCCAGGTCTGCTAGGAACTCCTCGTGTAGTATCTGATCACTGTCCCGTCCATCTCACCTTCTACTACAACTGTCCCGTCCATCTCACCTTCTTTAGCCCAGAAGCTATGGCTGCCCTCTTGAATATCTCCAAGAATGCCTCCTGATCATCTTTTGTCATTCTGGCATCTTTACATCTAGAAATTGCCTGTGTGCCCACACCTGTTTCTGTATCAGGTACTCTTCTACCTTTGTCTGTCTTGCTGCCTGCTGTTGTTGCTGCTGGAGCAATTGAGCTATCAGATTCAAAGTCTGTTGGAGGGTATCAGGCACCACCTTACTTGGTTGGTGTTCCATTCAGTACTTGTTAGAGAAGGCTGCAGCGGCTGACTTTCCCAGCCAGTGCACCAAAATATGTCCAATACTGTGCTTTCACCCCAAACGTCCTTCCCCTATCTGTGCTAGAGGCTTGTCTCTATCAATCTAGTGTCATCAATCCTTGGAGCTCATCACTTGTCTGAGCAGCATTTTTTTCTTTATCTTCTACACCAAGACAACTTTAGCCACCTCAGCTAACAAGCCGAAGTCCACTGTGACATCTTGCTGGCCCCTCCCACACACCTGTGATCTCGCCTGCCATGACTTGTTATTATGGGAGAAAACAGGACGCCATGGTGTGTGGGTCTTGATGCTTTGGCTCTTGTAATTTGTCTTAGTGGAGGGAGGACTCCACCAACCCCTAAACCCTCGCCCGTTCCACTGGGTGGTAATTCAGTTGTCTCTGCAATCTGCCTTTGAGCACTACAAAAAAAATGCTCCTTGGGTCTCTAGGTCTGGCCAATTAGTATCCCAGTTGTACCTTGCCTGGCTGGAACCTGGCACAGACCTGCTGGTAATCCTAGCAAGTCTTTTTCCTGTTTTATTGTCCTGATAGCTTTAAACACACTTTCTGGGGTGACTTTCCTCTCTCCCCAATGAAAAGAACAAAAAAAACAATCTGACACTTCTTCTGCCCTTATAGTCCCAACTTTGTGGTACCCTTTTCTTCAGCCCTGGTATTAGCGTCTTTATGATACTTTCTAACTGCCTCCCAGCAGTTTCTCATTCTCTCCGGGCATTTCCTTCAGGGTTCTCTTCCCCTGCAGCTTCCTCCATAGAGTTTCTTCCCTTAAGCTTGATCTCCCTTGCTTCCTTAGCACCTCTGGCTCTCTCTGCTGTCTTGCTGCCCGAGTCAATCTCTTCCGGTTTCCTGTGTCCCCCTTTTGCCTGCCCCACGTCTCCTTTTATCCTGACATTCTGGCTGACTCTCCCTCCCCTCCTGAAACACTAGGTGAAGAAGGAGCCCTGCGGCGGTCTTTGCAATACAGGTGGGAGCATTTTACTTCTCTGGGGCTCTTCTCTCCCCCACATAACACAACATATAATTTTCTCCAGTTAAAGAAAAATTAAATAATTTACTAATATGCTAGGGGACAAACAATATATTATTCAATTTAAGAGCAAAGCAAGAAGAAATAGAAGTATTGGAATGTGCGCTAATTTGCTAGATTAAATATAAAATTAAAGGAAAACAAAACAAGTTAGGCTGAAAATAGTCAAAAGATATAGTGCTATTAGTCTTGTAGTCATCATAGATGTACATCCTTTATTCAGATTCATGAAACAAAATCTAGCCTTCTTGAACATCTTGACAGTGCCTCCAATACTTCACTGTTAGTCATTTCCACGTCTTAGTTAATTTTACCATGCCTGAATAGGCTTTTTTTAGTTAGAGCTAGAAACAGTCTGCACGGATGTGAAATAGAAGAGAGCGAATACCTGGAATGGTTAACAGACAGCAAAATTGCAGAAGAAAGCATGGTTTGAATAGTAGAACAGCAAAATCATTAAAAAAAGATAGAGGGTCATTAACACTTGTGGAGTGGGAAGAGATTAGCAGGAATCAGAGAAATGTCAATGAGTCAGTTGACTTTCTCAGCACTTCCTGAATACAAATGCTGCTGCTCCTCCCAGGTAGTTAGTTTTAAAGTTTGGGTGGAGCAAGAATTGAAATGGGGTGAAATTGCACCACAGCTCAGAACTACCCTTCTGTCTGAGACTACTTCTAATATTTATAAATCCCTTTGAAAAGTAGTATAAAGGATTACTGGCATCTTATAGGCTGCCACTATATGAAAAAATCAGAAGAATTTAATCTTATTAATTTACAAAATTAAGAGGGAAATTCAGATCCTGTAGTATATTATCCACCCAAATGGGTAATATTAAGGCACAGTTGATATGATAGCACTGTTACAGAAAGAACAGGTCTTTTTGTTTCCTTTAATGTGTGAATACATTTGTTATTATGGGAAAAATGCTGTGCTGGTTTGCTCTTATGAGTTTCCCTGCAGGTACAGTCTCTTTGATTGCTTTAGAGTTCTTTCTTGGGGTAGAGTTCTTCCCTGGACTCTGGTGTTGTAGTTTGGGCTGAGTTTCCTGAAAGCAAGGATTGTCTGCATACAATGTATGGTTAATTCTGTTTCTAGAACTGCTTTCATGTAAACAAACAAATTTATAGTATTCCTAGACTCTCTATTAAAGAATTCTTGTCTAATGGGAAGCTCACAAGGCAGCTTCCCA
The DNA here is from genome assembly GCA_030014935.1 of Caiman crocodilus. Taxonomy (NCBI): domain Eukaryota; kingdom Metazoa; phylum Chordata; order Crocodylia; family Alligatoridae; genus Caiman; species Caiman crocodilus. The sequence goes on along the minus strand of JAGPOW010003395.1, from coordinate 6,181,794 downwards.
TCAGACAAACTTGCTATAACTTGGCAGAGAGGATCCAATAATTGAATTCCAAGGAGATGTGTGCTTGTCTGGTACTAACATTGTCCAATGCTTGCTTTGGACCCATGTCCAGCTTCGAGACTGAAGCACACTGAGCACTTTGTAACTTTATAAACCTTACAACAAGGTTCAGATTTGGCTTCAAGGTCTGGGCTGAAATTGGTGTGGCTTTTATTTGCTAGCCATTACTACCCTCCTTCTCAACTCTTGGCCACAAGTCAAAGAGGCTTTGATAATAGAAGGAAGGGCTTTGATATATAGGCTTTGGGGAATTCTTGTTGTCCATATTTTTTAGTTATACAGGTAATTGGTGTTTGGCAGCTCTCTCCTGCTGTATTTCTTTGGCTTGGCTGCGTGTTAATTACTAAATTCACTCATTTAGATTCATCCCTGCATGTGCTTTGGCAGGGACATGTTTTTCCTAAAGAGACTTTCATGTATGCTTTTCCGCCCAGGCTGGAAGCTCCATTTACTGTTCTGCACTTCAAAATGTTATTGTTTGCTTTATTTAGTCAGATAAACAAATATTATGATAATAATCAAAAGAAAAGCCCATGAACAAATGGTGACAACAGCAGAGCACTAAATATAAGAATTAATTAACAAGAACAGTCAGCTATCCCAGATGTCTGATGCAATTTTGAAGAGAGAACTTGAAATATTGAAGACATTCAAGGCAGCACTTAGGAGGATGAAAAACACCAATGCACTTTAACATCTACATTACAAATATGGTGTGTATTTTATCTTCTGCCTTCTTTATTTCTCCCAGGTTAGAATGACTAAACTGCATTAATTATAGTAGATTTAGGGTAATGTTGAAACCTAGAAAGAAAAGTGCTCAGCTTATATATTTTCTATCTGCTAAATATCTGATGTGGGGCCTGGTCCAGAATTTGTTTGAAATAAGGAAGTGATGGGCAGTCAGTGTAGACTTAGCCAGCCATACAGTGATTAAGCTGACATCATGGGCTAGGTCTAAATCTGAAAGAAGGCAAATGGGAGTTTTGTCTCTGACTACACTGGAAAAAATGCATTGACTTGACCCTGATTTGTAAAACAAGGAAATACTCAGAAAAGTGGAGTGTAGTAATATTTTTTTTTCAAATTCAGATTGCACTGGAAGTCGTTATGTAGAAATGAATAGGGTGCTGTCTGGTTATTTGACTAATTAGGTAGAGATGTCAAGTTTGTGTTGCCTATAAATAAAGGAGGCGGCCTTTTGATTTTAGTCATTAAGAAGGAATATAGACCTAGTGGCAAAATTAACTATGTTAATTTTGTACACACAGTTGAAGGTCATCAGAATAGCAAATATTTGAAGAGGGTGTCCCTGTTTGTGGAGCAGATTTCTTATGACTTCTTAATTTGCCTGCTAATGGTGCTGCTCCACCCTCAGTGCTAACCACTCACCTTATTATTCTCCTTTATAACACTATCATGGAGAAAATTAGAAATAAATAACTCTGCCCCATGGCAAATCAGTCCTTCCAACTGGGGAAGTGCTGACTGCAGCTTTATCATGTGCTTCCAGGTAGGATTTCTCATACAAAGCAGTTCACTAAAAAATGAACCTTTCAACCTGTTGATTTACTTTTTGACCGTTTGTTTTATTTCCTTCCAAAAACTCAACTGTTTCAGACTTTTAGCTGCAGTTTAAATGTGTAATAATGGGCAGAACACCTTCTTAAATTTGCACCTGTAGCGGCCTGGAGCACCGCAGGGTCATGGTGCTTCCCACTGCTGCCCAGATCATTTTGCTTCTCTCACTGCACCAGGATAGGGGTTGGCCAGGAGTGGAGCAACAGTGTAGTCTGGACTTAATGCAAACTGCACAACCAGCAGCAGTAAGAGTCTGCACATGATGCTAAACCCCTGAGGGTAGTGGTACTGCTGCTTCCTGCCAGCATCAGGTGGTCACAGCCCCTGACCTTGGCCCTGAAGCAGCAGCAATCAGACAGCAGCAGCAGTCTCACAGTGCCAAGACACAGCAGGGGTAGGTGTTTGATATGGGGAAGGGATCCTGCCAGGGGCTTCTTCCTTGTGCCAGGCACCCCTTGTGGGCTGGGGGTGTCTGGGAGCATGGCAGAGCCTAGGCCCTTGCTTGCTCTCCCCAGATGTTTGCTGATAAACCCAAGGGGGCACACCCGGGCTGGGCAAGCCTGACCATGGCTGCTTCTGTCTCAGTAGCTGAGGTTCCAGATTTCAGCGGCCTCCCATATGACCCTGCCCCAGGAGTTTTGGCTAGAGTCTGGTGGGGGTGGGAATCTGGGGGCCTCCATGGATCTCCCAGGGATCTGGGGATCTCAACATCTCTGGGCCCTGAGGATCTCAGATTCTCCAGGGGATCTTGGAATCTCAGGAGTTCGGGGGTCTCTGGGGATTCTGATGGTCTCTGGAGAACCTGGGGGATCTCTAGGAAATCTTGGGGTCTTGGGTTGATCTCCAGGACCCAGCTTCCTCAGGTCTCCTCCTTATCCCCTGCTCAAAGGCTCCCTTCCTTCATCCTCTCCTGCTGTACCTGGGTTTCACCATGCCCCATGCCAGGCACCCCTTTCCCCCAAGGCAAGTGCATGGGCACTGTGTCCTCCCCCCCCCCCGGTGGCAGGGGGCTCAGGTGCAGCTGTGAGGAGAGGTTCTAGATGGAGCTGGATTGGGAAGGGGACGTTCTCCATCCCCCCTTCCTGTCTTGAGCTTGGGGTTGCCCCCCACAGTCAGAAGCACCCCCCACTCTGCTACAGGTGCCCAAGGCCCTGTATGCATCAGGTTCTGGAATCACCTGGGGTTGCCAGTGATGCTTCTGACAGCATCCTGGTCCCCAGGGGTGCCACCTCCACCTGGGGATGTGTACAGGTCCTAGTTCTGCCCTGCTTACCAAGTTTCTAGTGGCAAGTCACAGCTGTGCAAGTGAGGGACATTCAGAATAGGTTGTTTGCCATAAAGTGTGACTGACTGCTTCACTAAGCCAACTAACGTTCAACTGATTAACATGTGCATTACAGTGTACGGTGTAGCAAGGCCTTGCCTCTGCTTTGTTGTAGTTTAAAACTATTGTTTTATGTCCTGCACACTGCAGAAAGGGAGAACAACTGTTCTCTCTCTTCTTTATGGCAGCCTTTCAGATATTTGAAAACCATTTGAGAACAAATTGTCAACAGCATGAAGCCTAAGAAGGAATTACAGGTAAGCACACAAATTCTTCTTAGAGTGCTTATGTCTCTTCAGTCTGACAGAGGGCAATGAATTTTTGTAATGAAAGAAAGCATGGTTCAGGGCATAAGGTGAGCTGAATTCCTAAGCAGACCTAGGGGAAGAAGACTGAATAAGCGCATCATATAACCACAACCCTTTTATCTGTGCTGTTCCCAGTGTACTAAACTAGAACAGAGTAGATGGAAGCCACCCCAAATTTTAGGGCTTCATTAATTTGGGTACAAGCCTGGAAGAACAGCATAAGACACAGCTTCTAATCAGCATTAATGTCTGGGAACCACGGAGTGCTCCTTCAGGGATTAGAGGCTAAGAGGCCCTGGGAGAGGAAGAAGACCAAGATCCTCTCTCAAAGAAGAGAGTAAGAAATAAGTCAAACTCTGGAGACAGGAAAGAGAACCTGTGAGAAGGCAGATGGAAAGCAAAGGGAGAGAATGAAAAGTATATAGAGAGATCAAGTAAGGATAAATACGTGTGGTGTTAGGATGAGAAGATAGAGGGAAATAGTGGGGACAGCTTATACAACAAGTTAGAGCATATGGGAAACAAATCGATAGGAAATAGAGAAGAAGGGAGGAAGCTGGAAAAAAGAATAGTAATATAAATGTGATGCAGAACAAAGACAAGCTGATGCTGCTTTTTGAAAGACAGAAATGGAAATGCATGGCTAGAATAGAGAAAGGGTAATGATTTGAAGAAGAAATCCTAGAAAGGAATAAAGGAAGTAGTATGAAGACAAGTAAAATGAGTAAAAGCAGCATGGGAGGAAATGAGAATGAGGCAATAGAAGGACAGGGAAAATTAGAAGCAAATAATTTTAGTTTAGTGAAATTGTGCTTATTTTCCTGTGTCTTAATGCATGCCCATAAGATACAGAAAAATAAGTGACCCTGGAAGTTTTTGGAAGATCATTAGCTATAATGGTTTGGTTTTGGTTGCTTGCAAATATTGGTAGCTATTTCTCTGCTGTGGATAGTGTTTAAGTAACTTGTGTTATGTTGCTTGCTAATTATTCAGAATGGCCTTAATGATCTTTTAAATATCTACTCTCTCTTATTCTGGCTTTTTAGGTGGGGGGAAGAAAGGAGGGTGGCAGTGGTTGGATGCAGAGTGGGGAGGTGCGTGGTGGTGGCAAGATGTGGAACAGCAGCAGCACAGGGCGGTGGGTGGCAGCAGCGGTGGCAGCGGCTGCGTGTGAGCTTTCCTCCCTTCTCCCCTCCCCACCCCAGTGTCTGGCTGGCCAACTGGGAATTCAGGTTAATAGAAAAGCCAGTTACTAAAATGCCAGTAAACACAGGTTTTAGTGAACTTCAAATCTTGTATTTGGTGCTTTCTTAAAAACCTCAGGTCCTAGAATCATGTGATTTACATGAGAATACCACCCTTCATTCCAAGAAAATAAGGTTTATACCTTTATAATTGCTGAGAAAAGCTTGAACAGATAAAGTGAGCTATGCTATAGGCTTAGAAAACAATGAATCCAACATTAATTATCTCTCAAGTTTTTGGGGATCTGATTCATGATTTTGAGAAGTGGCAACAGTTAACCATTTTGTAGGTGGTATTGACTCCCCAGTGGCATTGTGGGAACCAAAGAAGTTTTGAAGAGCCAATCCCACCAGAATTTAAATACACAAAAACCTAAATGTAAACACATTTCAATAGGAAATTTAACTATGGAATATAATAAGATATATAAATGACCAAACAGTACAGGCAAGGCATATCAAACAAATGATTAAAATATTCATTTAAAGATATACCAATCTTATTAACATTTGAAAGAAACTAACTTTAAAATTGCTAGGTCCTAAAGTCTTAAAAGGCCTCTAGCAGGTGGTCAGCCTGTTAGGGAAAGGATGTTTACCTAGGTTTAAAATTAAGTGTTAAAAGACTGCTTATCTTGGTTCATCTGCTGATGGGCTGTTCAGCAAGCACCATTGTTCAAGGCTGAACAAGGCTGAATCTGGATTTTTATATTCTATGACCTGGGTCAATATCAAAAGCTTGCTAGATGAGATAAATAATATATATTAAAAAATCATAGTAGGTTTTATTTTAATTATTATTCATATGACTTTTCATCCACTATTTAAGCTATATCTTGTTTTAAACTAGATTTAACTTATATAAAACCACTACATCTAACCAACCTTTAGTTGACTCCTTTTGACTTGCTTCCACTTTCTAAGACTGTTCTTACCTGTGACTTTTTTTTGACTTTGCTTCTTCTCTTACCCAAACTTTGGTCAAGCAAATAAAATCAAATGGCTTTATTGCCATTAAGCAACTTAGGAGCTACTACAGCCTAGACTAGCCTACAGTGAGGACAAAAAGTGGGTTTGAATATGACAATAGTTGAACAAATCAGTTATAATATGAACTTTCTGGATGTCTTGTAAGTGAGGAGTGAAAGCCATCTAAGAAGGAATTGAGATGATCAAACTTGGGGAATGATTTGCTAATGTTCAGCTTTACTAACTGAGATGAGCCTTGGTGCATTTGGAAAAAAGAATTTTCAATCCTTTACAAGCTCTTTACAAGAGGTGTGCTGTATGAGTACAGCTCCTTGGTATCTGTACTTTCAAAAGATAAGAAGACTAACTGGAAGCACTGTATACCACATATAGCCTGTTACTTGCAGGGCAGGGTACCTACGGGTGTTCCCTCAGCACAATACGGACACAGTAAAAGGGCAGACACTGTGCCCGATTTTCTAAATAATTCAAACGTCTTTTTATCCCCTGAGTTTATAACAAATATTTGTTTCATTCCAGTTCTCATTGCCACTCCAGTGTCCTTTATTGGGAAGAATAACCTTCACTTTGTCCCTCACAGCATCTCTGCCCTGCAGCATACTTGGGGAATTGGGAGCCAAAATTAATGATAACCTCCAATGCTGCTACAAACCTCTTCTAGCTCAGATAGCTTTATAAGATTCCAGTTTTGCAATCATGTTACGTGTCATACACTTTGATTTTTTTCATTTTTTTATTTTAAATGTTTTATTACAGTGGGCATCACTGTGTTTCTTTTTTTTTTCTCAAGGAGAAAATATGGCTGTAATAAACAAGGCCCTGCTCTCTTCTCATGAAATCTCTTTTTCACTGCAGGCTCAGCTGTTCATTACTGGGTGTTGTTCATTGTGACTGTGTTTCTGATTTAAGTAACTAGAAGAATTCTCATCCTCCCTCTCCTCCACTTTGTATTTATTTATCCATTAACTATGAAGGAAACTTATAAAAATTGTTGAGGGGGAGGAAAGAGAAAATCATTTCATATTTCATCTACAAAAATTAAAATCCATTTCTTATGTATATTACAAGGCCATTGAACAAAGAATATACCACTTGCTATTGTTTTTATTTTCTAACTTGAGGAAAGTGATGCATCTTAGGGAGCCAGAACAACTATAAACCAAATAGAAAGTGGAGAGGTGATTCAAGTGATAAGGCTGTCTTCCAATATAAAACATTCACTGGAAATTCTTGGAACTATCACTTGAAAAAAATCCATTTTGAACTTGACATTAAAACCAAGGACTGACTGGGCGTCAGGAAATGAAGGCTCTGACACAGATCTCCTCTGGAGTGTTGCATAAGTTGTTGGGTGGCACCATGTCTTAGGTTCCCTATCTGTAAAACTGAGAGGATGATAGGTCACATGGTTAATTGCTATTGATACAGTATTTTGAGATCCTTAACTGGAAGTCCTCCAGAAATACATAATTTTGAGCAGGAATAATTTAGCACTGGACATTACCTTAGCATGACTTAAGGACTTGCCTTAATGGTTTTTATATAAATACATCAGACCATAATCTCCCTCCAGAAGATTATCCAGTACATCAATAATTGTTGCTTTGGCAATGAATATTTTTAATGGAGTGGAAACCAGTTAGAAGCAATACATAGTACACAATATCCTCTGGTACCAACAAGTTTTGCTTCATATTGTGATGTAACTTTATAAAAGTATATAAGGTGTGTACATCGGGATCTGGGGAAACGCCTGTTCACCAGAGTGCCCCACGGGGTCACAAGGTCAAATGGTCACAAACTTCTCCAAGACTGTTTCAGGCTGGACATAGGAAGAACTTCTTTACAGTCTGAGCCCCCAAGGCCTGAAACGGACTGCCGCCGGAGGTTGTGCAAGCACCTACTGAGGATACCTTTTAAGAGTCAATTGGATGTTTATCTTGCTGGGATCCTGTGACTGCAGTTGCCTTCCTGCCCCTAGGGCAGGGGGCTAGGCTCAGTGACCTTCTGAGGTCCCTTCCAGCCGTAATGTCTGTGAAATCTATGAAATTCTTTGCTTATTGTGTTTAGAGAAGGTAGTCACTGTTGATCAACTTGTTAGCTGCTCTACTATTATTAAGGAACACTTCTTTGTTTGGAAAGCAAAGTAAGTGTTTGAGAACAAATAACAAAAAACACATTAAAACTAATCCAAAGTGAGGGAAGACATGGGTAACAAATAGCAATGGGCACTTTCTTCTCTCAGTTAAGCTGGGATAAGTAGAGCCTTACAAAGACCTGCATATTCAACAATACTTTTATTGTTGACCTTTCTTTAGACAACAGACGCATTTAAATCAGAATACTGCATATCTGCTCCATTGATATTTTGAGAGGAGACAGGGTAGAAATGATATTGCTCTAAGTGTGCTCTTTTTCCTACAATGAGGTGTGATTTATTATTTACAACAAGCCGTTCCTTTAAAGAGACAGCTACCATCAATACTCATTAGAAATATTGGAACCTTACAGTATCTGTAGAGCTACCAAGCAATCATTCAAAAAAATGAATGCAAGGAGGAAAAAAATAATCTTCAAAAACACACCTATGCACATACTTACACTGGTATGAATTCATACTGCCTTTATTTAAAAGGCTTTTCCTTCTGACTCCTTGTGATAGATTGCTATTTTGAGGTTCCTAAAATATTTTAAGACCCATTATCTTATCATTATTTTGTTGGAAAAACATCTTATTGTCACAAAGGACCTTCATGAATGGTATCATTAAAAATGGGCAGTGTGTGCCTATCTGTAAGTATATACGTTTTACAGGGTAATCATAATGATAATGCATGGCTTCAAATGATGTCATATTTCATCTTCCTTAAAAGCCTGGAGTTTGAATCCCTTGAATAGGCTCAGATTATAAACACTATGTATGTAACTTTATATCTTGCAAGTCTACTTTAGTTCTCTGTTATTAAAATATTATGAAAAATGAAAGAGCTCTGATTAAATATACTTGCATGGATAAATTTACATTAATGTGAGATGATTAATTATAAGTTAATATCCCATTCAGCAGAATTATTTTAGGTGGCATAATGAAAAGGGTGTGATGGTAATCCTGCAACAGTCCTCTTTGAGAGCAATCAAAAGCCAGACACGAAGTGTTATTATGCATTCTGGAGTTGTGCTGATGATAATAGCCATTCTCATCTCCCTAATGTGCCATTCTCTCTTTGCACCACAAGATGTCACTAGACAATCCATTATCGTTTTTGCTCTTTTTGGGACCAGTTGAGCAGCATGTTCATTTATTTTGTGCACTCTCAACAGTAAATTAAACTCATAGAATAAACTACTGTGAAGAACTGTCTTGACTTTTAACTAAGAAGTGATAGACTAGGGCAAAAACAAAACTTCCCTGCTTTTTTAGTGTCTGGGAGATTCTCCAGCAATCGTTATAGAAATTGCTCTTGAGGTCTCGAATTCTACAAACCTTTTATGTGCCTCAGGTCTCAACACGATTTTAAAAAGAGTTAGGGTTCAACATTCAATATCCTTGTTTCATCCTCCCAAAATACTAATGAGAAATAGTCTAACTTGTTTTACCACCTTCACAGCTCCACATTCCAGTAAGTTTGTTAACAAAGTATATAACGGTATTTAAATGTCAAAGACTTGTTCCAATCCTGAAAAACAAGTGCAGTTTCCTATATTGCATAGTACAATTAAGCAGTCATAATATGGCATCCTTTGGATGTCATCCCCAGGGATAATCAGTTGAAAGGATCATCACCAACAGGAGATTTGATTTCCTATATTCCTGTTTTAGAGGAAATATATATATTCATCTAATTCTTTCTCTCTTTCTTTGATTTATTTTTAAGAAGAACTGTAATCTTTTACACTTCTGTCATCTTTGCCCTGGATTTGTTAACTTTTTTTTCCCGGAAGATTAGATAAGGCCGTGCTGTCTCTGCTTATGCTTCTTTATGACTGCTGCCTAAATAAATAAAGTACTGTAACTTCAAGATAAGGCCAGCAATGCAGTCAGAAAATGTTCTCTGGGAAAACCCAGTGCTAATGAACACTTCATCTTACTTCAGCTCTGAGCAAGGAAGAGGAAGTTTTATCTAAAACATGTTTTATGAAACTTTATAGGCAAATTGTCTTCTCAGCTTTTAAGCACTGCTTGGAGGTGGGCTAAAGTGCCCTGTATTTAAATTTAGGCCAGTCAAAAACATTGTACCTTATTTACAAGCTGAAGGTAAAGTCCAGTTTGAATGTGAGGTTCAGTATATCTCTTGATGAGAATAAGTATCTAATGAATGTATGAATGATGGAAAGTTTTCTCTTGCAATGTGTGTAAACAGAACCTACCATAGAAGATAGAACACAGAATCTTCTGTGCAAGTCTACATAGGCATATAAAGGAAGGGCTAATTTTCAGATACTTCAATTTTGTCTGAACTTTTTGGTAGCACCAGATTCTGCTACCCACCGTGACACCCAGAATGACACCCTCAGATTCCCATGTAACTACTTGCAGAGTAAGGGGTTAGTTGGTGTAAGCATAATGTGGACCATTTGTGATTAGGCATCTTAAATGCCTTTATCACAAAAACAATTTTAAGGAAGCCATTTCTCTTTTAATATGACAATGTGCAAGCTACTACTTGGTGGGAAGTGAAGCAGAAAAAAAGAAAACATTTTTAATAGGATAAAATTATAGTAATGGTGCCTCTTCAACCTTGCAGAGGGTTAGGGTTTTTAATATGGCCATTTAAAGGAAGAATATGATTCTCAAGAAGCTTCACTATTCAAAATGAATTACTTTGCTGGCACCTAAATAGCAAAGGTGTTTGTTAGCATCAGACACAACATTCTAAAACATGAGTACAGATTTTCTCACTGGAGAACTACAGATTATTGGCTGCATTGCTGTTTTGTAACATCACGACCTAAATGGCTTTTATGTTCCCCAAAGAAGAAGCAGGGGGAAAAAAGGAAAAGCTTTTGAAGAAAAAAATAATTTTCCGATAACCCCCATTAACTACAGGGGTCATTGTGGCAAAATGAATGGGATTAGAAATCCACTAAAAGCTGCAGTATATGGTATGTTGTGACTGACAAGCCTTTCACCGAGTAGTTACAAATGGGACTAATGGTTTAAACTTGTTAGCCATTGTCAGAGGCTCTGATCCTTGAGTCAGCTATGGAAGCTATGGCAGAAATCGATAAGGCATCACTTACACTGTGAACTGCTAGACCATATAGATTGCCTGAAGGGAAATGCTTAGTTCCTCCTGGTCTGTGAGATGAAAGCAGGCAGCTGAATCTCCAGAAGATTGACCACACTACCCTGGGGCAATTAAGTCTTTTGCTGCTTTGAACAATGATAAAGAAATGGGAGGTGGGTAGTGTGTGTGTGGGTGGTCAGTATGACAAACTGTTGAAATTCTGGTTATGAGGATGTTCTTGTTATGAACAGTAATCATGTTCATGTACTTTTTCTCCCATTCTTAGTTACTAAAATGCACATCCTAAGTCTGATATGCTTGTCTCAGAGTTTCAGAAGGGAGCATGTAGAGTATTATCATTGGCATGACTAGTGTAATGATAAACTATTATGTAAACTATCACTAAACACCATTAATCTGTACAGTAACATCCCTGAAGGCTGGCAATCTGAGAGTTACAGAGAATTTCTTCCCATTGGCACACTTTGAAACACTCCTTTCTTATTGATCAGAATGCTTTCTGGTGGAGCACTACAAAGTCATCAATTAAGTGAAAGCATGTTTCTGTAACAATTATAGACAAGCTACAAATTGTAAGCAAGCTGTGAAAGAGAGATGCTGGTACAAGCATGCCAAAAGAATTTGATGGAGAGTAATGCATGAAGTCTAATACAAAAATGGCATCTTTAAGTATTTCAGTGTTAGTTTTTTTTATCAAGTTCAGTCCAGCATTCTAAGAAGCACTGGAACACATGTGATACCCTAAACAAAGTTATGGAGAAGGAGATTTACCCTTGATTATTGAAGAAAATAAATACGGGGACCTACTTCTGACCTAATCTTGAAATAGAAGTGAAGCTAGCTGAAAATTCATATATCTACAAACTGGAGGAGTCTACAGTTTCAGCCAAATATATTTCAAATACTATATTTCCTCATATATCACACTCACTTCCCTCCCCAATAAGTTCCCAATATTGGGGTGTGTGTTTTAAGTGAATAAATTTATTTTTCTGCCCAGAATAGAAGCATCCTGCTTCAAAACTATCTGCCCAGCAGCAGCAGTGGTGCTTCTATTCAGGCAGCCAAGGGAGTCAGTTTGTTTAATGGTTCACTGTTTGTTTGTTTTTTTTACTCTACAGGTATTAATTATTGTATTTCCTGTTTAATGGTCTTGATATTCTATTGATCTCTTCTCCTATTTCTAAGCTTTACAGACCTTTTAGCTCCTTTCAAAATTGTAGAACTTCTCATGGAGACCAGTCTTCAGGAGTAGTTAATGTTTCAGCGTTTGGTTAAAAAGGAGAGAGAGGGTGAGTGAGATGAAGATTAGTCTTTGTTCCTGCTCTATGCAGCCATAACTTAGCAAAAATCTTTTTTTCCTTCATTCTGCCTTCTCAAAACCAAGATGTGTGTCTTTTTGTGGGAGGGTGGCATGAAAGAAAATATGGGAGTCATTTGTCAATCTGCAGTAAAGGGTGTCCAACTCTTCTTAAATGCAGCATCTACTAAAATATTCTGTACATCCCTGGAAACCATAGGCCCGATCAAAGCAGACCAACATCTGGGTTGTTCTACGGTGCAATGAAAGTTAGATGAGTCTTCAGTTACTCTTGTGTATGTTCTTGCTCCTAGTCCAAAGATAGGTATGGTGATGTTGAATAAATATATACTATGGAGGAAGGAAAGGATAGCTGTACCACCACCCATTCCCACTTCTAATCCCTTTCTTTGTAGCCTTCCACAAACCCTCCAGAATTTTTCTGTGAGCTCACTGGTCTTAAAACAAAGCAATTACTTTAGAGCCTGGTAGCTCAAAAAATGTCAGGAGAATTTCAGCCCTTACTACCAGATTGCTTACTAATGTATCCTTCTTGGAAGTGCTACTAGCATTTTAACTTTCTGAAAATCACCCAAGCAATACAAAGGAGAACGATGAACTTGCTGACTAACCTCAACAGAAGAGGGCAAGGCCTGGCTACAGTCTGCTGACTCCATGGACAAGCCAAATTACTTTATCTGCTCAGAGGTGTAGCAAGATATGTCAGAATTATGCTGACCACTGTCGAGCAGGAGAGGGGATGGGATGAAGAAGTGGAGGGGTGCAGAATATTTCCTGCCTCTGCTGTCTGTTCTTGAGCAGCAGCTGCTACCATGGCTGTAGCAGTGTGAGCTTGGCTGCTGTAGCTGAGGGACAGGCTTGCTGCACTCTGGATCAGCCCAGCTGGTGCGGACTGCACAGACTTCTCCTGCTGCCCCGTTCACTCCCCCTCCCCAACCCATCACTGGGTCATTATCATAGCCAAATGTTATGAAAACTCTGGGGGAAAAAACAGGGATGTGCCTAAGTGACTCTAGGTTGAGTCCAAGCTAGGATAATTTTCACCATCTCTGGTCTCCTCACTGTTTATGTTACCTGATCTTAAACTCCCATTATGCTCTTTCTAGACTTGCACTCATTTACCAGGGTAACTTGCATCCAAACCACATTTTCATGTCAACTGAATTTGATCAATTGAGTAGGGTGAGTAAAGGACTTTCCTTCAGATGTGGAAGGTCCAGAAGGTCCACACATTAACAAAATCTGTAAAGAATAATAAGGTGCAAGCAAGTGCACCTTAAAGTAGATGTGCCCTACTTAAATTTTCCTTTACGTTTCAATGTTCACTGTGTAAATTTCCCTAATTTAGACTGTGTGTAAGGACAGCTAAGTTAAGAGAATCCAGCTTGTGTTACCTTTGGTTCTGAACGTCTATCTTCAATATACAGTGAACCACATACAGACCGTACAGATATTACACTTTTACTGGTCCAGGTGACCAGAAACCGTAACAGAGCAGAAGCACCTCCTTGCAAGGGGGGCTAGAATGGGGTCACAAAGGAGCCTGGGATACCAGTGGATAGTGACCTAACTTGAATCAATAGGGAAACTGATACTGAAGTTTGATGCACCGTTCTAAACTAAATCAATTAAGTTGATGTGCACATCGATCCAGGTCTATCCTAGACTGGGTTCTACCATTTTTAGACCAGTCTATGTGCAACAGACTTCTGCTCTATGCTCAGCTGTTTCAGCTAAGCGCCCAGCAGGCCCTGCCCCTCAGCTCCCAGACCCAAGCAAGCACAGTCTCTCTCCCCAGCCCCACTTCCTGCCTGAAGCCATTTGTCAGCCAATGCCAGGGAGCAGGGAGAGGAGGTGTGGGGGGTAGAGGAAAGGACGCTTCTGTGTCCCCTGCTTGCATCCAAGGACTTGGGAGTCTGTGTCCCTGGGTTGTTCCTCCACAACCCCCACAGTGTACACACACACCTGACACTGAGCCCAGGAGAACCCCCCACTCATGGGCACAGCCCACAGACCTGACCCTGGCTTCTGCATACCACATAACACAGGCCAGAGCCAGGTACCCTGCCAGCTGGACCCTAGCGTGGCATTCCCACCCCCATCCCACCCCCCACAGTCAGGAGCCAGTGTAGGCAGCTCACCTCTGGTGGGTCATGGTGGCAGGGGGCAGAACATCGGGACTAAGCCTACACAGAAGCAACTCTGAGACAGAGGCCACTGCTGGCAGGTATCCAGGCCATGCACATCTGGCATGTACATCTGGCAAGCCTTTTTTGGCCTACAATTGCAGCATCCTGAACTACTAGGGCAGGGGGAGAGGCATTGTGAGGGACCCTGAGCATTTAAGCTGGGGCAACCAGGCAGATGCTCCTTGTAACCTCAGGTACATGTGGGGTGTGGCCAGCTGCCTCTGTGTTGCAGGCAGAGGACTCTGTAGGCAAAGAGAACAGGACTAGTAGCTATGGCTTCAAACTGCAGTGTAAGAAATTTAAGTTGGAGATTAGACAGAACTTTATGATTATGAGGTAGTCAATCATTGGAAAAGGCTACCTAAAGAAATTGTGGAGTCGCTATCCTTGGAAGTTTTCAAGAGCTGGTTAGACAGACACTTGGCTGAGATGGTTCGATTAGGGATGATCCAGTCTTGAATGGGGTGTTGTACTAGATGACCTTAAGTCATAAGAGGACCCTTCTAACCCTGTTTTCATCCTAATACTGAAGTTAAGCGTAGCTCATTATGTAGCTTAGTATTTTTCTCTAAATAAACTGAGTACAGCAAATGTTGTCAGTGTGTCTATTTAGAGCACATAATAAGTCGGCAGAGTGACTATCGCAGGGACTGATCCATTTATCTGAATGGATACAGAACAAATAGCAGTAGTATAATCATTTCCAGTTTTGCTTTATGACCAAAAAGTACAAGCAAAAAAGAATAGCTGAACAATGATGTCCTCAGTTTCTGCAACGTTGGGACAACCTCAAAAAAGATTTGTCTTATAGCGAAAGCATGCAATTTTCTGAGTAATCCTTCATGGGTAAGGGGATAGTTGCAAAGCTGTTCTACCTTTATAGCCTTTTGAGCACTTGGGAAACTACTGGGAATGGCCTCAGTTCAGGCAGCTTGTGTGCACCTCACCCACCCAAGGGCAAATGTGTTCTCTGTTCACTGCTGACCTAACCTAGGATGCTTACAGAGAACTGTGCAACTTAGGTCAATTCTGCTTTGGGCTTTTTGAATGTCTGTACTTAGTCATAATCTATACATAAAAATGAAACTTCAGGCATCAGGATTCACTATCCTGTTGTGCCCCCGAGGATGAATTCATGATAGAATGAAAGTTGTCACCAGTATAACCAGGCAGGTATATTCTGAAGAAATGTACAGATACTCACCTGGTGTGAGGGAAACTAAGGTTTAGATTTCTGTTATGAAATCAGGCAAGGCATGAGCTCTAATATTGGCCTGCAACATTTCAGTTGAGTGTCTTGGCCATTAGGCTATTGATTATTCTGAGGGAAACAGGCTCCTACAATTGTGCTTGCTGTCTTGCTCTCTCACTTTGCGTTTTATGGTTTCATCTATTGTAGAAAATATCTGTGGGCCAGGGAACCGATTTCCCAGCCAGTTCTTGTCACTAGTGTTTTGGTTTCTGTTGGAAAATACAGGAAAGGAAAAATTAAGAATCTGAGTTTACCATGGTTACTATTCTGTCTCCTCTCTCCTATTCAAACCCTCCTGTCCAGCGTCTAACCTACAAGAAAGCAACTTTATCTTTATACATAACAGATAGCTAAAGCAGAAAGTAGCCTTCTAGAGGTCATTAAGGACCTTTCTCTGAAAAATCCTTGTTCAATGATACAGTAGCAGGCATCTGGTATAGTCCCAGAATGATGAAGAAAATCTGTTTCAACTGTATTCCATGGCTTGTTTTAATTCATAATAGTCTGTGTAGGATGTGATTAAGTCTTTCAACTTCCTCATTGGACCGAGAATAATACGCTAATGAACTTATATGATGAATGTGTTCCTTGCAGGAAGGCAACAAAGTCAGCAGAGGTAAGTTGAGGGCCATTATCATACACAATTTAGCAGGAGTTTCTTTTATGGCTGAATACCAAAACCAAATAGGTGGTAATAACATCCATGGTAACATGTAACATGAAGGTTTTTTCAGGCCATTTACTATAATAACTAATCAATGTAATGGCATAACAGTGTGAATGTACATGTTTAAAGGGACCCACAACATCAATGCCCAATTTGTGCTAAGATCTGTTTAACAGTTTTGCTAGCGTGTTCAAAACTGTCATGACATGATAATTAGCAAGCACCAAATTACCCAAAGAAATTGCATGGCTCAGGAAGCATAAGCATTTTTGGCAGAAGTTACATTTTTTCTTATTTGCTCTGAGACCTGCTGACTTTAAATGAAACAATACCGCTTGTAGATTTACTGTCTGTTATGTTCAGCAGACTTCCAGTTCTAAATGTATTTTATCATTTAGGCAGCTTTACATAGCTTGCAAGTTCTACAGTACGTCCACTGTAATTTTACCAAGAGCCACTGGGAAGGAGGCACAAGGTGACGTGAAATAGTCCTTTTAATCTAGCAAAAACAATGAGGTCAAGTTGCTCACAATTGTGTTTGTGCAGAAGCGTTTGACAAAAATCACTAGAAAAATCTATAGAAGAGAAATCAATCTATTCCACTTATAAACCATATGCCTCCTATTTTCTTTTGCATAACTACAATATTGAACACCTTGATCCCTCTGCTTGAGTGTCCCATAATACCGTTAAACAGCAATTTTTTGTGTTTGTGATTATGCAGCACTTTAGATGGTGATTCCTACTGTATTTTTTGCTGTATTGGGGAATGGATATATTTTCCCAAGCCTCTTTCCTCCCATCACTGGCCTATCCAGATAGGATTCCCAGAGGTATGCTTTGGGAAACCCAGAGGCTGGATCTAGGGCTCTGACCTCAGACACTACAAAGATGCATGAACACATGTGAACAATTCAACCAAAACTGACATTGAAAATATGAAAACAGTTCTGGAAGTTGCTAAGGGTCTAAGCAATTGAAAGCTTTGAGAATTAAGAGAAGAATATTTAGTTTCCATTGGTATTTAGTAAGGAGAGGGAGAGAGAAAGAGGGAGACAGAGAAGAAGAGGGAGAGGAAGGCAGGGAAGTTTTTGAGTGGCAAGAGATGGACAAAACAGACATCAGCTAGGAGTGAATCCCACCCAATTTGTGCAATACAGATACAAATAAGAACTTCTATGAATTTTATAAGGCAGTCCTATTTAGAGCTACATGGCCTATTGGTAAATAATTTTTCCTTTTGCAAATACAGATCATGTTAAATAGGCAAGAGTGAGATCTGGAATTGATGTTTAACTTGACACTGTTCTTTAATTCAGATGCAGTAGCATATACTAAAATAATGGATAATTTTTCCATCAGTGCGCAATAGCTAATCTGAATAAACCACTGTTTCATCGTGTGTCTGATCTAGGTCATTTAAAATTTAGTGACTTCCAACCATGTAGCACCAGATGAAATCCAACTAACAAATGTATGAATTTTATGGCAAATCTATGAATTACTAAATTATGAACTTTGTACCAATACAGTAATACTGCATGAGAGATTAGCACTTTGGCTGTTATAGAGCAGAGATAAAAATCATATAGTACTTATATAGCTTGCCGTAAAAATGTGCTTAAAAGGATGGTGTTAAAGGCATTTCTTAAGACTCCCAGGCATCTTAGGTTTGACACTGGCTGATTTGTTTTGCCCCTACTTTTTAAATACAGTGGTGTTCAACTGGGATGCTGCAAGACCCTTTCAGGGTGCCTCCACCCTTCCCAATTCACCTCTCCATGCCCCTCCTGGGTGGAGACAGTTCCACCTGGTGGAACAGGTTTGTAGGTCAGTCCCACCTGGTGGTAGCAGTGTGCCACCCTGGGAAACACATGGATTGATCTCTAAGCTGCCCTACCACCAATTGTGCAGAACTGCCCCTGGACTGCTGTTTCCAGGAGGAGCAGAGTCAGGGCAGGGGTGAGATCAGGTAGGGCTGTAGCAGGAGTAGGTACTCCTGCATGAATTAGGGTCTTCATATAAACTTAGTGCAGGCAGGAATGCTAACTCATCTTACAGGTCTTCCCCGTCTGGTTCCACAAAAGGTACGTAGAGCAGTTTCACCTGGCCA
Organism: Caiman crocodilus; assembly: GCA_030014935.1. NCBI lineage: Eukaryota > Metazoa > Chordata > Crocodylia > Alligatoridae > Caiman > Caiman crocodilus. The sequence goes on along the minus strand of JAGPOW010003395.1, from coordinate 6,163,496 downwards.
TGGAGGTGGCAGGACCCTGGTTGAAAATCACTGAGGTAAGCTGAAACAGTGGTTCTCGCCCAGATTGCTGCCAAATTCAGGTAAGTTATGGAGGAGTGTTTTGTGTCTAAAATGATTGAGAACCATTGCTTTCTAGGATGTAGAAGCCTCATTTACTACCTTTCCTTTGTACCATTTTGGCAGTGTAAAGGGCTTTAAAGTTGGTGTGACTTACAGCATATACTCACTTTCAGGCCCTTTGCATAGGGGTAGAAATAGAGAGAGGCCCATGAGTAAAAGAGATTCAAGCCTCTCTGTGTCTTAGAATATACTTGAGGCATCTTCCACCTGAATCTTAAGGAAAAACATTTCAAATAAAGGATCCACAGATAATTTGTTATCTCATGGACATTACAGAAAAATTCTATGTTTGGTTTTGGAAATATTTTTCTTGTAAAATACTATATTAGTATAAATATCTTTAAAGACCAGCAGTTAGGAGTTGCTTTCCAAAGAGGGGAGATACTAGTAGCATTACTCTGGGTTTTGAGCCCTTTTCCTAAACACAGGTCTATACATTTATGTATATGAACATGCTTGATACATTAATGATACACTAAAAGTACATGAGAGATTGATGTACTTAAAAAGTGTAGAAATATTACATATTAACAAGAGGTTTAGAAATGAACAGAACTGAGGTCCTGATTCCAGATTTCACTGAAAAGCAGAAATGAGTTGAAGACGAGATTCTTTGGTTGAATCTGATATCTTTTATGAGAAACTTAAATGGTTGGAAAAAAAATTATAAGCAAGCTTTCGTGTTTAAAAACCTTTTGTCAGGCTGAGTAAGTTTCTGCAGTGTGTGCGTGCTTGAATTAAGTTACTGTTCTTACATGAGTGAGGAATTGACTCTACATGTTATAAAACTATTGCTTTATTATTTTATTTTTATAAATCAACATATAAAACAAACATGCTATATATATCTATAACATAAAAAAGTTAAAGAACAGAAATCTGAAGCCTGTTCTTTTCTGTACAAATTCCTTCATTGGCCATATCACCACGGTGCATTTAACTGCTTTCCTGTTGCGTATTGAGTGCCATGACTAATCTCTGTCATGTATGGTTTGTTTTTTTTTAAATTGTTGGTTCAATATAGTGTATTTTGATAAGTATTTTTTTAAATGCACATGCTGCTTTATCTTCGTATGAGAAAAGACAAGGTCAATTAAGCATGCTTGCTTTTAGAAAGGAATATGTTGAGGGTTGGATGGTCTTTAGTTTCTGTGGGAGTTTTTTCTCAGTCCCCTAAAAAAGCTCTTTCTTTGAACTGTCTGTGGTCTGCATGCAAATGTGAATGCTGCTTCATGCCTACCTTGGTGCATGCTGTTAAGGGTGAATCCAAAGTGGGTGTGGTGATGCAGTTGTACTCACCACCCGCTTTGCCTGTGTTGCACGTGCACCGTGAGCACCCCTTAGTGTGCCTGGGCTCCTACAGAGAGTTGAGATGGGTTTGCCACTTGATTGGTCCAAGCTCTGCTAGGAGCCACTGCTTTCATGTTACTCAAGAGCCCATGGGGTGAGTGGTGCCACTATTTGCCCTCTCCCTCCAGCCTTCCCTCCCATTTAATTTAGTGGTGAAAGAAAAGAGGGGCCAAGAAGCAATAGTGCTCATTCCTGGGTTCTGGAAATTGATGGCTCCAGCCTGATCTTACATAGAGTAGCAGGTGAGCTCATAGTGCTCACTGTATGGGGAACTCTGGTAGGAGCCCATGCTTAGCAGGTACCGGGCTCAGAGCTCACTGCACGTGTGTAGCACAATCACAGGTGGTGTGTGTGGTCACATCACTGTCTCCCCTGTTCCCAATCTGCTGCTGCATTCAGTTACTATAGTAATTTAGGGATTTTGTTTGCTCAAGTACCATTTAGGGGTCTAAGTAGCTCCTTTATATGTGCCAGCCACTGATCTGTGTGCAGAACTGCAGTCAATAAATGTGCAACTATAAGTGGACATGTACATTTTTACCTCTGGAACTCCGGTCCCTGCTTTTGACAACCAGATTTTCAAACATTACTCCACTAAATGGAGAAGAAATTTCTGCCAGTTGATTTGTGGTGCCCTGTACCGCTTGTGCAGGGCTACACTATGAGATGACATGGGATAAGAACAATGTGTTTTGTTTTAAAAGTTAGCTGAGTGGGGGAGTCGTTTGTGGGATTGTTAATGAGAAGATGAAAAACTCAAGGTCATGGGTCAGATCCCAATTTGAAATTGGAGGACTCTGAATTAGTTCAGCCCATTCCTAAACGTAACATTGAACAAAAATAAATTATTGGCAGCAGCCATAATGGAAAAAATAAAACCAAAACAGCTCTTTGGAAGAGGGAATGTGTTACAGTACCTTAAGCAAATTGGACTATGGAATGCAAAATACAGAAAAGTAAAAACCAGTTCTTTTTTGAGCTCTTACTGAGACCAATACCAGCTTCACTATAGACAAGGCAAACACTTGTAAGATCACAACCTGTTCAATGATTTGAAAACTAGTAATTAAAGATCTTTGTAAAATCTTACTTCATCTAATTTCTTCTAATTTCTGTATTTTTAAAAATGTTTTTCCTCATCCTATTTAATTCCTGCATGACTTTCCCTGGACTTCCTTCCTTTTTCTGGATCTGTCAAATAGGAGAAGGTTTTGGAAGGATATACTTGTTCCAGCTGATAGAGGGACTCAGACAGACGTTTATTAATCCTCTGTTGAAGGCTTCTTCTCTTCCCTATGGAGCTGTTTCTTGCCAATGTGACTTATGTCTGGCAACTGGGCTGTTGGGGATGGTCACATTTCAAATGTCATAGCTCTAACAGTAGTGCCAAAGACTGAAGTCAAGGACTGATATGCCAAACTTTAAATGTCCCTAAAATATATGTATTCTTTTACAGTCACTTTTCACAAATGCAAATGGCAATTAAGTTTTTCTTTCAATAATTTTGTCTTGATGACATTTTTCTAAAATCATTTTTGATACTCTAGTTCTATTGCAGGTTTACTTAACTCACAGCAATAAGCAAATTAAATTGAGTGGCGAGATTATTTTGTAAGACCCCCTGCCCTTTAAGTTATGACAAGTACAGACAGTTTTGCTTGATAGCAGTGAGTCTCAAAATGGTCTCTGGCATTTTTCCTTGGGGTGTGTAGAATGAGTTATTTTGACTATTAAGCAATGGAGACTGGGCTATTGGAAGACTATATGGTCCCTGAGCATTTATATCATCTGTACACAGAAAGAAAATGTTATGGAATGGTTATTCTAAAATCTGGTGATGACAATTAAGGAAAGCTAGAGTGAATCCTTGCTTAAAATCAAATATATGACTTTTAACTTTATGACTTGTATGTGAAATTAGAACTGAATGGCATTTTTTTTTTTAACACGGAAGCCCCAAGTTTAGGATTTTGAAGTCTAAGGGCTAAAATAGCAGTAAGAGGTAATAGTATTTTCACCATTTTAGGGCCTGCTATAGTCACCTGAACTACTGGAGCTTGCTGTTGATGACAAAGAAAGTGCTGGTTGAATAGCTAAAGTATATATGTTGTTTAAAAAGTCCAGCTACAGACAGAAGTCACTGACTCTAATCCTGAAATCTAATCTGTGAGCACAAAGTCTGAAGAGGTTTAGGAATGAATAGCTACCTTTGTGTTCCCCTAATTCTTGAAGTTGTCAGGAGCCAGCTTAGTGCTATTCTAAGTCAGTGAAACTGTGAGGCTGCTCTACATTACACAATGGTAACTAGTCTGTTAAGAGTCCATTATGAAGAAAGCAGGGTAGGTTTGCACCTTATAGACTAGTGGCTTCCAAACTTCCTAAAGTTGTGGAACCCTTTATCATTTCACCTGCTATAGAACTCCTACCTTTATCTAATGACTAATGTGGACCCAGGTCACCTGGACTGGCAATGGTGGCACACTGCCTCCCAGACCTCTCCTTCATTACCTCCAATTTCTTTGTGGAATTCCTGATGGCTTGTTATGGAGCCATGGGGGTCTCTGGTGTGTGTGTGTGTGTGTGTGTGTGTGTGTGTGTGTGTGTGTCACAAGATTGTGTGGTTTGAAGCTTACTTCATCAGATGCTATGAAAGGACATGCAGAAAGCATAGTTTTGTAGTGCTTGGGGTCAGAAAGAACCTAAACAGATCATCAGGTCTAACCCCTGCCCCAGGCAGGAGTGAGTGCTAGGAGTCATAACACCACAGCCAAATATCTATCCAGCCTCCTCTTGAAGACTCCCAAGGTAGGAGAAAGCACTACCTCCCTTGGTGGTCCATTTAAGAGCTTGGCAGCCCTAAACGTAAAGTAATGCCTCCGGATGTCCAGCCTAGACCTTCTCTCTAATAATTGTGGCTGTTATTCCTAGTAACCCCTGGTAAAGGGGTATTATACTCTGAAGCAAAGTATAAGAAGGAGAGAGAAATTAGAATACAAAAAATGATGGGTGGGGCAGGGAAGGAGAGAAAGAGGAGAGAGGGGGCAGTTCTGCCAGAGACAAGCAAACAAGCAGTAAACCCATAGTAACAAAGGGATCACTAAAGCTAACTAGGTAGCAGAATAAGAATTCATAGCCTCTGCTTAAGACACATTTAACACAACCCAGTCTATGCTCTGCAATTTCCTGTTCAAATTGCTTTTTGAAAGTTGTAGTCTGAGAACAGCCATCCTCAGGTTGGTGATGGAGTGTCCAGGGAGGTTAAAGTGTTCTGCCACAGGCTTGTGTGTCTTTCTGTAGCTGATATCAGAGTGGTGTTCAATTCATCCTGTAATGTAGGGATCATCCAGTCTGAACCATGTAGACAGCAGAGCTAAGTACAGACATTCAAAAAACCCAAGCCCGAATTGATTAAATCTTTGTAAGTTAGTCTAACCTGCATGGCTTGAACCAATTTGCAAGTAAATAGACATTCACTTTTGATTGTGGAAATGTAGGCACATGCCTATAGTGGCTCAGGCTAGAAGCCAGCAGGCACTAGTGCAAGCACTAAGCTGCAGGGAAGCTGTGTGTGGGGGGAGCACATGGCCAGGCCCTGGCAGGTTGAATATGATTGGAAGAGATTTAAACCCCTATCCTGACCTGTAGCAACCCCAGTCTGGGTGTGCCTGGAGGGGGCAGGGGGAAGCAGCCCCTGCCAGGCATTTTCCGCCCTTGCCACCGCTGATCAGGCAGTGGGGTACTTGGCCAGCCTCAGCAGCAGCCTGAAGCAAAAGAAGATGGAAGGGGTTTTAATTCCCTACTCCATTCCCTGTCCCAGTGGCACAGACTCAAGGCAGAATCTGCCTGGCTGGGGTGGAGCAGCCCAAGTCAGGGTCCCTCTCCCTTACTTCTACAGCAATGGGGGAAGGGTTGGGGACATGGCCAGGTGCTAGCCTGGCATGGGCCACTGAAGTGAAGGGGCCAGGCAGGGGCTATATTTCCCCTTCCCTCCTCTTCCTCTGCAGGGTCTCCCTGGCTGAAGCAGAGCAGCCTCTGTCAGGTATTTCTCCCCCTCCCTTCACTTCTGGAGCAGTGGGGGGCATGGCCAGCCCCAACAGCAGCCTCAAGTGAATGGGGGGAGGGATGTGGTTTAGTTCTCCTCTCCCTGCCTGTCCCATTGGCACAGACCCGAGCCCAGGTCTTCCTGGCTGGAGTGAAGCAGCCCGTATCAGGGAATAAACCCTCTCCCTGCCACCTTTGCTTTAGGGGGCCATGCTTCGCTGGCTTCTGGCTATGCCCAGCCCCTGCTTTGGCTAGGGAGCAGAGGGGCGGGGCCAGCCCTGCTCTGTGGAGCAGAGAGCACAGCTCAGCCCAAGACTGTAGAGCATGCTGGGATGCTGGGGGACTCTGGTTTAACTTGAACAAGGAAGGAATCTGGGACAGAAGTTCTATAAACTGGTTTGACCCAAATCAGTTAAGTCTGATACCACATTCAAGCAGGCTAATCTTAAACCAGTTTCATCCATTTTGAAACTGGTTTATGTGCACTGAACTTGTGTTCCGTTACAGGTCAAAACCAGTTTCTGATCACTTCATCTAGTTAATGTATAATTTTGGTCCCCAGCCCAGAAGAGCACTTTAAGTGGGTGATGTCATTTATGATGTTGGTGGAGTTACAAATGAATGAACCTTAGATGTTGTAATCTAAATATTCAGTCCAGTGATGATGTGGTCTGTACTGATGTTAGGGCACAGAATGCATTTGGGTCCATTGGAGGGCACAGTGCCTTCGTGAGACTGGGACTTGAGTACCTGTTGCTTAGGAGATGTCTAAATCGGAGACATATGGAATAAGATTTTCTGTTAGACTGAGCTCACTTCATTAGATGCTGTAAAAGGACATGCTATCTGCTATGTCAGGCAGGTGGTATCAAAGTGTTGAAGTACTCTGGTCACATCTTCAGTGTCCCACCTTAGTGGCAATGATATCACTTTGGGAATACATCATACCTGAAGAATCCTCATTTGCTCAGTTAAGGTAGTTGTATGACCACTTTTTGCTTCATAGGCTAAAATAAGGCCTGGCCCTCAGAAATCAATGCATAGCACTGAAATTTATTCCACATAGGCAATTTAAGAAACTGTTCAATTTCTCTGAACATTGCTCCATAGGAAGTAAGAAAATAAGGATGATTTTCAGTTAGTTCTTTGTTGTACAATATATTCATCCATGCCTAACACATAATCAAATTAGATTCTGGAATCCTAATGTTTTTATTTTGAGGAGAAAAAGGTGAGCATTTGAATACATCTTTAAAATTAGGAAACAGAAATTCTTACACAAATGCACAACTCCACACGACGAAGTTCCAGAAACACTGAAGAAAGCTAGCTCATGCTACAGGAAAGAAAATGAAGATCGCTTCTCTGGCCAAAGCAACCAATATGTTTATTTATTTATTTATTAAATTTCCATCCCACCCTGTCCAAAGGTTTACTGGACCCTGATTTAGTGTTGATCTGCAGCCAGGCTATGCACAAAGTGGGGTAAGGGTGCTAATTGCAAAAGAAATATAAATCAAAGTCTGATTTTACCTAATCATGCAGTTTCTCTGTGTTGATCTTCTATCCCACAGTAGCGAAAACTAGGGGAAACCATTCAATGTCCTCATAACTTTGAATGGTAGTGCTAGGAATGGAGGACAGCACACACAATGAAAACACCAGTGCAAATTTCCAAAGTATTCCCTTGTTTTTTGAAGCTTTCCAAGAAAATACAGGCAGTGGAGTTCTGCCAGTTTTGAAGTGTGATCTTGAAATGAGGTTAGAAGATATGATTTGCCTCGGTCTTCCTGAGAGGGGACCGGGACATCCCTCCCATTGGAGGACTGTATTCCCACTCAGGAATCGCTGTTGGTCCGAGGGTGAGGGTTGACCTAGTGAAAGGGCTTCTAGAAGGGCTGGATGTCTTCAAGTCGGCAGGCCCGGATGACCTACACCCAAGGGTGCTGAGAGAGCTGGCGGGGGTGATCGCTGAGCCCT
>JAGPOW010003395.1:6136014-6155905 GCA_030014935.1 Caiman crocodilus | reverse complement strand
CCTGTGACCCCAGCACTTGTTCCTGCCATTGGCAGGGGGTCAGACTAGATGGCCTGCTCTAGGCCCCTTCTGACCCTAGTTACTATGAAACTATGATTTGTATTGCCATGAAGGCCATTTAACGACACTGGTGTCATAAAAGGTATTTACATGGAGTCTTTCCCTACATATTGTACAGCACCAAGCACATTTTCTGCACTTTGCAAATGTAGAACATTTATGGTTTTAGATGTTCTACTTGCATCCTGTTACTAACTGAGTGAGATTCATGCCTGGCTCCAGGCTGAAAATGAAAATTGGCCTTCTGCGTCACTTTCCTGAAATTGAAGATTTGCCCAGTCAACTAATTGCCTTGTGTTGTGCTTTTTCACTCAGCTCCTTGAGCCTTATGCTGTATTTTAAAAGTGAACACAGCTAGTTAGATCTGAGTTCTTCCCGAGGCACATCATACAAAAGATGATGCTTCATACGAAAGAACAGGCGGGAAGCCAATTTCTGCCTGCAGCTTTAGAACAGATATACTAACAGCTAGATGCACATACAGGGTTTGTCTACACAGCTGGGGTATGTCAGCAGCACTCCCTTCAACTGATCACTCTTGATTTACACCCACAGAGGATCTGGCCAAGCATGTTTAAGAGTGCTGATCATGTGTTTAAGTGATGACGGAAGGATGTAGGTTAACATTTTCAAGAGCACCTAGCTCCCTGAGTACCTTTTGAGGATTTGTGGCACGCAGTATATCCAATATGACTTATTTGAAACATTAAGACACGGCTGTTCATCTGGTATCCTTCAGGCCAGATGCAGCCTGGGAGGGTTTATTGTGGTCCCTCGTTTCCTACCTGGCTGCTGTTCCCTTCATCACTTCAGCTGCAACAGCATCCAGTGGATCTAGGCTCCCCCTGCCTCACTTCTCTGGCTTTTTTGCTTGCCCTTGCCCAAGGGGGCAGAGCAGTGCAGTGCAGTCCAGGGAGCTGAGGATGAACCTGGGCTGCATGAGTGTGGGGTGCAGTGGGAGATGGTGCCCTGAGTGGGGTTTGTGGATTGTGATTACCCTGGCGTGGCAGGTATGTGACCTCTGCTAGTGCAGGCTGTGGGGTATTTGATCCCTGGCCACTTAAAAGTTGGAAAGCCCTGACTTAAATGATGCTGGCTAAAAATAATTTATTTTCTTGACTAGCCAATTGCCCATCAAGAATGATGGGGGAGGGGGCAGGCGGGAAAGGAGCATTGGCACTGAACACCCTGCACCACTGCTGCCTCCCAGGAATGCGGGGGAGGACGGAAGCTTGCATGCAGTGGCTGCCACCCTCACTTACCAGCCTGCTCTGCCACTGCTGTGCATGTAGCTGTGTGCAACCACCCCACACTCTGCATCCATCCCTGTGTGTCCCTCTACCCCTCACCACTCTGTGTGATGTCCCCACGCATCCTGCCACACCATGTCCAGCCCCACAGCACACCCTTCTACTCCATTTCCACTTGATTCACTCCACTGGAGCCACACCTTGCCTATCATTCTTGATGGGCATTTCTTCTCCAGGCTCCAGCAGCTCCCTCCCTGCTGCCTGCCTCTGTCTCCTTACCCAGAGCAGAAGAGCCTCCCCCACTTGCCTAGTGGAGGTGGCTCTCTCCCTGCTTGTTCACCTCTGCCTCCTCTCCCAGAGCAGTGGGGCTTGTAACCGCCTCACTGCCTGAAGCAGTGGTGATGGCTCCCTCCCACCTGTCCACCTCTGTCTCCTCTCCCAGAGCAACCACAACTGCCTCCCTGCCTCCCCTCTGCCTGCCTCCATGTCTTTCCCCAGAGCAGTAGGGTTTGCAATCACCTCCCTGCCTGAGGCCCTGGTGGCTCTCTCCCTGCTTGAGGAGGCAGAGCCTGTGCAGCCAATCACCGTCAGCCCTCTTCAGAGATGCATGCATAGTTGCTCAAAAGAGTTGTGGACAGACAGACAAAGTGCTTTATTATATTAGAATGGGGTTACAACAACTGAGATTCAGATTGGCTTCTTCAAAGACAATCTAGAACCATTTCCTTGACTTACAATTGAATTTCAGAAAGAACAGGAAACTAGAGTGTTTCACAGTAGCTTTCTGTGACGCTCATTGGCTTATATCGTATTATAGTACATTGTAGGTAAATAATACAGCCCACTTCTCAAAATGGTTAAAATGCCTTGGACCAGGTGCTGGTATGTGTTCCTTGATTTGCATTTGCCATATATCTTCATTTAGAATCTGTGGTTTCTACAATATTTAATTAATATTCTCTCCAGCTTTAAATGGAGGGCAGCTTCTATTAAGTTTAATTACTTTCCCCTGAGGGTTGCAGGGTAATTGTACAACTACAAAATGAGGGCAGCTGCTAATCGAGGGTGGCTTATAAATAAAGATATATGTAATTGTATACATTTACTTTAAAGGCAAAATGATTTCTGTAAGACTGTGCCCTGTGTTGAGTGATGTGGGTGCAACAGAGTTTGAATGGCATTAGGTGTCCCAGGAAGATTTTAGAGGATTTATGCTGGTGGAATTTTGGCTGACTCAGAATTCAAGTTGGCAAGCATTGTTACTTCTTTTTGTGAGGGAAGATGGGAGAGAAGTAAGACAAAAAGAGATGAAGTGACTTACCCGAGGCCATTGTGAACATTCACTACTGGGACTCCCAAAAACATATGCAGCAAATGCATTAGATCTAATTTCTAAGTGAAACTACATCTTGGAAATCTGAATTATAGGATTTGCCTTTGCATGTGGCTAAAGGGGTTGAATGAACTCTGAATTAAGGACCAAGGAACCCCTCCTCCGCTAATCTACCCAAAGACTAATTTTAAGTGAGGTTTTAGCTTGGTCCCTTCCTGCAAGCTCCAAAGTATGTGCCAGAATTTGTGGGTATTAATACTAGCTCATGCAGTTGATAGCTTGTTGTTTGACTGCCCAAACAATAGATCATACAAACGCAAACTCAAAGCTGTGCATTCAAGTCATGATATCTGGAAAATGTATACTGTGTATGAGCCTGATTCAGTGCTCCTTACAATTAGTGGGAATCTTTTCATGCGTTTCTTGGGCTTTAGACAAGGCTGTTTGTGCAGACAAGGTTGCATAGGTCAATTAGAGGTCACCCCTTGGAGGCTTTGTTCTTTTGTTGTAAAAGCTTGGGTAAGCAGTCTGGATAAAAGGAGCAGTGAAAGAAAAATGCAAATGGTAAGTGGTGGGCCACTATGAGTCATAGGAAAGTAGGGCTAGAATAGACCTTACAAGGTCATCAAGTCAGCCTTCTGTTCAAGGCAGGACCATCCTTCAGTAAACCACCCTAGCCAATTGTCTAGCAACCTGTTTTGAAAATATCCGAGGATGGAGAGTCGATAATTTCCCTAGGTAGCCTCTTCCAGTGCTTGACTACCTTCAAGTCTTAGATGTATGGAGGAAGGTACAAAGAACAATTATAGGGCTACTAGTATTTCTTCAGTCATGAATATTTCCTTAGCTTGTCATATAGGCACAACCTTAACAAATGAAATTAAGAGCAAAAAACTAAATGATAGTGATTCCCTATAATATTTTTTTTTATTTCTCTCTGCCTTTAGATATCAAATAAAACTCGCTGCTTTGCACTGGAGTTTATACTTCCAGTTAGAAGGGAAGATCTGACTTTGCCACAGACTTGCTGTATAACCTTTGGCAAATCACTTAGGTCCAGTTCTTCAAACAGTTTAAGTACTCCATTCATTTTGATTTCAATCCCTTTGAGGATCTAGATAATGGGCAAAAAAATATTCTAATTTCGTACCACAAGTTAGGTGCTTATCCCCATCTTCAGATACCAAAATCAATGACATAGCTTTCAGGAGTATGTAATGTACTTCAATGGTATTTGAAGTTGCTTACCCCACTGAAATTAAGCACACAAACGGATTTAATTACTTAATGTTAGTCATCCATGTTTGCAAAAATGGTCTTAATCTCATTGTTTCTCACTTTCCTCATCTGTGATTGGGATAATAATATTTGTTTGTATCACAGAAGTAAATACTAATAAAGCCATTTCTGTGGTATATGAAATATAAAATCAGGAATATGTGTTTTTTCATGAAAGAAAAATGCACAAAAAACTACTTGAGGATTAAATTGATGTTTACTTGCTGAAGCTATTTTAAAGGGAAAAGCTATAACAAAGTATTAATTTATGGACTTGGATATAGAAGGGCACAGTTTACCTGATGCAGGGTCGTATGTCAACCTCCACTTAAAAAGAGAGCATTCCTTTTCAATCACATGCAGAACATAACAACAGGAATAGTCCAGTGCAAGGCACAGTTAGCATAGCTTATTTTCGCTTTTTTTGTTGTTGCTAATATCGAGAAATGCCCTGTCGTACTTAACTGTTCAGCTGGAATGCTTTTAGCCATGGCATTACAGTAATGTACATAAGTGGCACCATTTCCTTGCAAGCAAAACTTTGAGGAAATTCTTAGTAGTTTTAAAATTCCATGACTTTGGTCAAAGGACTGAGAAACTAGATATTAAGGATTTCAGGCCTGTCAGAAGCTTCAGCCAATAAGAGGGCTTCTGTCATTCACAGTTGGGCACGTTCACGATTTCCTATGTTACTTACCTTCATGCTGACAGCTGCTAGCATCTCAGGGGACCATAGGATTTTCTTTCCCTTTTTTTTTTCCCTTTCAAAGTGTTTTGAGTATCGAAAGGAACAGGGGAGCAAAGGGAAGGAGTAAGAGTGAGACAGGCTTTTTGGGGGCTTTTCAGCTAGCCTTTATTAAATTTCAAATGAAATATTGGCAATTTGTTCAGCCTTTCCCCCCTAACTAATATTTAAAAGCATTCAATTAAGATTTTATAATGTGTCCAATGAGTTAAACCACCCTATGGTATTAGAAAAAAATTACATATATAAATAAAATACATCAAAGCATTAAAAAGCTATTACACACTCTGAACATAAAATGGCAGAATAATGATGGATCCTGCCATGCAGCAAACATATTCAAAAATATTATCTTCCTGGTAATGAAATGCCATCCGTTTCATTTTAAGCTAAATACGTTAGACATATCAGTGGAGTCTGTGCTGACACAGCAGTGAGTTGAAATTGAAAATCTGAAATTATATATATGATTGGACACAGTGTTAAAGTAATTTATAGGAAAAACCACAAATGTGCTGGGTCTGCACCTTCTGGTGAACTCATTTTATAGAATCAGATAGAGGAAAACTCTACCATTTCTAATGTGCAGTTAGAATGGCAGCCCGCCAGAGCCCCAATATATATTCAGTCTGGGGAAAAAAAAAAAGGAGAGAAAGAAAGAAAGAGACTAGGGAGACTTGATTCAAATTACAACAATTCTGCATAAGCCATCAAGAAAATGGCATTCGTTTTCATCGCTCTGACCTAATATGATATAGCAGCTGTAGGAACTGTATTAGCTATCAAGACAAGTAGGAGATAACGGGGAAACATTTAGAGAGGGACATCAGGATAGGGCTAATTTCAGCGCGGCTGCAGATGCATCACATGCATTGCCACTGAGTGCAAAGTGGCAGCAAGAATCATTATGATGATCATCTGATACCCAAAGTTCAGGCTGGAATTCAGGTTCTGCTGACTAGAACAGAGCTTCAGTTATTCCAGACACACACGCACATACACACACTCATTGATAGGCACAAATGCACTGATAGACGCTTCTTTATTTTTAAGATTTTTATTCTCTTGGGTTTGGCTTACCTCCCCTAAAGAGGTACAGCCAGATTTCATTAAAAAACCCCAAAAAACCAGCAAAAAGCACAGAGGATTTGATGGAGAAATTAGCTCTTCCTTCAATTCTTCAGTCTTCCCAGGAATCCAGAGTAGTGATATGTATTGTTAGTGCATGTATGTATTAATTATGTATTATTTTTTATTTAAGAAAGGAAAGCAATTGGAGAAGGAAGTAAGTAACACAGTTTTAGGATCTGAACTCAGCTCTGGAATTACTTTTGTTTTTGCCCACGAATGATTATTATTTTTCTATTCATTTATATTGGCAACTAACATTCATGTAAAATGTCAAGTCAAAATTCTGCCTGAACACAAAAGCCTATTGGGCTAGTTTGGTTAAGGCATGCTAGGTTCCATAGCCAAAAGACCCACATCACACAAGGAGCAATATGATTCACATTGACTAAGTACAGACAGTCAAAAAGCCTGAGGCTGAATCTGTTCTATCTTTGCAGGTTAGTCTAAACTGCACAGATTAAATTGAAACAGAAGTGAACAGATGTTTTCCTTTGATTCAGGAAATACAGCCACATGCCTGCAGAAGCTGGGGGGCACTAGAGCATGGCTCTTTGGCTGTGTTCACTTCCTCTTCTTGCTGCCCCAAGTTCTCTGGGATTTGCAGTCCAGAATTACAGCAGCAGGACTCTGCAAGGTTGCTCATCACTTTTTCTTCTGGGATTTGTAGTATATATTTGCAGCCAGCAGTAAATTTGAGTGAGGGGGAAGGGGTATTCAACCCCCTCCCTGCACCCCAGCTGGGGTTTGCCTGGCGGGAGGTCCATTCTCCCCTGCACCACAGACTGGGCTGCATCCCCAGTTGGGCTTGCCCCCCTCATCCCCCTCATTAGCTAGCCCTCCTCTCAGGAAGAGACAGCACAGCCTAGCCCAGGGTGCAAAACATGCTGGGATGCTGGGGGACTGTGATTTAACTTGAACCAGGAAGGGTTGGGACAGAAGTTTCATAAGCTGGTTTGACCCAACTCAGTTAAGTCTGATACTACATTCAGCCAGGTTTATCTTAAACCACTTGCAGCCATTTTGAAACTGGGTTATGTGCACTGAGCTTCTGTTTTGTTATAGGTTTAAACCAGTTTCTTATTATTTAAACTGGTTTATGTGTAACTTCTGTCCCTAGCCATCATGCTGCTTTTGACTTCCTGGTATTCTTTAAAAATGGGTTGACTAGGGGCAGTGTTCAGCATAAGTCCAGAGCAGGGTTTGCTGTCATGCCTCTGGAACTGTAGAAAGAGGCCTCAACCTCTCTGCCATCATGACCTAATATTAATTATTATATTTGCTGTTTATAAACTTGTTAATCAATGCTGCTGTTCTTGGTATTGGATATGACACAAATACAAACTGGCTCTGTCTTAAAGTGTTTACAGTCTAAGCAACTCAAAAATGGAAACCAAAAAAACCAGGTTTTACCATATGGGTCCAAATGGTAGTTACAAAGTTATGTAACTCTAGACTCTTTTCCAGCCTTCCTCTTGAAGCTGGCCCTATAATATGCGAGATATGTGAGGCCAGGGGAAAGAAAATGATTTGGAAGGTGCATGACTTCTGCTCTCCAAGTGAGAGGGTTATTGGTTTTAGCCTGGACCCTTGCTACTAGTGGGGCAGAAAATTCTCTCCTGCTCTTCTAGAATACATTAAATACAAGGCGCGCTGGCTCATCTTCCAGAGAAGGGCTAGAAAGGACACTAGATAATGCCTAAGCAGTGGCCTGGTAGTTAGCAAGAGATAAAGAATTGGCTCTCTTTTGGTCTAGACTCAGGGTCTTTTGCTTCTTGGTAATGCCCTAAAAACTAGTTTGGTGGGTTAAAAAAATGGGAGGGCTTTCTTCTTCCCCTCAGCTGTATCTTTTGTCCGACTATTTTGCGATTTACGCTCAGGTATGGAGTTGTGCATGTATGCTTGTATGTTCACCCTACACAGGGAACAGGGTAGCAAATGGCTATGTAAAGCAAAATAGGACTTTTCCCCAAGAGTGTGCCTTGGGTGCATGTGTGCACATTTTAAGAAGACTAAAATTAGGGTACTCTGTCCATGTTTGGGTTCTTTAAATACATTGAGGGGATCTTCTTAAAAGTGTTATACTTTCTGAAGTTCCAGCAGAAATCATGTTGGTCAGGAGGAAAGAATGTCTGTGTTTCTTTTTTTTTAAAACATTTTATATAATTGACCTGACTCACTCCTTGGGAGCAGCAGTGAGAAATAAATTACTTCAGGAATGGCAGTTGTGTGTACTTTTCTTTGTTTTTGACAGGACTTATTATTTCATATTCCAGAGGAATTACAGTCAGTGTTGCCTTTTTATTCCTTTATTGTCTTAATAGAGAGAGATTTTTTGAATGTCATAGATGAAGCTTTTTAATAAGTAAGATTTCAGATCCATTACAGAAACTGGTATATGCTAGAGCTACACATAGCCTGTCAGATAGTTTGGGCTGAATTGATGATTTATTGCCTGTGGAGAAATCCTGTAGCTGTTGCTTGATTTTTCTCACTTGTTCCTAAGTGTGGAGCAAAACTTACGTGCTCTCTTGTCATTTACAAAAGCTTTGAGAATTTCAGATAAGGTAGAGAAGATCATTAAAGAGTTTCTCAATATAGCTGCAGACCATCTTCAGTTTTTCTATCCCTGCATGATATCCTTATTTCTGACCCCAGATTGTGACAGTGTCACTGTTTGCACAAGGAAGAACTGTTTAAAGCAGGTCTCTCAGCCCCTAGGAGTCTTCTACCATATTGGGCTCTGGGCACAATTTTGAATTCAGAGTTCTTTGAGAGCTGTTTAATCTGCACCTAGGGTTTTTTTTAATCTTTGTTGGGAAGCTCTTGCTTAGGATACTGTTTTTTTTCTTAAAAAGCACCTAAAAAATCATAGCATAATGAACAGGAATATGCCTTTTAAGTGGCTCAGTTTATGACTTGCCTGGGTTTTGCCGTTTACTCTTTGGATGAAGTTTGTGCTCCAAAAACAGCATGGGAAATTATTACATTCTGTTTGTGTAATATCCTGGAACTATCTCCTCTGTCTTTCTAATGGATGTAGAGGGGAATCCATATCAAGATGAGAGGGCAAGTAGCACATCCTGGAACAGGACACCATGGAGATTGTACTTACAACTTGACTGTTCAATGTACAATGAAACTGGACATCTGAACATGACCATGGCCTGGTTTTACCCTGGATCACTAACTTCTGTCTTCATACTTGACAAAAACAATCTTTGCTACAACTTGTACAAGAAGTTTAGATTCTCCTTACTTTTCCTCTGACATTTTCCTCTTATTATTGCAAAAGGTATCGTTACAATATCCTGAGGTTAAAATCCTCTCTTTATATCATGAATGTGAAGAGAAAATATTAAACTCAGTAGATTCCTCTTGTGTCTGACTAAATTTGTTCCACAACATTCAGAAAGAAGTCTAACCTCCTGGATTTCCAATATCTGGTAAATTATGAACACTGGGAGCTTATACTAATATATTGTGGAGCCATAGCTTGTGACTGCATTGTTTGGGCTCAAGCTTCAATCAAACATATTCCTTAAGTGATGTATGACACCTGTGCTAAAAATGAAAAGACCTAAAATCAATACCTTAAGACTTTAAGAAAAGACAAATTCTTAGTGTAACAGGGCCCCTACCCCATTACTAGAATGGGAAGGATATTCAGGAGTACCTGGTCCTTTTTTCCTCCTTTACCCACGTTCCCTCCACCTTTTCTTCTCTTACCTTTTGTGTGTTTGACTGTGCATCCTTTTCCTGGTAGAGGTCTCTTCCTCCTGGTTTCCTGGTTATAGGTTTCATAGACGTTAGGGCTGGAAGGGACCTTAGAAGATTGAGTCCAACCCCCTGCTCCAGGGGCAGGAAGTCAGCAGGGATCCCAACAAGATAAACATCCAGATATCTTTTGAAGGTGTTCAGAGTAGATACTTGAACCACCTCTGGCAGCAATATATTCCAAACCTTGAGGGTTCGGACAGTAAAGAAGTTCTTCCTTATGTCCAACCTGAAATGGTCATGGGAGGAGTTTGTGATCACTCAACCTTGTCATCCCTTGGGGTGCTCTGGTGAACAGAGGTTCCCCCAGATCCTGGTGAGCACCCCTGATAAACTTTTAGGTGGGCACCAGATCACCCCTGAGCCTGTGCTTTTCCAGGTTGAAGAGTCCTGTGGCTCTCAGTCTTTCTTTATAAACCTGTGTGGTTTATAAAGACCTGACCTCTGTGTGGTTCTCCTCTGCACCCTCTCAAGCTTCTCAACATCCTTTTTGAATTATGGAGCCCAAAACTGGATGAAGTACTCCAGCTGCAACCTCACCAAGGCCAAGTACAATGGGAGAATGATGTTCTCGGATTTGCTTGAGAAGCATCTGTGAATGCCACCAAGCATTTTGCTTGCTTTACTAGCAGCAGTATCACATTGAAGGCTCATGTTCATCTCGTCAAACATGACCCCCAAGTCCCTTTTGTCCATAGTGCTAGCTAGTGTAGCACTGCCAAGCCTATAAGTAGGCTGCAGGTTTTTCCTCCCAAGGTGCATTTTCACCTTGCATTTTTCAGTGTTAAACACTATCAGATTCTCATCCACCCATTTTCTGACCTTGTCACGGTTGACCTGAATCACTGGCCTATCCTCAGGTGTGGATGCTTTGCCCCAGAGTTTGGTATCATTGGCGAACTTGGCCAGCCTGCTTCTGATACCAATGTCCACATCATTAATAAAGATGTTATATAGGATAGGCCCAAGGACAGAACCTTGGGGGATCCAACTGGTCACAGGGCACCACAACAATTGACTTACGTCAACCACCACCCTCTGGGTCCTACCACAGAGCCAATTCCCCAGTCAGCAGTTCATGGTGTGACTATGCTTTCCACACACCCCTGCCCTCACTCCCTTTTACTTCATCTCTGTGTCTTTTCTGCCTGTGCCCCATTGGTGATACCAGAGGCTATTCTGCAGGCAGGGAAGCTGAAATAAGATGGCCACTGGGTCCAGATATAGGTAGAGCCCGATGCGGCATGGGGGGAGTAGAGAGTTTATGACCCAGAGAGCCCTGCATAAGCCCAAGCCTTTGGCCGGGAGGGGCAGCCTGGATGTGGAAGTTGCTGGGAATGCAGCCTTCTCTAAGGCATGAGGACTGTGGCCCAGACTGGTAAAAGGACTCAGGAGGCAGCCCCAAGTGAAGAGAGCCTTGTGGCCTGCATGGGAAGCAAGCTAAGTACCCAGGACATGTTCTGTTTTCTTTTCCTTTCTACTTGGAATTGTCTTCCAAGGGGTGGGGGGGAGCCCCACACAGGGTGTTCCTTTGAACTGAGGGCTAATGGGGCTTAGCCTTCCCTAAACATGGGGCAGTGGTGGCAGTGCAGAGGACTGCAGGGGTGTAGGGAAGCGCAGGCAGGTGCTCTGGGCAGCTGCACCAGGATGGGGAGGGGTGTGCAAAGCACAGACATGCAGCCACAACCTGCTGCAGGTAGCCAGAAACACCATCCAGCAGTGTGTGGAGCAGTGCCCAGCAAGTAAGTGTGTGGGGGGGAAGGGGTGTGGGGGAGAGAAAGGGGGTAAGGGCATATCAAAGCCCTCATGGTGAGGGAAGGAGTGGAGCAGAGGCAGAGGTAGGAACTGAGGTGAATGGGGGCCTGGGGCAGGATGTGGTCTGGTTGGAGTCCTGGGTGGCTCATCCAGAAGTGTAAGGGGGTTCCCATCACTGTGCATATCCTAGCGAAAGCATGGGGGCCACATGGCCCCCCAGGTTTGTAGGCAGGGTGGAGCAGAAGGGGGATGCTGCTGCAGGCTGGGGCTCTGTGCCCCACTGAAAGGCCACTGAAAGGGGGTGACTGGGGACACCCTGAACTTGAAATTCCACTGAATGGACAGAAGATAAGGACTAAAGTATGTTCTATGGCCAAATGTGGCTGAGTTTGCCTGGACTGTAAGGCAGGAGGGTTAGAGTGTGTTCTGTGGCTGCTTGAGGCTGAGCTTGCCTGGACTGGTGGCTGGAGAAAAACAGGACTCAAAGCCCCTAGCTGCCTATGGAGTGGATATTGCAGGTTCTGGAACCTGAGGTCATGGGGCATGACGAGCTGAGCCAGGAGCTTGTGACTCTGAACAGTGGCCCCTAACCTAGAGTGCCCGGTGAGAGTAAAATTGGGATGAAGCAGGGGAGAGCCTCAGACCAGACAGGGCCTGCTTCTTCAAAAGTGTGCCTTGCCCTCCATGCAACCTCCCTTACCATTTCTGACATCAACACATGGCAGGAGAGACTACTGAATAGGGGAGAGACTGGAGGGTGTAGGCACAAGTAGGCCTCTAGAGGCAGGTACCCTACAGCAGCACTCACAAGCAGCCTACACTTAGCATTTATCCAGTTGTAAGTATCTCATCCAGAAGAGCTGATGTTTGAAGAAAATCAAATCTAACAGATGGGATGACACTGTGTACATAATCCAATTATTGCACCCAAACAGATATTGAGATTATTGACTGAACTGCATACATGAGACACTAATGATAGAACCTAAAGTCTTTAGCTCCAAAAACACAGTACTCTGCAATATAAAAGAGTTTATATTGTCACAAGAATAATATAAAAATAGCAGTAATAATGATAATGCTTTTGTTGTCTCTGTGGTTCAGGCAGTAGGTAGTAACTGTTCGGTCTCTGCTATCATTATCATGTTCCATGCGGAACATAGTGTACAGCATAGTGGCAGGTAGGAAGTTTCTATATGGCAATATGTTTATCATTTGGGAAACTTTGGTAATGATGCTTTAAATCAATCACTTACTAAAAGTTCCAAGAAGCTAAAGGAAGTTCTGCTGTAGGACACTTAATTGACTTCTGCTTTTGACTCCCACTGCTTTTGGCTCCTAATGTTAAAATTTTTGGCAACCTAATAAATAGATTACCAGGGGCAAAACTACGTGAACCTTCCTACTCAAGAGAAAGTTAATGAAACAATGACAAGTGATGAAAGAATTTGATAAGAATGTTAAGAAATAGCCACAATAAAAAGTGTGTCTGGTGCTACAATAGTATATTATTAGAGAATTAATGTCCAAATTGCTACTGACATATTTGGACTGCTACCTGGACCTGCTATCTGGTAATCAGTACTAATTCACTATTTTGAATTTCTTTACTAAATGCTCCATTGAATAACTTTGAATTACTTCATAATTATCCCACTGAAATCCAATTGGCAAAGTTAATTCAGACAGTCAATGATTATATCATCCTTGATATAATGATGTCATGTTGAACTGCAGTAAATTTATCTTCTGAATGCACCCTAGTTATTTGTGGCTGGAGATGAAATAGGAATGCTAGTGAATTATTTGGGACCCTGAAGGGCAGGAGATGCATTTGAGAAGAGTAAATGGAAACAAAGTCATGACTTTTTTCTTGACTACATGTTCACATAGATTTGGATCAAATGCAAAGATTCTACAATGTCAAGACAAAGTCAAAGCCCCCTGTGAAATGGAAATGCAAGCTTGAAGACAAAAGATGGCTCACCTATATTTGATGCAGCATGGGAACTGTCTTTTCTAGTTCAGGAAAAATCAAAATGTTGTACCATATCCTATTGCATTTAAGTGGACTTAGACCTGTTAGTGTGATTTTACTCTGCTTCAGTATTTGGAAAGAAATTAATGCTGAGGATGGATGGGTCTTTCTCCTGCTTACTCCTTTTTGTGACATAGTCTTAAGGCTAAGATGATTGCATGCTATAAAAGTAGTTATGTTCACTTTTCTCAGGGACTGACAGGGCAGAATAACATCATGCTATAAATCTATAGGTCTATTTATGGGCAGAATAAGTGTAATAGGATCTAAGTCATTATTTATAGTATCTAAAGTAGCACTGACAGATATGTAGTATAAAAATATATTAGGAGGAGACAGACACCCTTTTTATATAGAATGCAAATTCTTCAGAGGGAGAACTATCTGTTAATATATGTATAAGCAGCACAGTGCAATGGGCATGGAAAGGACAGAAGAAGAAATTTTCACTTGTAATTCAGCAAGGTAGAAAAAATGATGCAGTGACCACTTGTGCATTCAGTTTATCAAGGATGCTGGCTAAATGCCATGCTCCCAAAGATGACATAACACACATACACCCATAATGTAAATAAGTTTGAACAGAGTAACCAAACTACAAATATTATACTAAAATAGAACCCATGATAAAAACATTATTAATATAAATATAGTAGTAAATCAAGGCACGGATCTATAACGTTGTATATAGCTCCACAACTGAGACAATAAAATCAAGTCTAATGTTAAAATGTATTACTCATATCAGTAATAAAGGATATTTAACTCTAATTGCCTCAGTCTTGTAAGCAAAAATTGTGAGATGGTTTCTTATATTTGGATCTGTTTGCTGTTAAAGCCAGATTAATTTTTCTCTGTGAAAGAAGTGTATCAATTTCTATAAGTAAAGTAATAAATAGGTGCTCCTTGTGTCATTATATAAGGAACATTCTAATACCTAGTGGATAGTATCTCCCAAAACTTCTAGACAGACTTGGCAACATCTTTTAGCCCTTGGAATGGAAAATCTACATCCAGCCAGAACAGCTGTGGGCATCTGTTGGGTCCTGAGTTTAGATCGCCTTTTATTATTGAGATCCAACTGTAGATACTTTTCTCCCCCCCAGTCTAATTTCCAAAGGGGCAATGTGAGTAGCTGTAGCCACTGCCTGGCAATATCTCATATGCTCTGGAAAACTTGAACCTTTTCTATGGGGGAGAAAGATCTTTCATTATCTCTGAGATAGTATGCCATTCCAGAAAGTGCAAAAGTGTGGGAAAGAAAAGCTATCCAGGGTGATTGGAAAGGAGGGGGATTATTAATATCTTCTGTGTAGCATAATTTAAGCAGATGAGATGGTAAAAGGGGCAGGATTTTAAACCCAAATCCCATCATTCTAATAATAATATTGGTTAAAATAGAATCCATTCCCATCTCTAATCTCAGAAAAGATGCAGGAGCTGAGGGAGGAAGAGCCAGAAGAGCCCTAAGAAACTTGTTCTAAGGTGTCTACGTCATTACTAGCAGCATAACCCCATGCTTCAGTGCCAGATAAGAGCTGAGAGGTAACTTTGGCTTTGTATGCTGATATAGGAGCTGGACTGATTGCCCTGCTGTGGTTTCATAACATTTCTTTATAGCCACAGCCATTTGGGCTGCCTTAGTTTTAACTGACTGAATATGATGATTCCATGAAGGAGAAGCTGTGAATAAGATGCCCAAATATCTATAGGTTTTGACAACTTCAGTTTGGTTCCCCCCATATTCCATGGACATTTCATCACAAGGCTTCCCCAATACATTGTTTTTGATTTATCATAATTTATCTTTAACTTATTTTATTCACAAGGATGCTCAAAAGTTGTAATTGTTCTCTGTAACCCATAGGAGTTCTTGAAAGTATAACAGTGTCATCTGTGTACATTAAAATAAGATTCAGGGTTGCTAATAATTTTGGGGGCTGAAAATGGGCATGCTGCATATTTCCAATAATATCATTCATATAAAGATTAAATAACAAAGGGCCCAAAATACATCCTTGTCTAACCTCTTTTTGTATGCATTTTTTGTGTAAGTTCACTCTAAGCTGCACCTAACTTGTGCCTATGGATCTTTATAATATTTTATCAATAAATGCAAAAGAGAAAGGTCAATCCCATAATCTATCAGTTTCTACCAATGTTTACTTCTATCTATAGTATTAAAAGCTCCTGATAAATCTACAAATGCAATATACAGTGCTCACTTGTGCATTTGTGTATACGGTCTCAAAAATTGAAGAATACATATGTTATCAATAGTGGAATATCCATCCTTAAAGCTGGTCTGACGTTCATGTAGTATGTTTTCTCCTTTTACCCATGCTATGAGGTGATATAACAAATGGCACCAAGAAATTTTAGCTGAAATGCCTGTCAATCTTATAGGATAATATTATTCTGGCTTATCTTTCGAATCCTTCTTGAAAATGGGTACAATAATACTCCCTTTCCAGGAGTCTGAGATTTGGCCCAACTCAGTTATAGAGTTATACCATTTTTTCAAGATCAGAGTCCACCATTTTACCAAGTTTATCAATATAAACTTCCACCGGTATTCTATCTGGGCCTGGAGCTTTATTCATCCATTCTGCTTTGAGGAGATGTGCTATTTGATCCTTTGTTACCCAATGCTTAATTGTATCATTGTGGGGTTTATTACCCCCTAAATTACTATTTATTTGTTCCATAGAAGAAGTAAACTGAGTGGAAAAATATTCTACCCAACTGTCTGTGTTAATATTATTTTCAATGTTATAATTAAATTTATCTGTTCCTTTTGATATAAGTAGCCAGAAGGTTTTACTATCTTTAGCAATGATTGCTGACCTCAGTTTATCTCATTGCTGGTTATAATATTCTTTTTCCTTATAGAAGTAGTTAATATGCTTTCCATAACTTCCAAATCTCACTCCAAAAAGTTTTTCCAGTGTACCCAGTTTTCCACTGGTCTATTATCACATATGCTAGGGATAGACATTACACATAAACTGGTTTAAGTGATCAAAAACTGGTCTAAGCCTGTAACAGATTAGACATTCAGTACATATAAACCAGTTTGACAATGGCTGAAACTGGTTTGAAATAAACCTGGTTGAATGTAGTATCAGACTTAACTGATGTGGGTCAAACTGGTTTATGCAATGTCTGTCCCAGACCCCTTCCTAGTTTAACTTAAACCAGAGTTCCCGAGCATCCCAGATGCTTTGCAGCCCTGGGTTGGGGTCTTTGCTTCAGAGAGCTGGGCTGGCCCCTCCCCTCTGTTTCTCTGGAGCTCTGGCAGAGACTGCAGGCACAGCAGGGTGTATCTGGCTTCTCTGTACCCCCCTGCCCACTCCTTGATCAAGCAGGGATTTCCCCCCTCCCCTCTCCCACAACATAGACTGTAGCCAGCATGTGGTATGCTACCTAATGCTGAGAGGTGTCTGTGTAAAGCAGACAGGACAGTGCCTCCTTAGGGCTTTTTGGAACTAATCAACAAAGCAGCTGTTTCCTCTGTTCCTTCCTTGGAAAAAAATGTTTACGAAGAGATTGAACTAATGAGAGAGGTTTTTGTTTTGTTTTGATGGGGTGCTAAATTCTCTGTTATTAACTCCCTGCTGGGCTGGTCAGGAGCAGTGAGGTGGGGGGGGGGAACCCCTCCCTAATCAGAGCATCCTACCAGGTCCTGGCTCAGCACTGTGGAATGGAGGGAGGGCTGCTCTAGTGCCTCCTGGCTCCTAGCCTGAGCCACTGCAGGCGTGTGCCTGCATTTCTTCAGTCCAGAGGGGATGTCTGTGTGATTACAAATCAGTTCAGCCTAGGCAGGCTAGACTGACCTGCAAAGACTAAATCAATTTAGGCTCAGGCTTTTTGAATGTCTGTCCCTAGCCATATAAAACAACACACATTTTCCCCCAGCTAAAAATAAATTAGAAACTTTACTAATAAGCTAGAGGTCTAGGCTTATATTATCAGTTTAGGACTGAAGCAAAAACAGATGCAATTGTATTGGAATGTGTGTTAATTTGCATGTTGTTTATTTAGTCCTGTTGTTATTAGAATTAATGTACATCTCTTTTAAAATCATAAAAAAACCTAGCCTTCTTGAGCATCTTGACAGTGCTTCACTGAAAGTTATTTCCACTCCTGAGTTGATGTTCCCCTGAATTAATGTTTTTAGCTTGAGTTAGAAATCGTTTGCAGGGCTATGATATACCAGCTAAGAGAGATCAGAGTTGCAGATTTTGGTCTTTATTTTGTAAATGAAGAATCTTGAAGAAAATCTTTTCTGTGAGATTTACTTCTTTGAAAATCAGGAATGAGGTCAGGGAGACTATTTGGCTCTTTTGTAACTATTTTCTACACTGGATCCATGTCTTGGGATCCATGACAATAGCACTGGATCCATTACAATAGCATAAAGTTAGAGTAATTCCTTTGGAGTCAACAAAATTAGTTCAGATTGATGCTGGTGTGCAACTGAGATGAGCATCTGGCTGTGTTCAGATAAACTTTGGCTGACTGTGAAGGGTGTAAGTACAGTTTCATATGAAAGTGGCCCCATAAAGGGAAATTGAAATGTGACAGTTTTCCCACTCTTCGGACCAATTATTTCTGCAGCTGCTGAGTATCTCTAGTGACCAGTGTCTATATATATCTACCATGTTGTAGCTACCCTGGATCAGTTTGTACGATCAATATTTGGTCACAGCCATCATCATAATTATTAATTAGAAGGTTTACAGTAATTAAGAACTTCCTAGTTTTTGTGCTACATAAAGTGATGGGTGCTTTGGAAATGTTTAGTGACAGCTAGAAAGATAGGCATACACTCAGCCCTCCTGTAGAGTACCTTACAGCTAATATATCATTGAACACAAATGCAGTCACTGTTTACAACCGTTCTGTATTTTCCTTCAAAGCTTCTTCTATGCTTGATATTTCAACTTTTGATAGCTAGGCAGTAAATGAGAGAGACAGTTTTCTGTAGCAAGATTTAGACTCAGGCAACTCACTTTACTAATGGTGTAAGCAGTTTTGTCTAGTACCAGTAAAACAGACAAGGATGAGTGTTTTTAATTTTGCTATAATGTGGGTTCCATGGGAAAAAAAACCCCAAAATCCAATAGGGGTTCTTTTTAGTTGGTAGTAAACAACTTCTGAATCAATGTGTGTTTCTCTGTCAGTGAGGTGTAGCTTAGTGTGCTGGAAAAAAATTCTATTAGTTTGCCCCATTTAATAGTCACCAAGAAGGTGAATTCACTGTCCAGTAATACCCATTAAGACTCAGTATTAAGACTGGGATGGCTGTGTGCAACAAAATGAACCAACTTATCTGAAGCAAACCCAAATGTTATCATTCAGAAAGCCAGATAGGGTTGTGATTTAGGGTTTCCCCAACATTTTATGGCAATTTGTATCATTTATGGCAGACCCATAACGATGCAAATTGTTATAAAGTATGATATTTCAGGCAGTAGAAGTGTCATAAAAATATAAGAGAAATAAATTTTTATCCTGGAACTTTGTATTCAGATGGATGATGTGAGGAATGTATGCAAACCAGACCTGAATGGTTCCCAAAGTTTGCCAGGCACTGTGCCAGCCAGAAATGATTTCATTCCAGCAATTTTTGTTCCTGCCAAAAGAGAAAAAATATAGACGCAGACCAATAAATAAATGGTACTGATCGGATGAATTAAGGGATTGATATGACCTAGGATTTTTGAACTAGTACTTCTTCAAAAAAATATGTATTATTCTGTTATTAATCGCATCATTTCCCTGGTTTCAGCAGTTCATGTTCTTTTGGTGCCACAGATACGATTCATGCCTCGAATTGGAATTAACAGATTTTTAAATTTGAGAGATTTAACAAAGGCCTTTCCACAAAATAAACTTTCTGTCTCCTATTTGTACAAGTCAATCAAGACTCTCCCTCTAAGTCAGTGACAATATTCAGTCACTTTCCCCTAACTTATTTTCTCTCTTTATTTTCCTTTCATATTTCAAGGATTATTTTAAAGTTCTGTGAATGTAAAAGAAAATTTAAAATGTTTACTCTCTTTTAGTTGTTTTTTGGTCATCAAAGCTTATAAATCTTTATCATGTCATACTTATTAATTAATATGATGTTCATTTTACTCAGGCTTGGGAGATCTTGGGAGATAAAGAGAGCCCCGGGAAACATTGGGCCCCTGAGGGATTCGTCCGGCACCCTGGTGCTCGTGGCCGATGGGAAGGCAGAGATCTTCAATGGGTTCTTTGCCTCGGTCTTCCTGAGAGGGGACTGGAACATCCCTCCCGATGGAGGACTGTATTCCCACTCGGTTATCGCTGTTGGGCCGAGGGTGAGGGTTGACTGAGTGGAAGGGCTTCTAGAAGGGCTGGATGTCTTCAAGTCGGCAGGCCCGGATGACCTACACCCGAGGGTGCTGAGGGAACTGGTGGGGGTGATCGCTGAGCCCTTGGCTCGGTTATACGAGCTCTCTTGGAGCTCTGGACAAGTGCCGGAGGACTGGAAGGTG
>JAGPOW010003395.1:6120491-6135914 GCA_030014935.1 Caiman crocodilus | reverse complement strand
GTCCTGTGACCCCAGCACTCGTTCCTGCCACTGGCGGGGGGTCAGACTAGATGGCCTGCTCTAGGCCCCTTCTGACCCTAGTTACTATGAAACTATCTATTGTTACATGATATCCTAGCAAATATCTGTTTTCTCCTTTTGTCTATTTTCTTGTGTCTTTATTTCCATTATCATCCTATCAAGTACCATTTGAAAGTGTAGTAGGGATCTGAATTTGGTTCTTTTTTGGCACTATGACCTCCCACTAAAAACAATATAAACTGGGGATACTCAGAACTTTGCCAGATCTGTTCCATATGCAACAGCAGGGACCATCCAATAATAACTAAACTATCTTTGTCTGAAGTCAGGCAGAAGACAGGATGGATATGCATGCTATAGACTAAATGAATCAGAAATCCATAAGTTTTCATGAGCCACAGTTCATTTCATCAGATGCTATGAAAGACTACCTCTCTAAACTTCTTTGACATCTTAATAGCGTATCTACATCTTCCAGTGTCTCTAGGGGTGATAATAATGTACAATCATATCTTCATTAAAAAAATATCCTTCACTTTCTGTGCTATTTTCTCATTTTGGAAAACAAAGCAATTTATTAGGATGCTTGATTTAACCAAGTGATATTTAATTTTAAATGGTTCTATGCAGCAGAGTTATTTGTGCACACATAGCCACAAGCGCATAGTGTTATGATCACATAGATCAGGTGCAGACATTACACTTTTACCTGTATACGTGGTTGGAAACTGCACTATACCTATAATAGGACAAAGGTTAGGCACACAAAACTGGTTTATACCCATAACAGAAGTTCAGCACACATAGACTAGTTTAAAAAGGGCGGGATCAGGTCTAATATTTGCTCCTCTCTCCGCACCAGAGGACAAATGTGTTTTCTGTTGAGTATGAATGTAAACTACACCACTTATAGAAAACTACATAACTTAGATTGATCCTGCCTTGAGCTTGTTGAGTATCTCTACACAACCATAAGGTTTAACATCATTTGACACGGTATTTGCGTCTCATCTATTTTATATAAAGTTATGATAGCTGAATATTTTAGGATCCTCTTTCTTATGCATGTTTTGGTGTCTCACTGGTCTTACTCATCATTTACCATAAAGATGCCTAGAAGATGATTAATAGGCAGATGTTGTGAATATGAAAATATTACATCACAACGGTAACAACTAAGAATGCAGTTGCAGTGTTTTGGTGTCACTGTCTTAGTTTTTAAATGGTGGCATGACTCAACATTCCTGTGTAAGGTACTGTGGGCAAAAGGTATTTCTGCAGCATTACATTCTTAAGCATGGATTAAACATCTTTTGTCTTCACCTATAGTAAATTTCTGATTCGTGAATATTTCAGCATTTTTTTTTGTTTCAAATTTGAAAAAAAGGAACATTTATTTTTCTACAAAACAAAATTTCCATATAAATTCCTTTCTTTAGGAAATTGCATTTCAGAGTATAATTTTTTATTTCTTTTTTTAAAAAAAGCTGTTGTTATTCTTTTAATGCAGTGGTTGTAGTAATACATGATATTTGAAACAGTGTTAAAGAGTTTCATTAAAGCACTAATAAAAGACAATTCAAATGGTATGAAGCATTAGTTTCCCTTAATAATTTAAAAAAGCAATAGAATGTTAGAGTAATAGAAGATTAAACTATATTATCTCATATGATACAGCAGTAGTAGGAGTATGCAACGTTTCTACTGATGTGTTATGAAATAATGATAAAAAATTAAATCAGAACACATTTTTTTCACTTTCCAAAACAAATACTTTCTGAAACAAAAAAACCCCTTGATATGATTATTTTTCCCTGAAGGTAATGTTGTCAGCATTATAAGGATTCTGTGAAAAAAATTGCTTTCCCCAACAAATTTTTTTCAACAACTTTTTTTCTGAGTGGTATTAATAACAACTTTAATGCTGTACAACTAACCTAGACAAACCTTTTGCCTGTGCATTTCCTTTTATTTATTTATACACATAAAATCTGTCATGCAAGTTTGGGAAAACTGACATAGCAGAACCATTTTAGTCTATTGGGTAAATAAGTGCTGTTTTCAAGCAGGATTTTTAAACACAGAAGATGATAGTAACTAATGACTTTAATGCACCAAAAAGCAGCTTACAGAGAAAAACCAAGTATTATTTTCATTCATCCACGTGCAACTTGAAAATGGGCAATTTGATTCAGTGTGCTTATTTGTACATTTGCAAGCATTTCTGTAGTCTATTACAGACTTCTTCAAATGATTATAAATTTGTTTTTGAATTAGATCTGCTATTAGATGAAAAAAACTCAGATTATAATTTTCAGTCTGGGAGAAAATTTTAAAAGTGCTTAGAAGAAGCTTTGTAAAAGGGTATATTGAAATGGTTTACTTTGGTCTATAGTATCACGAGTAGCAATGTTGCTATGGTTGAGATTTACATACAAAGGGACACATCTAATGAATATGAAAAAAAACACTGAGAAGAAAATGTGACCCATGAAAGGAAATCTTAATTTACACAAAACATAATCAGCCCATGGAACTAAGTGCCAAAAGATGTTATTCAGGCTAAGAATAGAGTAAGACTAAAGGGGGAAAAAACACAGGTACATCCATATGTAATGTAAATGAATGTAAATGCCGAACGTAAATAAGTGATACCAGCCTTCAGGTTCAAGTCATACAGTGACTATTTGGGGTTAAAAAGCTATTTGGCCAGCTTGCAGTCTGGAGCAAAACTTTAGTAATTGTTGCCTCGTTTCTTACATTTTCCTTTGGAACATTGTGTGCTAGCTTCTGTCAGAGACTGGCTTCCAGAATGGATACACCACAAGTCTGATTATCTGTCAGGCGGTTCCAAAATTCTCATGTTTGTGCAGTGTAATAGTTCTTTTAAGAATACTTTTTGCATTAACAGTATGAAAATACAGATTTTGCTTTCCATTTACTTGCACTAATTACATGCAAAGCCTATATATTTCAGGTTGAGTTGCTACATTGTAATTTTTATGCGTTGTAATTGCACGAAGTTACCTCTGTTCTTCAACCTTAGCGTTTCAAAAACAACATTGTTGTTTCTTAATGTGTGCCTAAGTACAATTCAATTGTATGCTCACTGTGGTTACATTCATGTGGACTAACCAGTGAGTGCAAATTGAGGCAGCCCTGAGTTTATTTCTTTTTCCTGCTGACATATGGAGCTGCCTCCAAGTCAATGACTCCCTGCTTGTTTTTCTGATGTAGTTCTTTTCCTAAATAATCTCTTTTGGGGTGCCTATTGTCATTTTTTACTGCTTCCTTGTATATCTCCCATGACCCATGTTCCTGAAAGCACAGTTTCTTGCAGAATCAGCCTAAAGCCCTGCAATTAGCCATTTAAGATGTCCTGAATTACTCTTAAAGGCCTACTCAGTGCTTATAGGCTCCTCAGCCAATGATCCAATATGCTAAGACAGAGAACAAATTGGGTTATAGTAAGTAGGCAAGGAAAAAGTTTGTCTTCACATGGCCAGTTAGAAGTAACTAGGTTAATGCATAGTTACAGTAGGAAAGATGAACTGCACTGTGATATGCATCTCCTAAAGATTAATAGGAAAATCTTGTAATGTTATTGCCCCTCCCCAGGGTCTAGGCTAACACAGGGAAAGCAGCTGAGAGTGTGAAGCAAAGAATGAAGAACATTCTCAGCATTACAAACTATTTCCAAAAGAAAGTGGATTTCAAAGGCCTGCCTCTACCATCTCCATGCTGTGCTTGGGATTACCACTGAGAAAAACGCCTCTGTGTTGCTTGAGCATACACTGATCCTGGGAATAAGGCAGTACAGCCAGATTAGAGTCATGCAGAATCTATAACCCAGCTTTGCTTCTGGGCACGTAGTTGGGTGGCGTTAAGTGGCTACATCGCCTCATTTCCAGAATTTAGCATACTCTGAGAAATAAATGGGTGGGTGAGACCTTGGTGTTTATGGTAAGGAAGCAAACAACAGGAACAAAATAGGTCAAAACATGGGACTTCATCCTTATATCACCTTCAAATGAGATGAAGCAGATTAATTTATTCGTTTAATAAACAAATATTAGACAATCAGATACTGGTAGACTTTGCACAGTATTTTGGAAAGAAATGCCATTAACAGCAATGCCCTTTACTTAGGCTGCTGGTAGGTATTAAGAGAAATCATGTGATTGGGATCTGAGGAAATTTGTGCCAAATGGCCCAATTCACGTAACACAAGAAATACTCACTTCTAGATCAATAAAACATATGTGACATACCTTTCTTCTGGAACAGGGTCTTCTGGATGGGCCATTCCTTTCATGGCTTTCTAACCATAGCATTTCTAAATTAGCTTGCCTTCTCTAACTTTGGGGCTTTTCACAGTTAAACTAGACCCCCTAGCTACAAAAGCATGATTGTTTCTTCTTATACCTTATCCAAAGGTTTCTATATGTCTTCCTTCATGAGTACATTTTAACTTCTATCTAATGCCCTTGTCGCTTTGTACTGGTTAGGGAATAATACTCTCCCTAAAGGCAAACAGGAAAAGAACTGGTTCTCCTACCCCCAGATAGCCACCTTAGCATTGTTAGTTAAAGTACATTTGTTCTGGCTAAATGTTCCCCATTGTTCCTAGTTTTCCAGAAGCCTTGTTAGCAAAGGTGGATACAGAGTCATTCCATGACGCTGCAGTTATTGAAGTAGCAATCGCATCATATTTAAAAGAATTATACAGAGATTTCTGTAATTTTCAAATAACCATTCTCTTCATGAGGGAAGATACATGAGGAACTAGACCCAGGAGACCTGGATGTGACGTGCTTGTTGCTGAATTTCTGCCTAACCTTTAATAAGTTACAATTCCCCCTCTTTTTTTCCTCAGTTATCTCTTTTACAGAACAGAGATATTTTTTAGAATGCCTGTCCAATTCCATACACAATAATGTTATATAATATTAATGGGGGGTTTTTTGTATGCATATTGCATCTTGCCTTATTGAAGTTTGGATTAGTTCCTTATTCTAGTTTTACCATGTGCAATATACCCTTTCACCTATCTAGAAGCTTCAGGACAGTACAGTATTAATATTTAATAATGTTTAATAATATTATTTCATTTTAAATAAACTATGTAGTCAAAACTATACACACACATAATACATATGCATATACATATAGTTATGACATGTTTTATAGGCACCATAGTCCTTGCCCCTTAATGCTTACAATTTCAAAAGAGATTGCAGAGGAATGATTTCTGCAGAGGGGACTAAAATAGTGCTTATGTGTCTTGGCCAAAGTCACAAAGGAAGTCAGTTAGCAGGGCTATGAACCAAATCTGGATCTCGCATCTCCTAAATCAGTACCCTTCTTGCCAAAATACCCTCCCTAAATCTAATGCCAAGGTGATTCCCTAGGTGTCTAGTTTTGCTGCTGTCATAGTTCAGCACTTTGTACACGTGCACATTTCCACAGCAGGTATACAGAATGTCTGTGTGCATTTGACATTTGGATCAGTTTTAAAATCTCTTTGAGCTGAGTTGATACCACTTTATTGGGGTTGCATGGTATTGATGTATAACTTAGTTACATATAAAAATATATTTAACATTTAGGTTTTTTATTTTGAATAGACTCTTTGACACTTAAAATTAGTTTGCATACTGATGGCCTGCCTGTTGTTATAATATTGATTATTTTTCTATATCTTTATTTTGAGAAATTCACAAAGGCTCATTGCACCACAAAAGACATTTTTACAATAAAAGGCACTTGCTTCTCTGTTTCTTGCATTTTGTTAAATATTTTTTATTCCTTCAGACTACACTACAAGGACCATTTGACTGTCCCCTCTGGCTTCTGCATCTTGCTTCCAGCGTGAACAGACAGGTAATAACCATTCAGCAGGGCCATTACCTCTTCTAAAGACTATTATCAAAATGGTCATTATACATAATGGAGATTATTACAGGCAGCTTGAGAGATTTTTTAGATACATCTCTACAGTAATAGGTGGCCCTTTTTAACCTTACACATCGGTAGGAATAATACCAGGGCACAAAATACATGGTGAACATTGCTTTTTATCAAAACTTTCTTAGCTTTCAATGCATTTGCACTATTGATTTATTGATATAAATGTTATTTATACAATATCTGTGAATTTTAACTATTGATAAATTTTCTATATGACTAATGTAGCATTTAGGAATGTACTGAGTACATATTCCCAATGCTAAGACTGTGAACATTAAACAAGGCTTTGAGTTAAAAAAAGAAACATTTTTACTATGGCAGGTTTCCAGGCAGTTGAAAATATTACATAAGGCTGAGAGATTCAGGGCATGATTTTTAAAATTGTCTTGGACTGGCTTTCAGTTTTGCAGGTGCAAATTTGCTGTACCTTGATCTGCATTTCTCTTTGTAATATGCCATTTCACTGGCTGGATAAAAGTTTGGTACAGGAACATGCAGATAGGAGAACAATTTGCACGGTGACAGAGGGTATTCTTATAAATTGTGCTGACTGAATGGGAACCTTGACAAAGCACAATAAAGAGGTACTTTTCTACTAGACTTTATATTTCCATTTAATATGAGAAAATTACATTGTAAAATGATAGACCAAAATGGATGACCTTAAAAAAGGGCAGATATAAACTTGCTAGCACCCCTTATGATGTAACAGATAGAGGTCAGGGATATGTTATACAACTGTCTATGGTTTTGAAAAAATACAGTTAAGGTGTTTGTACATGGTTTGGAAGAGGTGATCAATTACAGGAGTATTTATAACTCAACATTTTGTCTATTATTGACTAATTTTGAGGGAGTTCTGAGGACAAGAGGAAGCTCTGCTCAGTGATAGTTTTCCAGATTGTTTGGGTTGTCTCACTCAGGGAGGACTGTCAATTTTTTTATATATGTCCCCTGAAGTGTCCTGAGAGGGACCTGAAGATCAGATCCACTGTGGCAGCTTCATTATTAATTGCATCTTTCCCCTTCTGAAGCTTTCGTATAGGTTTACACTGGATTAGAGTTTCTCTGCATTTTAAAGCAGATTTCCCTAGTAAGACCTGTGAAGATATATAAATATTATTATCACTGCTCTTGTCTTGACCATGGCTGCTGCAGCTGGGTTCGGAATCCTTTTGCTTGAAGGATGCACTCCACTTTTCTGTGTACTACATATACTACCAAAAAGACCTCTCTGCTGTTACCAATATCTGCACTCTGGTTGCAGAGATAAACAAAGATGGCTTTAAAGTCAAGACTTTTATTTCCATCTCTGACACATATTTCATTAGCCAGCTTTTTCATTTTGCTGTAGATGCTTTGAAGCTATCCATGCTTATTGTATATCTCATCATTCAGCTCTTGCTTAAGTGACATGTCCTCTTCCTAGTCACAGAGTTTTCTCTTAACGCAGCCACAGCTAACTGGGAGATTACTGACCTCTGTAATGTATGTGAAAGAAGAATAAAAGCAGCAGTTCAAACAACAACTGTGAACAAAAGGTTGTCAGAAGAAAACATCTGTCTTGAAGCCTACCCCCCTCTAATGTAAAAGAATCCCTGTCATGAATCCCTACCTATTTTGGGGTGTTTATGGGATGCCATGAATGGTTTCTTGAGTTTGCTTTAATGATATTGAGCATGGGGTGTCATTGAAAAACCTGTGTTAGGTTATGTTCTTTTATATCATTTTTTTTTATCATGTTTGGATTATGTTGCGTTGTTTTTATGTATCATTTTGATTTTGCACATAGCTTAGTCAAAGGAATTAGGGTTGTATACTTAAGGAAAAGGGAGTGGGCAAAACTGCTGTGTCTTATACCATTGTGTTACTAGGGCAAGAACAACTGTCACTCCCAAACACAGACAGAAGGAGCTATTACTGGGATGAACCCACAGTATTGTCTGTCTGTAATGAGAAAATTTTCCTCTATAAGTGAAGACAAGGTTCTTTGGGTAAATGAGATATCTTTTATTAGACCAACTAAATAGTTGGAAAAATTGTTCTTTGCAAGCTTTCAGGAACAAACACACTTCTTCAGGCAGAGGGAAAGTCTACAGTTGTATTGTGTTCTCTTGGGTAGGATAGAAACCAGTATGCAGGAATGCAGGTCAGTGAAAATGTAAATGTCATGGCAGTGAGAAATCAGAGGGGGTGAGAGACAATAGGTGAGAAGTAGGATGTGGGGGGGGGGGGGAGGGAGAAGAGGAATGGTAACCTGGTGCTGGAATATAGCTGGTAAATTGTAGAGAGATTACCTGGGGTATCAGTTAGAAGGCAGGTTATAATGTGCCATGAATCCAATGTCCATGCTTTTTTGTATCTAGTAGATTGATGAAATGAAGTTTGAAGGCTCATCTGTGAAAGGTGTTTTGTAAATTCCCTTTGAGGATTAGAACTGAGAGACAGGAGAGAGAATGGTTATCCGGTGAGAAATGTGCCCCCACAGGTAATTGAGTATTTTTATGTTTGATAGATTTTCAGTGAATGTTCATTGTGGTACACAGTTGTTGTTTGGTTTCTCCTACATATTTTCCATTAGGGCATTTAGCGTGCTGGATAACATATTTCTTTTTTTGGAGGTGCAAGTATAAGATCCAGGAACAGTAGCGGTCCTCTTGTGGGGTGTAGTTATTGTGGGAGTGGCAGAGATATGTTGGCAGGTTTTATACATTTTGATCTGGACCCATTTCATGTGTTGGGCCATAGGAATTTTGCTTCTGCTGATAAGATTGATGAGGTTTGGTGTTTGTTTAAAGGATAGGATGGGTGGCTCTGGGAAGATCTCTTTAAGAGTGCCTCAGTAGTGAAGGCACTTCAGAGAAATGGGCTATTAGCTAGATGCCTCAGGAAGGAAAGACATTTCTAGAGGATTCTGATACACAAGAGTAAATAGGATGATGCTGATGGGAGCGGTCTGGCTTGGAGGTATTTAGGGAATATATAGAAAATAACTGTGGCTTTTGGATTATCCCAGGGTTTGGGGGAGTCTTAAATCCAACAGGCAAGGCTGGGAGGATCAGCAGAAAGGCTGATCTCTGGAAATAGTAGCAAGACTCTCAGAAGAGCTAGGCTGTAGTCAAATGAGAGAGTAAAAAACTTACCTTGTCTTTTTGTTCTGTCTTCAAGCTATATGGTCAGCTTTCCTTGTATAGTTCTTTTCTCTTATGTAATACATCTTTCTGTTGTTTTGTCTCCTTACTGAATGCCTGTGGTAAAGCATGATCTCAGGATGAGTGATATTCCAGACTAGTCTATTCTATAGAAAGGGGATTCTTAAATTCTCTTACAACCCAAGGGGAAACTACCTGAGTTGGCAGAGTTTTCCCTGCTTTAGGGATGTATCCCTGGGGGATATAACAGCAGTGGAGCAGAGACTTGTGGAGGTAAGGAGTTATCGCAGGACAAACCTTGGTCTGTTCCTTGAGATAAACAAGGGACAGTAGGAGAAACTTGCAGGTCCTGGGGTATCTTCCCCCTTCCTTCTCCCCCTCAATGAATTAGTGATAATCCTAATTTTCAAGTCTTCTCTTATAAATTTGATAATAACAATAACAGTACACTCACGTATGAAATGGCAACATTTATGTCATCTCATGGACTGCCTGCAAGAAAGATTATAAAGCATTTTCCTTCTTTTCTTTTTAGCCGGTCCTTTCCTTTCCTCTGTTCCTACCCTATGGAGATCAAACAAATTCTATCACAGCAAATCCAGTCTTGATGGCCTCAAGAGAGCAGGCGCTTAAGTCATTTACTGCTTTAAAATTCCACAGTTCATGGCAACAAGCCATCTGTTACCCAGGACTTTTGATGTTAATGAGTTATTGTGCAGAGTGACAGCAATTGGCTAAAACACTTATTTGGCTCAGATACAATAAAAAAAAATTCTACTGTCAATAAGATGTGCAAGCAAACTTCATCAAAACACATTTGGGACTGGTTGCTGCAAGTCATCTGAATTTGTGTTTCACAGACAAGACTGTGCCATGAATAATGTTTCAATTGCATAATATTGTTATTGATTGTGGATTTATTTCATGAAGCTTGAATGTGTCAGAAATTATGGATTTGGGGATGCATCCTTAGCTGTGGCTGAAGAGTGCTCTGTGCAAGTGTGGGAAGTGTGTGGGGGGTGGGGTGGGTCGGGAATTGGGGGAGAAATAAGTGTGGCATAAAGCTCACGTGCACTTTTCCAGTCTTGTCTGTTGAACTGGAGAAACTAGATTTGTTGATACACGAAAATGGGATTGACATCACTTTTGCCGAACAGGGGATTGCTTCAACTAATGCCAGATATTCCCATTCAGGGACCAGTTCAATGTAGCTGTTTCTATCTCACATCCTGTGTAGCAGTAGTAGAGGGGCAATTAAGCTTCCCTGCTAGCTGTATATTGCTGTAGGATCTCTCCAAAACTGATGCACCCCTGCTTTGTAGCCAGAACCCTCTAGTGCTTTGGCTAAAGTGACTGCATCAAAGCCAGTATCTGGCCCTTCATACAACTAAATCTTGTGGACTATGTGAGAGAGACACAGAGAGAGAGAGACAGAGAGAATTAAAATATATATATAGGAGTCAGGGTTTTTTTTTACCCTACCCAATGAATAGGCCTGCTTGGGTCTGAGTGGGCAGATATTTAGCTAGCTGGACATCCAAGCCCCTTAGAGCCTCTCTACCCCTTAGACAATGGTGCAGTTAGGAGACATAAATGCTCAGCGGTAGGTAGGTTAGTTTGCTGGTTTACAGCATCCTGTGGCTCGGAAGGAAAAAAGGAGCATGAGGGAGCCTGCCAGCTATTTGTGAAGTAAATGTTCCCATTTCTTTTAAAATACAATAGCGAGTGTAATTTTGTCACATGCATCTGTTGCTATCACCTCTCACTTTGTACTGAAGTGCTCACCAGAGCATTTACAGAAGTGATTCTTCCTCCCACCCCTGACATCTGCCACAGAAAATGCTGCATTATTCATCAGCGTACTAATGGCAGGTGATGAGATCTTTTCACGCTACATCCCTCTCAGTAGGTGTTTATTACTCTGTTCACCAGCAGCCCTGCTATTACTGCGGGGCCAGAAGAACTCTACATACTCGCTTGACAGGTAATGGGAAACGTGCTCTGCTCACTTGGCTCACAAGTGCAGATGAAGGTTATTACTAGGGCAGCTGCAATATCGTGGGTGCAAAGAAGACGGTCACTTTAAGTGAACAGCTTAATTTTGGAAATCCATACAAATCATGTCAGCACCGTGATAATCCATCTTCTTTACCTTCTATCATTTCAGCAGTCATCACACTGTAATAATTTTCTCCCGCTTCACCTGTGGTCTCTATGAATAACAGAGTGGGGGGAAAAAAAGAAGAAGGAGAAGATGAATTTGGCTTAGTGTCTGATGATCATGCTGGCAAGGAATTTATCTCTGTCTAGTAAGCAAGATGCTGTTTTCTCCATGTGCGTGTATGTGTGTGCGCGCGAGTGTTTATATGTGGAGGAGGGGAGAACCTTGCAACTAGAGATGAGTGTGATTGTTTAATTAAAACCCCCCCACACCTTAACAAGCAAAGCACTGTTCCTAATGATTTACTTGAAACATTGTGACAAAAATTAAAGAATATATTTTATGTCAGCACATAAATTGAAAAAGGGGGAGTGATTTTTACTCTACAGAGCTCAGTTCATGAACAATGTCCCCTTAGGTTGCTCTTTCTTCCAGGTTTGTTGCATGTACGTAGTACACCCTGGGAAAAAAAAAAGGAAAGGCAAGGCTCTTTGTATGTTAAAGACACATTTTTACATAGCGTGAAGCATTCTAGGCTTTACCTGTCCCTAGGAAAATA
Organism: Caiman crocodilus; assembly: GCA_030014935.1. Taxonomy (NCBI): domain Eukaryota; kingdom Metazoa; phylum Chordata; order Crocodylia; family Alligatoridae; genus Caiman; species Caiman crocodilus. Next base: position 6,124,051 of record JAGPOW010003395.1, on the reverse strand, counting down.
AAAGGTTATCGTGTATGAAGAATTAACCAGTGTCTGTTTCAAAAGGAGCTGTGCTGGGTGTCAGCTTCAGACAGTCACCCCCGAATGAGAGCTGGCACAGTATTGTGATATGAGCGAAACTGCTAGTAATTTTGTACATGAGTTCATGATATGGTCTTTTGCAACCCATTTCTCCCTCAATCAATACATTTCTTGAAAGAAAAAAATGAAAAAACAAACCTTTAAAATAAACAAGGAAAAAATAGTTTTTTCTTCTTCTTGTCATAGTTTCTTTTATAATGAATTAATATGGTACTTTTCATCCAAGGCAGGTGCTTCTGTGGCATTCTGGACTGAATAAAAAAAAATAGCACAATTTCGTAAGGGGACTCTGAAGAAAACTAGTGAAGCTTTTTCAGTGTTTCCCGCCCCTAAGCTATACTCAACTTTATTTTCTTTTTTAGTTTATATATTTCTATATTAGCCTGCAGTACTTACAACACCCTTGTACTTGAAAATTACACAATAGTTATATAATTGCAGATTGAAATTAAGGCTTTCATCTCTGAATTAAAAAGTAGATGGATAAGTAGATCAACAAACCCTTAACAAAACAACCTTAACAATTCCGTGCTGGTTGTCCTTGCCATAAAGTCCCCTGCCAGTCCCTCACAGATGTGAGAATTGAGAATTTTCTCAAAGATCTTTCCCAGAACCAAGGTGAGACCGACAGGCCTGTAGTTCTCTGGGTTCTCTTTCCTCCCCTTCTTAAAGATGGGAACCACATTGACCACCTTCCAGTCCTCCGGCACTTGTCCAGAGCTCCAAGAGCGCTCGTATAACTGCGAGCCCATAAGTAAACAGTAAGAAAGATATAAAACTAGTGTGAAGAGGAAGTAAGCTTGGTGTAATGATTAGTGAAAGAAGAAAGGGGGATGGTTGTTTGGCACCTTATATATATATATATAGGATGCTAAATACAGGTGTTACCAGCTTGCTATACCCTTCTCGTGGAGTTTAGTGTGATAGAATCTAAATTGTCTTGTAGAATAACCAAGGTATCTGGTAAGAAGATACATGATAGTATAATATAAACTAGTTAGCTCCTCTTCTTTTAGTCTTCACAGTGTAGAAGTTACTAGGTTGTGGTTCTTCACTGTCACTGTATCTGTTATGAAAGCTGCTGATTAATACTGGTTGTGATTAATCAGCATCAGTGTGTTAATTAATTCCAACATGTCTAAAGGTGCAGGAGGTAGGCAGCCAGTGATTGGATGGAATGAAAACAGGTAATTCTTTTGAAGTAAAATATAAATATGATTCTGATATATTAAACAGGAAGATAGAAAAGAGTCCTGCTGCTCTTAGAAAGTAGAGTGCATCAGTTATGTTGGATTTTTTGAGATAAAATATGCTATTGAGTGGAACTTGCATGCTGAAGTTGAAAAGGAAAACATTGATTGGTGATTATGAAGTGAAACATATTTCATGTACAATGACATCAATATCATCACTGAAATGTAATGTAATAGATATCCCTTTTCTAGGTCTCCCAGCAGCTTTTCAACATGAGCTTTATTTAGGAGCTGTCTGGTTATCTTTGACATTTAAAGATCAATCAGAGGATTATGTCAAAAAAAAATCTAAATTGCAAAATCTGAATTTGATAAGAAAATCAAATTCCTTCCTGTCTGCTACCATCATATTCAAAGTAAAACAATTTGGAAAATTAAAGCAACTGTGGAAGTGTTTAGATGGGGTCCTCTATTCAGTTTTAAACCTGCAGATCCATTGCGAGTAAAAAATAAAGATCTGAACTAATTAACATAGAATCATGGAAATAGACTGTTAGGGACCTCAGGAGGCTATGAAATCTAACTGCCTGATCAAGGCAGGATTGTCTGTGAAAGGACTACCACAAAAAATTGTTTTTGACCCCTCTTGAAAATTTCTAGTGATGGACATTCCACATTTTTAATAGAATATCTATTCTAGAGCTTAACCACTCTCATAGTTAGAAAAGTATCCAATCTAAATATACTTTGTTGCAATTTAAGACTATTGCTGTATTTATCTGAATCCAAGATACCCCTCTGCCTGCTCCCTGGAGGCAGCAGCTTGCTGGAGGCTTCATTCCCCCGCCCTCATCATTGTTGATGGGCAATTGGCTAGTATGTTGTAATTTTCCATGTTTAGAATCTAATTATTGGAGGGTCACCTTAAATTTGTCTCCCCAAAAGCTGCATTGTGAAAGCAAGGGGGCAAGTGATGGGAAAACAGGGATGGGGGGCAGGCAGTGGCGATTCAACCACTATGGGGAGCAGGTAGTCTGACCACCACCCCTAGGCACCTGCCTCCACCTCTTGCCCGCTTGTGTGTCCTTCTCCACAACTTGCTCCCTGGCCATTTGTCCCTCTGCTGCCTACCCCGCTATTTGCCTCCCCACCTTCCCCCTATTTGCCTTCCCAATGCCTTCCACCTCCTGCTGCTGCTATCCTCAGCAGATTTGGGCACAGGGGAAGTCCCAGAACCACTCCTGACTGCCTCTAGCTTTGGCTTCTGCTCCTGTTCCTACTCCTGTTCCTGCTCCTGCCCTGAGCTGCAGAAATCATCTGTGCCTGGAGCCCAGCTCAACTGGCGATGGCATCAGCACAAGCAACTCCTTCATGTGTTTGCTCCCTGCCAAGCTCCCCTTTTCTAGTCTTCATCTCTGGCAGGGAACTGGGCAGGGAAGGAGGAATTGGCATGCTGCTGCTGCTGTCCCTATTTGCTGCTCCCTTTACAGCTGCTCCCCACAGCTGGAGTGGCCTGACTCTCAGCTAATGCTTTTGATCTACTTTTGCCCTGCACTGTGGGGAGCAGCTGTGGCACTGCCCAAATTCCTACTTCCAGACTACTCCAGGACAGCAGGGGAACAGGGAGGAGGGGTGGAGTGGAGAGCTGGGCAGGGAAGGAGAAACCTGCTGCTATCACCACTGTCCCCAGCTGAGCCAGGCTACTTGCACAGCTGCTCTCCACATTTCTCAGCTGGAGAGGTCTGATACTCAGCTCTACAATGAGGCTTGGTTTACACTATGTTGAATGAGTGAAAAAAAATCTCTGTCTCGGCATTGAGTAAATGCAGTATGTCTTGTCCTGTCCACTGTTTATACAAAGGTACAGCAGTGCAGTGTGGCTCTGCACCTGGGGCAGGTGCCTGGGGCAATGGTGGCAAAGTGATCAGCCACCACTGGGGCAATAGCAACTTTTCTGCCGCCCCACAAAGGGAGTGTACAAGGCCATTGCTCTAGTTGCTTCCCTCAGTCACACTACTGGCATAATCTATCAACATCCACTCTATAACAAATCTTTTTCTCTTGGAAAACTATTATCAAAAACCTCCTCAGTCTTCTCTTCTTCAGACTAAATAGTTCCAGTTCTTTCAACTGGCATTATATCTTGCATGTCATGTTTGCTGGGCCCTTGGCTCGGTTATACGAGCACTCTTGGAGCTCTGGACAAGTGCCAGAGGACTGGAAGGTGGTCAATGTGGTTCCCATCTTTAAGAAGGGGAGGAAAGAGGACCCAGAGAACTACAGGCC
>JAGPOW010003395.1:6096316-6120391 GCA_030014935.1 Caiman crocodilus | reverse complement strand
GGTCACAAGTTACTGGAGAGCAGGTTCAGGTTGGACATTAGGAGGCACTACTTCACAGTTAGGGTGGCTAGGATGTGGAACCGGCTTCCTAGGGAAGTTCTTCTTGCTCCTACCTTGAGCACCTTCAAGAATAGATTAGATAGGTACTTGGCTGGGGATCTGTGACCCTGGCACTCATTCCTGCCATTGGCGGGGAGTTAGACTAGATGGCCTGCTCTAGGCCCCTTCTGACCCTAGATACTATGATACTATGACATACAAGAAGTCAAACCTTGGTCACCAAAGAGAGAGAGAGAGAGAGAGAGAGATGATCATTTTGTTACTATCCTCTGAAATGTGTTATCCAAAATGACACCAGTGCTGAATAGAGGAAAGACTCACTTCCTGTTACCTGCCTGGTGATATGCTTGTTAATACATCCCACTCTGTTCCTGGCTCTCATTGCAAAAGCAAAATGCTGTTGACTCATATTCAGTTTGTGGCTCATTATAGATCCCAGTCTTTTTTTCTGTAGTATTGTAGTTTGGATCTATTCCCTACTTTGATTGTTCTTTGTATTTGTCCTTAACAGGTTTCATCCAATTTTATTTCACACAGTTTCTCCAGTTTATTGAGATCATTTTGCGTCCTGAATCTATCCTCCAAAGCCACATCCTACTTATTTGGCATCATCCACAAATTTGCTGTCTGCACTCAATTCTATCCTCTGAGTCATTATGAAGATATTTAACAGTACTGGACCTAGGGCAGGCCCCTAAGGGAACAGACTTCATACTGCCTCCTAGTTAGAAGTCAAACCTTGGTCAGACTTTTGGAATATGATGATACAATTACTTTGCAAGCATTTTATTTGGGCTGTGTGCCATTATCTTACTTATGAGAGTATTATGGGAGACTGTATCACAAGGCTTGCTAAAGTCAAGTTATATCACATTGCTGCTCTTCCCTCATTCACGAAGTAAGTCACCATTTATCTTAGTAGTGTTGGTGTGATGTTGTAGCTGTGATGGTCCAAGAAATATGAAACAGATTTTTTTTTATTTGCATATGGTGATGTATACAGACCATTTTTCTCTCTGTTGCTTCTCTCAAGCTGTGTCTGCTTCTTTCCTAGACCTGAGGAAGCTCCACTCTGTGCCCAAAAGCTTGTGCCCAAAAACTTGTTTAACATCTCTCAACTATACCATTGGTCCAATAAAAGATACCACCCCCAAAATCCTTGCCTCTTGCATTGATGTGGGAAAACCAAGAAATCTAAAAATGGCATTCATATAGAAGAAGTATACCCTGACTTGATATCTACACAGAGTTGTCATTCTGAAAAGAAAATCACATAATATTGCATCCATGTTCCTGAAGATGCCATCCAAGAATACAGAGAAAACTTTGATATGAAAGTTTTTAACCCTTCCTCTCACCAGAGAGAGAGAGAAAGAGAGAGATGAGAGAACTCAGGTAAAATCAGCTCAACTCTCAGCTTTTGATCTTTGAGAGTTTAGCACCTTATTTTAAACCCCATTGAGGAAGAAATAGTAACCAGCACAACCATGAAGTATGTTATCAAAATTTTAAAATCTTCCCCAGCAATTTCACCATTGTGTTTGGTTGGCTGAAGAGCAGGGATTATTACATAAAACCTAAAATATCACCTGTACAATTCTCAGGCAGACTGTGACTTCAGTGCAAGACTACTTCTGTGTACAGTTGATCAGAAATTTTTCACTGAAACAAGTTTTTGATTATTTTTTTTTCTAAATCAAAACATTTTGCATAGCACCTTGACTTGAGGAATTTCTTTTCACAATTTATTAAGTGTTAAGAGAATATCATTCCACTTTTAAATTTTCTTAAATGAATATTTAGAATTTTTGTAAAATAGTAAAATTTCCCAGAAAATGGATAATTTAATTACCACCAAGCTCCGTTACTAAGTTTTGCTTTTGGTGAATTTCAAATGGATATGGGGGAATAGAGGTCATTGGTTGGATAAAAATGGCTTTATTCTTTCCCTCAAATTCTGGTTTTGGATAGGTTTTGTATGATCTTAACGTCATTGTGATACCCACTACCCAAGTGACCTCTGGCTCATTCTGGATGGCTTATCATAGATTCACAGATGCTAGGGTCTGAAGGGATTTCAACAGATCATCAAGTCCAAAACCCTGCCTAGGCAGGAAAGAGTGCTGGGATCAGATGACCCCAGCCAGATGCCTATCCAGCCTTCTCTTAAAGACACCCAAGTTAGGGGAGAGCACCACCTCCTTTGGAAGCCCGTTCCTAATTTTAGCCACCCATACTACAAAGTTTTTCCTGCTATCTAGCCTACATCTGCTCTCTGTCAGTTTGTGACTGTTTTTCCTTGTTACCCCGAGAGGTGCCCTGGTGAACAGAGCCTCTCCGATCCTTTGCTGCACCCCACTAATAAATTTGTAGGTGGCCACAAGATCACTTCTCAGCCTTCTCTTGCAGAGGCTGAAGAGGTCCAGGTCCCTCAGTCTCTCCTCATAGGGCTTTTCCTGTAAGCCCCTAACCATATGAGTGGCCCTCCTCTGGTCCCTCTTGAGTCTATCAACATCCTTCTTGAAGTACGGAGCCCAAAACTGGACGCAGTACTGTAAATGCAGTCTGAACAATGCAGCATAGAGGGGAAATATTATTCCTTGGTTCTATTTCTCATGCATCTGCTGATTCATGATAAAGTGCAGTTAACTTTGCTGATGATTTTGTCACACTGAAGACTCATGTTCATATTGGAGTCCACTATGACTCTGAGATCCCTTTTCACTTCTGTGCTGCTGAGGGTCACTTCGCAGCCAGTAGGTCTGCTGAATATTTTTGTACCCTAGGTGTAGCACTCTGCTCTTGTCTTTGTTGTACTGCATCCTATTGTGTACTGCTCACTTTTCTACCTGTCCAGGTCTGACTGCAATCATTCCCTACCCTCCAGAGTGTAAACTTCACCCCACAATTTAATATCATCTGCAAACTTGGACAGAGAACACTTCAGGCCCACATCCAAGTCACTGATGAAGATATTGAAGAATACAGGTCCAAGGACTGAACCCTGTGGGACCCCACTGCCCACATCCTTCCAGGTTGATACCAACCCAACTATTACCACTCTCTGGGTGTGATCACTAAGCTAATTTGCCACGCACTGGACTGTGTAAACATCTATGTCACAGCCTCTTAATTTATTTATGAGAATGGGATAAGATACTGTATCGAAGGAAAATCCAAGAAAACAACATCCACCTCTACTCCTGTGTCTGAGCATGTTGTGACCCTGTCATAAAACAAAACCAGACTGATCAGGCATGATCTACCTGCTACAAATCAATGCTGGTTTCCCTGCTGCATTATTTTTCCCACTGGAATCCCACGGATATGGTCCTTCATAATCTTTTTGTCTCGGGCGGCCGGAGCCATCCAGAGGATCGCTAAGTTAATCGGACGTCAGGCGGCCGGTGATGGAGAGGCAAGACAGTTTATTGGTTTTAAAAGATTATTTTACTTACGCCACGTGGAATGGCAGTGCAGGCCTCAAGGTAGCTTGCTTGGGTTGTCACGGATAATCAAACGAATTGCGAGTTAACGAGTTTTTGAATGAAAGGAACCTGCAGGATAATGAGGGTACATCAAGAGGACCCGGTGATGGGGAGATATTGGTGGGTGATCAGTCTGCCAAGTTTCCTTGGTCACGCTACAGAGATTCTCCATGTTTACTCTGTCGCATGCTCGGAGGTCTCCAACTTGGGCGGGAGCTGCATGAACTTTTATATGTCTGGAGTGGCCAATAACGGGCTGCTAGGTAGGAATAACTGATGAAGTGGAACGTGACCAAATTTGGGGTAATGGCTCCATGCGGTCTATTGTGACTTGGACACTCAACTGATTTGGTTATGACACTTTTCAAAGACTTTTCCAAGGATGGAGGTGAGACTGACTGGCCTATAATTACTTGGATCCTCCCTCCTCCCTTTCTTGAAAATAGGGACCACATTGGCCCTTTTCCAGTCCTCCAGGACCTAATCCCAGTGCCACAAGTGCTCAAACAGCTGTGCCAGTGGTTCTGCTATGATACCAGCCAATTCCTTCAGTACTCTTGGATGCAGCTCATCTGGGCCTGCTGACTTGAACACATCCAGTTCATCCATGTGACTGCACCTAGTCAGAATTGACAGTTTGGTGGGCTGGTGTTCTTCTGATGCCCATCTAAGAACCCATTAGAAGACTTATCTTGAGCCCTGTTCAGGAGCACTGAGGCAAAAAAGTCATTGAATATCTCAGCATTGTCCCCCCTGTCTGACACTAATTGCTCCTTTTTGTTCCGTAGGGGACCTGTGCTGCCCTGCACCTTCCTTTTACTTCCTACATACTTAAAAAAAAGACTTTTTGTTGTCTTTAATTAGTGTTCTAGTCTCAGGTCTGTAGTTGCTTTGGCCTTTCTAACTGCATCCCTGCAAGTGCGGGCCAAGTCTAACTTTTCCTCTTGGTGTGGTGGTCTGTAGCAGACCCCCACCACCAAGCCCCTTTCCAGTCGACCTCCATGTATCCTAACCCACAATGCTTCAACTTTCTCTTCCATTTTGATTCGGGTAGATGTATATGTGTATGTCCTTTACATAGAAAGCAACCCTGCCGCCTTTCCACTCTACTCCTGTGTTGTCTGTACAACCTGTAGCCCTCAATGCGAGCCACTCAGTCATGGGTAGGGTCCTACCAAGTTTCCATTAGCCCCACTAAATTGAAGTTATTGTTTGCAAGCAGGAGTGTGAGTTCTTTCTGCTTGTTCCCCATGCTCTTAGCATTAGTATAGAGTCACTTGAACCCTCCAAATTGTGCCTTTGGTGCCCCTACATGCTAATCCCCAGAGGGCCCCTAGGTACTTATCTGGGGTGTACTGCTGCATGTCTTGTAATTTGTAGATTCTAGACTCTGTCCGTCTCCTGTCTCCCCATCCCCCGTTGTACTCAATTTAAAGCCTGATGTAGGAGGTCAGCCAACCTGTAAGAAAAAAGACTCTTACCTTTTGCAGAGAGCTACAGCCCATTGTGTCCCAGGAGGTCCCTTGCATGGAAATACGGATCATGGTCCAGGAATTATGGATGGCCTCTGGTCATCCTGGTATTTCAAGACTGCAGAGATTTAGAGGTGCTTTGGCCATGGCACATAATCTGTTTGTTTTAGCCCTGCTTGTTATACACTGGAGTGGGTGAATAGAAATAGGTGGACAGGAGCCATTATGTTGGTGATGGTTGCTAATGGTTTTATATGAATGTTTTTAGTGATTGCTTTTTTTTCTGAAGAAAACAAAACCAAAAATGTGCTTTTTGGGCTGGGGGAAAGGACAGCACTGTTGGCACTCCTCTGGAAGAAAGACTGCAGGTTTCTCTGTGGCATTGATCTACATATAGGCTGCCATGTTCACGTTCCCCTGTGTCCCTCAAAGAGGACAGGGAGACATTTTTTCTGAAAACAGCAGTCATACAAGTCACCAGGATATGACATTCAATATCAGTTTGTCTTAGATTTAACAAAAGTAATAGTTCTTGACTGTTTACACAGAAGAAAACAATGTTTTATCGCAAGGTGTTAAAAATTAAGCACCTGATACAGAACTGATGCAATATCTGTGCTCTTAATTCATATCCCTGCTATCCATTCTAAAGTTACCTTGCTCTTTGCATGGTACAAATCTCTTGGGTTATTAACACTCAAAGCTGTCTATTTGTTCAACTTATCAGCATTCCCTTTGGGAGTGACCTATCTTTTGAGAAAATATATTGTCAAGCAGAAAAAAAAATGCTATTTGCTCTTTGAAAGTTTGCATGTTGTTTCTTCCCTTATATACTTGGCTGCACTTTTTCAGGATCTATATCAGAGCTGTATATCAGCTCTGATGCATATATACTCATACAAGTGACTATGAATCAATATTTTCACTTTAGTAATAAAATACCCTACTCTTCCCAGAACTGTTGTTTAAACAATCCAATCAACATGGCATTTAAATTAGTGCTCCCAGGGCACATCTACATGTTTATTAATGTGCCATAGTTATGGCACATTAAGTTTAGAACTTGTATAACCAAGTACTAAATCAATGAGTAGTAACAGGCACAACTGCTCAATAGTGCTGGTGCTTGCCTTTTTAGTGACGCTACTGTACATTAGCCTAATAATACCGCTCAGTAGCGTATTAGCACTTTTTCTGCCATGACATGCTACTGTGCAGTACTATTAGGTTACTGTGCATTTAGGCAGGGTTTTGATTACATTCTAACTCTTGGGGGGCAGTCTGTGGCTGCTGCCTGAGGTGCAGGGCCGGCCAGAAAGGCTCTTGTCTTATGGGGGAGCTCTCATTTTTTATAGGGGGAGAGAGGGGCTCAGTCCCCTCAAGGTCCTCTGTAATTCAAACCTTGCATTTAGTGTCTCATCCAGATGTGTCCCCAGTGTTGCAAAGTTTGCAAACGCTAATTCAGGTGAATTTGTATTAGCAAAAGTGGAAATATTCCTTTTAGTAATATAGGGGCGAGTTGCGACAGAGAAAGTAGAGACACTAAAGATAGCAGGGAGAAATGACAAGGGAGCCATGGGTCTAATACTCCTTATATACTGGCTGACAGACTACAAGCAGCCCTGGGGCAATACAGACAGCTCTTACAAAAAAGGAGGTAGAAGTATTTTTCTTCAGCGCTTCTCTAGTGCCATCTGACACATTCCACTTCTCCCCATGTTCGACAAGCGGAACGCCTCCAGGGGCACAGTATGCCTCTCTGGTTTGCAGAACCATAATAGAGCCCCCAAGTGTTTGGTGATTTCACTCTACTGAATTCAGTGGAATTAGGAGGGGGCCCATTGTGAGGTCAATAAATATCTGCTGGGCAAAATAAGAATTTTTCTGTGAAGTTAATAGAAACCCCTCTTCCTATGACACTTGTTTTAGTATTCAGTGGGTTTCTATGATGTGGTCAAATGCATGAGTACTATAACTATTTTCACCTAAGGAATGGTAAGATTTAAAAAAAAAATAAAATTTGCTACTTTTACTCATGGGAGGCACTATACGCCTCACAATCTCATACTATCTCTATAGACATCAACACAAATATAGCCAAGGAGTAAGATTATACACGCAACAAAAAGATGGCAAAACCTGGCTTTAATGTGGATTTAATCTGGATTTCAATGGAAAGACTTGGTTTTTACTTTTGACCACTTTGACTAATTGCTGTAACTTGTGTAAATACTATTTTCTTGCTTGCGCAAGAAGATTGAGGATGGGATAAACTTTATCTTTGTAAAAAGGACAAATGTGATTAAAAAAAAAAGTACTATTACTAACTAATGCTGGCACCCCTGTCCCATCTGTCTTTTATCTTTAACATGGTACTTGTTTTTAAATCAGCTGCTCAGTGGTATTCAGTCTTTTCCCTATTGGAAGTCATTTGGAGCCCCCAGGATGTCCCTGCCTTCCAGCTTGGCCCTACTACCTATTAGCAATATGTGAAGGGCAGCTTGTGTGCAGCTTTCCAGTTTTGTTCATTTAGTCTTTACTCAATGCCGATTCTGTCTAGTGTGTAGGCAGGACTTTCAAAAGCATGCCAGTGGAATTTAACTTTTTGATTAAATGAGAACAGAGTAGGTCAATGTTGAATGCTTCTGAAAATAATATCTATGGACCTCAGCCATGCAAGGACATTCTTATGTGTTTTACTCTATGTGCATCATGAATTGTCCCATAGACTAAAAAGGAACTACTTAGGATGCATGAAGTCAAACACAAGCATGTGTCTGTCCTTGGAGGACTGAGGCCATAATGTGTGTGCCTTCTTCCCAAAGAGATTTTTCTCAGGGCTTGTGTACCCTTTCCTGGTACATAAGCTATAAGCAAATAAGAGGAATAAGAAAACAAAAAGCTATGTACCAATCCATAATGTACCAGGGTCTGTTTTTTCCCCATATAAAATGCCTTCTTCACCATGTTTGATGACAACTAACTTTAGCACTTCAAAATGGAACAGCAATAGAAAAGTATTTTTTAAGTTCTTTTTCCTTCTTTTTGTCTACAATTCTTCATTTTCTGCTTTTTTATTATTCCTAAACTTTATCTGTGATGAGTAAAAAGCTCTGGAGGAGCAGGCTCAAAGTAGCTGTCAAGCAGATTTTTCCTAAAGTAAAAGGTGCTGACAGACAAAAGAACTATGACATGAAAAATTTATAACCAAATTTCTCAAAACAGAAAAGGGGCAAAACCACCTCACATATTAAATGCCAAATCTTCATGCATATCTGTTTCAGTGATGATTCAATGGCAAAATAACTTTCAAAATGTTTTATGGTCCAAAGAAGCTATAAAGTAGCTACACTTGTCATTTTAGTAGACTAAAATCAGAATTATACTAATATTCAGTGGGGTGACAGCAATATATTATCTTGTCAAGGAAGAGATTCGAGTTTGTAAGAATACATTGTAGGTTAGTGATAGAAGCTGTATCTAAATGCATTTAATTACATAAATAATAATAATGTAATGATAAACTATAAAAATGTTTTTTAATACTAGACTTCACATACACATACACACGTACATATCATAGCTGGCAAAGACTGGTAAGCGTATATTAGGCTAAAGTCAACTTCAACATAGTACATGTTTTTTTTTATATATATACAGATATTTCTTTCCAATTAAAATGGATATAAGTTTTTTTTTTCAAACTAAAATGAGCTATGAAGTAAGTTTTCAGGATTCAGTATTGAGAGTGGAAGAGGAAAACCTATGTGAATTGGTCAGTTGTAAGGTGGTGTAAGTCCTCAGCCTGATGTGGCTTTAAATATGGCAGATGTGTTCTAGGATCTGTGTAGTATTTCCAATAATATTGTAATTGCAGAAGCCACTAGTGAGAACTCATCTGGAGTACTGTGCACAATACCTATGCCAGACATCTGCTCCAACACGTGCTAATCAGCACACCCTGGAGCAGACTTGCGCTAATTAACACATCCCAGGAACCTCCACATCACATGTATTCGGTGTCCTTATGCTTCAAAATGGTGGTGGGGGCACTTTAACTAAAGCTTATCAAATGACCTTTAGTTAAAGCACCCCTGCTGCCCTTTTGGAGTGTGGGATGCTAAATACATGTGATACTGTGAGCCCTTTAGTTAGAGTGGTTTTGGAGCCTTTTTAATTAAAACACCCCCTGACCCTGAAGCACGTGTAAAAAAGGGAAGAAAGAAAAAAGAAAGAAGAATGGAAACGGGTGCTGAGTAAGGTTACCACAATAATTAAGAAAATGGAAGAGACTGAAGAAAATGGAGAAGAGATGAGGAGACTTTAGCTTTTTTTGCCTAGCATAGGGAAGGCTAAGAAGGGCATAATAGATACACCAAGGTAGGAGAAAGAGATAATCAAGTTATGGGAAAATGATGGCAAAAGAGTGTGACTTGGCCATGAATATTTAAACTGGAAATTAGAAGGAGGCTTTTAACAATTATGAGACTAGGTTCTGGGACTGCTTTGCAGTGTGAATAGAGGAGACCAAATGTCTTACTAGTTTGAAGATTAATTTTGACCATTTAAAAAAAGAGATTGTATATTGTGGTTGCCTGGAACAGGTGGTGACTTACTGTCCAGGAGGCCTCTTCCGCTTTTGTTTCCTATTTTCCAATGGTCAGTTTTCCAAAATCAGATAAAAGGACCTTCAAGTACTACAACCTGTTCCTGAAATCTTCTGCTAATATCTTTGATTTTACAATGATATTTTACTAACATGATACTCCTATCCTACAAAGCACCTAAAATATGCTTAAATTTACCCCATCATCAATTAGATTAAGTATTTTTTTAACAAGGGATGAAAGAGCACTCCTGTGAAATCAAACATGCACTTAATTTTCTTTTAAAACAGAACCTTAAAAAGCAAGATCCAGACAAACAACAGAAAAAAACCAGGCAAGAAGCTGACCCTTTAAAACGGAACCATCTACCTGGAGGCCAATGGGCTGCAATCAGCCCTTGCGGCATTAATCCGTGGCCTCCAGGCTCCCTGTCTGGGTGCTGCTCCTCCTGTCAGTCTCTTGCTGCTGCTTCAGGGTTTCTAGACTTTCCATTCTTCCTCTAGTTTCTATGTCCTATCCCAACCATTGCGGGTAGGGTAGGGAAGCACAGGCTGAAAGACAAGATGGACTTGGGGCTACCAGTGGTGCAGGGGGCATGCCACAGGGCATGACACATGACATTGTGTGGCCTCCACCCACTCAGGAGTTGGAAAGCACTGCTGTAAAATGATCTCCCAATTTAGTGAGATTCAATGAAGTTGTAATCATGGGAACCAGAACTACACAGGACCTGATTTTCCACTTTTCCTGGGAGTCTGTGAACTCAACATTTGTTTTCATTCTGAACTTTAAGGAAAATAATAATATTGAAATGTTCCATTAAAAAAAGAAAAATTGGAAAAATGCTGGTTTAATAAAAACACTTCATTCTGATTTGTTCTTATTTTGGCTTAATATGTTTAAATATTTTACTTAACTTTTTCTTTAATATTATTTAATTTATTTCAAAATGAAAAAATCAAAACATTTTATTCCCAAACCAATGTAAAAGAAATTTCAACGTTATTAAAATGTTACTTACATTTTTTTTATTTCAAAATGAAATTGATTCAAATTGACACATCCTTGCAGAAAGTTTTTCTCTAAAAGAAACTACATTTTCAAATAGAAAAATATTATTTTGGAAAATTTGCTACCAGCTCTAATTGACATTTTACTGGCTTTGCAGAGGCAATGATGAAGTGCTTATAATATATAAAGTGCCGACAAACACACGAACAAAATTAGCAACATAGAGGAAAAATGTCTCTAATCTCTTTCAGTTATCCTAACCTCGGGGATTACTTAAAATAATGGAATAAAAGAGAGAAGAGGGCTAACTATTGAAAATTAGCTGCAGAAAATAATACTGAATTTTAGACATTGAGTAGCAAACAGTTCGTAGGAGGCAAGGATTTTTGTAGGTCATATCTTTTATTGGATCAATTGCATGTTTGGGGTAGACCAAGGCAAACTTTCAAAATTCAGTGCTACCAGAACTATTTGTAGGTTTCTTCTGTTCTCTTCTTGGTTTTTTGTTTCAATTGTTCAAAAATAGCTGCTTGTGGAAATGCTCTGAAAGCAAAATACAGCCACTTTCACTGATCCACTTTCATATTATGTAGCAAATTAGACTTACTGGATGCCTATACACAAGCAGGGAGCTGCTCGGATGTGCTGTAATTACAGCACATCAGAGCAGACTTAATTAATTGAGTCTGCTGGAGTTTGGCAGTTACTGTGCCACAGCAGCCTCCAACATCTTGTCTATCAGCGTCCCATGCTTCAAAATGGCAATAGGGGTGCTTTATCTAAAGCTCATTAGATGTCAAGGAGATATGGGAATGCCAGGAGGCATTTTACTCATTTGCCCAACAAAGGCATTTCAGGGTAAGAGGCAGCAGAGAACACTGTACAGAGTTACCCTGGATGCAGTAAAAGATGATGATGAATGGTATATTGAGGCTGGTGTTCTGGTAATAGAGGTGAGGCTGCAAAAAATGATGCATTTGTTTGATTGAGTACAAATCAAACTTAGCATGCTGTTTGTATTATTATTATTATGCCTATTTTTCAGGCATCAACACAACTTTCTAACCTTTCTTGACCTTCTAAGATACCAGGGCCAATAATGACTAGTTTCCCAGAAAAAAAAATTACTTTGGTTCTAATTCTGGATATAACATTGCATTCACCTGAAATAGGAAATAGAATAAGGTGTCTTTATATGCAAACATGTCCTATTGATTTAAAAATCCAGGCTGGCAAAATACAGAGGAGATATTTAAAATGTGCATAGTGCATGAAATTACCTCACATTACGGGTAATGCATGCCTTGTAGCAATTATGTCACTTATGCTTACACTAATTAAGTGTTGATGTGTGAGCACTAAGTTGCAATGATGTTGTTAACTAATGTACATAAATATTCCCTTTAAACTGTAATTGCACTTTGCCATAACTTAAAAGGAGGCATGCTCATTTGAAGCATACAATTCTTTACCTTATGGAAGAGATCACAAACTTCAGGCTGCCAACAAATGCAATGCTCTAGCCCTGTATTTTTAAGTCAAAATGAAATAAAATGCTTTTGTCATGGCTGCTATAAGTTACAATCCTGTCAGAAGCATTTACATATTCCCCTATTTACAAGGACAGCAGTGATACACAGGGTAAACCAGTTCAGCCCATAGAGGCTGAATTTCCCAAACCTGAAGGATGCAATGTGACTTAACCCACAATTTATCCCCAGTAGACATTAACTGCACTGCTTTTCTGTCGAAAGAACAGAGCTGATCTGGGAAAAATTTGTAGTTTTCTACCCAGTTGCTGAACTCAAGATTTATGATGGTCTAATGTGATTTTATTTTTTTAACACCAGAGCTCCAATCTCTGCCTGTTTCCCTGGAACTCAGGCTATAGAAGAATCAGAACAGTTGGTGTTATCCAGAATAGCTTCTCCAACCAGTGCAACTGCAATGCTGTAAAGCATCTGTAGCTTGAAATCTGCTCTTGAATCCACAGGGTATTACAGGGTATTACAGACGCACATTAACCTCATTTTAAGTCTGATAATAACAACCCTCTGAAAATGGTTTGTGTGAAACCATTTCTGTGGATAAAGAAGGAGATACCAATGCACTTTATGGCATCTAAAAAAGTTTATTTTCTCACACTAAGAGGAAAAGGAGGAGGGAAAAAATTATTATAATTATTAAACGATGCTACCTGAGTGACAACTGGTGCCCAGTAAATTTCCTATCCATAGGCAAACTGAACCCTACCTGGGAGAAAAAAAACAGGAGTATTATGTTTAATGTATGAAACTCTTTTAAATCTAATTTTGAATTATCCTTCATTCAGGAAAGGATTCCTATTTGGGAAAGCAGTTAAGATCAAGCTTAATTTTAGGGGTATTGGCTGTAGCTGTCTTGGTCTAAGGACATCAGCAAACAAAGTTCTTTGGGTAAATACACTGAATGGATCCAGATCAGACCATGACAAGAAATGTAAAACCTGCCAACATATCTCCACCAGTCCCACAATAACTACACCCCACAATAGAACCAACACCATTCCTGGAACTTATACTTGCACCTCTAGAATTGTAATACATCTCATCCAGGGCACTAACTGTCCTGATGGAAAATATGGAGCAGAAACCAAACAACTGCATACCAGAATGAATGCACACCTAAAATCTATCGAAAACAAGAATACCCAATTACCTGTGAAGGCACGTTTCTCACAAGAGAACTACTCTCTCGCCAATCTCTCAATTCTAATCCTCGAAGGGAATTTCCAAAATACCTTTCGCTGACAAGCCTACAAGCGTAACTTCATCAATCTATTGGATACAAAAAATCATGGACTAAATATAGACACTGGGTTTATGGCACATTATAACCTGCCTTACATCTGATATCCCAAATAACCTCTCTACTATTTACCATCTACATGTTATCACCGGGTCTACAGTCCTCATTCCCTCCCTACCCTCATCTATTTCTCACCCATTGACTGCCTCAATTTTCATTTTCACTGACTGGTATTCTTGCATACTGGCCTCTGACTTCTATTCTAGTCAATCCCATCCAGGAAGAGCTCAGCAAAACTGCAGAAACTTCCTCAGCCTGAAGAAGGGTGTTTGTACCCGAAAACTTGCAAAGAAGAATTTTTTCAACTCCTTTAGTTGGCCTCCTAAAATATATAGACTTAAGTTTAAGCACATATGCAAAACATGCCCAACTGCTGTCCTGAATGGGGACAGACGGCAATATGCGTTGATCTTCTTGAATCAGGGCCTATGTGGTTTGTGATCAAAAACAAATATGCTTTGTGACAACATGCAACATTTGACTAAGTTTTCAAAGGGATAATTCTCAAGTGCAGAGTGGACTTTTGATGGAGAAAGAGAGAGCAGTATGTGACATATGAGACCATTTTGATCTGCAAATGGATGTTTTGACACAATTCTGTTTCATGACAACCTTAAAAATGTTTTGGTTCTGTTCCAAAGCCAAATGAAAAAGAAAAAAAATTGAATCCTTGAAAGTTGTTACAAAAAGGAATGGTAATGTTCAAACCAATGCTAATACTAACTAAAAATAGTCCCAATAGTATTGCATGTCTCCAAAAAGAAAAGATGATATCAAATACCATGTTACAGTCTAAAATAACTATGTTAAGATGCTAGGTAACATCATTATTTGTTGCATTTTTGAATGCAGTGAATACATAAAATACTCAAACTTTTGTATGATGAAATCCATTTATACAGATAGGTGGATGAATAAGGCAGATACATTGATACATTACAGTACATGTACTCCTTGAATCTGAAAACTTGTTATGTACACAACAGAAAAAAAATAAAACATTGAAGTCAAGATTCCAAGCCTGTGTAGATCTTAAATCCATCAGGGATACCATGTCCCCAGTGGCTTCTTGGAACATGTTTCAAAGCTCATAGCAGATGCATAACATCTCTTAGGAATTTAAACCTACTGTAAGAGATGTTTAGAGGACCAGAAAGAACACAAATAATTCAGGAAAAAGCTATTTCTAACAAGAGGAGCAATCTTACTACAGATGTAAAAAGTAAGTTTTTCTCTGTAGGCATTGTAGTAATTCATGAAGGGAAAAACTTTAAAGTGTTCAAAGATTAAGATAAATGCTCAATATTTAGGATACTTCTCCTAGTATAATCCAAATAATCCAACCTTCTTTATTCCAGAAAATAGGCTTTAAATATTGCTGATTTTACTGCAAGCTGGACTATCACAAGAATAGTTTTCTTTGAAGTATTTTTTTATTTTGCCTTTGGTCTTTGCCAAAACCTAGGAGTGGGGAAGCACTGGAAAAGTGAAAGAGACAAACTAAAAAAAGTTCATCTAACTTTTCTCTGTAAAAGAGTCATTTTGATTGTTGATGTTCAAGTTAGCACTTGATTTATCCGAGCATTTCCACTCCCCCTGTCCAAATTAAGTCTATCAATACAAAAAATGAATGACAATATATTACAAAGGATATTATTATTTTGAAATGGAGCAAATGTTTGCTTTAAAACTTGAGAGAAGTTCCAGTGTGGCATAAGGTGTTTTGAGGAATCAAGAAAGAAGGGAGCTCCCTGGTGTCCCATGCTGCTTCCCCAAAGAGACACAACTTAATCCTTGAGCAATTGGCTGGCTGGCTACAACTTGATTAGGGGTAAATGCAGAATAAATATACCTCTCAGGTAGCAGACCTTATTCTCTAATGGGTATGTAATTCTTTGTATATGTTAGCTGAGTCCCGTCCATTAATAACTCTTAATGCTAGGATGGTATTCTGCCATGCTACTGCTGCATGGGTATGAGAAGGAGGGAGGCAGCTACTGTCTGTTTTCCAGACCATACATGCATAATGGGTCAGAATTTAGGTCTAGCTGTGACCATACATAGAACAACAAAGAGTAGAGAGAAACTTTACAATCGGCCATGAGTAAGGAAAGGCCACATCATCCCAGAAGCAGTCAACAGAATGAACAATGACAGGGGCCAGAAGCAGCTATCACCTTTGTGCTGTCATGAAATTGTTTATAGCAGCCCAAAACCCAAGAAAACAGATGTCCATGCCCCTTGTCATGCCAACAATGTCCAAATTGTAGCTTCAACAATAGGTGGGAAAATGTGTGTGGAAAAATAAGCCCAATTTCCTCAGCATCTCCTAAGAAGTCAAGCGTCACAGCCCTCTCATCTTTTTTGTCTCCTTCTGCTGGACACTCCCAGTTTGTCCACATCCTTTCTGCAGTGGGGGGCCCAAAACTGAACACAGTACTCCAGATGTGGCCTCACCAGTGTTTAATAGGGGGAATGACTTACTGGTAACACACCTATCAATAGGGTGGTCATCATAGAGGACATAGAGTCTGGTTGTCTTCTGTTTTCTATTGAGAGGACATAAAAGCATTGGGTTCTGTATCAATAGAGGCCAGAGTAGCAGAAAACTGGAATGTCCTCTATGATGGCCATTAGGGCTGTGTGAAGCTTTGGTCCCTGATTTGATTTGGCAGAGATTCAGCCTGATCGTAGTTGAATTACAAGACCCTTTAATCTCTCTGCATCAAACTGGGACCCTCTGAATAGATTCAGAGAGATTCAGAAAGAAGCAAAGATTTGGATATAGAGATGGCTTTAAATGTTTTTTCTACATACCTCTAGGTAGCAGGGGCTTGTTAGTGCTGCAATGCTGGGTGCATGGAGCATCCCACAGGGGTGTGGGGGGCTTCCCAGTACACTTGGCAACAGACTCAGAAGTGGACCAGAAGCACTTCCAGTCCAATTCTTGGGCCACTGAGGAGCCTGTGAGAGGGCTCCCCCATACCTCCCCAGCTCAGTGACTGGTGCCTCCTGGGTCTGGGGGGCACCCAGAGTCTCCCTGTGGCTGATCACTGAGCCAGGGAGGTAATGGGGGGGCACCAGTGTGCTTCCTGGTGGACCCAGAAGGGGAGGTGCTGGAAGTACTTCTGGTCCACTTCTGAGTTTTCTGCCAAGCATGTGGAGGGCTCCCCAACACCTGTGGGATTCTCCATGTGCCCCAGCATTGCAGCATTCACAAGCTGCACCTGCTACCTCAGCACCTGCTACCTGCAACCTGTTGGCTCATATTCAGCTTATTGTCCATTGCAATTCCCAGGTCCTTTTCTGCAGAGCTGCTGCCCAGCCAGTCAGCCTCCAGCCTGTACTGGTTCATGGGATTGTTCCATCCCAAGTGACTTTGCATTTGTCCTTGCTGAACCTCATGAGATTTCTTTTGGCCCAATCCTCCAATTTGTCTAGGTCACGCTGAATCTGAGCCCTACCCTCCAGTGTATCTACTACTTCCCCAGCTTGGTGGCATCTGCAAACTTGCTGGAGGTACACTCTATGCCATCGCCCAGGTTGTTGATGAAGACATTGAACAAAACCAGCTCCAGAACCAATCTCTGGGGCACTCTGCTTGATGCCAGTTAGACATCAATTGATTACTACTCTGAGCCTGATGCTCCAGTGAGTTTTCTATCCACCTTACAGTCCATTCATCCAGCCTGTACTTCCTTAGCTTACCTGGGAGAATGTTGTGAGTGACCATATCAACAGCCTTGCTAAAGTCAAGGCACATCACATCTATCTGTCTTGCTACATCCACAGAGCCAGTCATCTCATCATAGAAGGAAATCAGGTTGGTCAGGCATGACTTGCCCCTGGTCAATCCATGCTGGCTGTTCCTAATCACATTTTTATCTTCCAAGGTCTTAGAAATGGATTCCTTGAGGATCTGCTCCATGATTTTTCCAGGGACTGAGGTGAGGGTGATTGGTCTGTAGCTCCTTGGTTCCTTCTTGTTTTCTTTCTTAAATATGGGCACTATGTTCGCCCTTTTCCAATCATCTGGGACCTCTCCTGATCACCATGAGTTTTCAAAGATGATGGCCTGTTGCTCTGCAATCACATCAGCCAACTCCCCCACCACCCGTGGATGGATCTCATCTGGCCCCATGGACTTGTTCACATCCAGCTTTCCAAATAGTTCCTAAAGTACTGAAAGTACTCTACAGCCATGCTGTGACGTGCTTGGCTGAAGAGCACTTTAGAAGTGGCTGATCACAGGACAAATTAATTCTCATATAATGAGGGATCAGGTGAAGGGAACTTTTGTTTCCTATGGTCAATCAGTTGCATGATTGGGGCAGGGCTTATGCAAACCAGCTCTACCTCTGCTGCTGTCTGCAGGAAGGGATGGGAGAAAAGAAGTGGGAACAAGCTGTGCACTGGGGTTTGCCCAGCTGGCACCAGAGCTGGAGTGTGGAGTGGATTGTAGCCCCCCATGTTGTGCCCCCTTCAGCTGCTTTCCCCTCCAGCTGAGGTAGGGCAAACCCAAGTCTGAAGTTTGCTCCCCCTTCTTTCTCCCCATTCCTTTCCTGCAGACAGTACTGAAACTGGGGGGGGGGGGAGGGTATGGGAGAGAGGCTGCAGGCAGGATTCTCCACTCGATCAGCTCCAAAGTGGAGTCTGATCTGGTCCCCTCACAATCCAAAAGGTGAATGGCTGTTGGGTCAAGGGGGCCACTCTAACTCATGGTGCTTTATGTAAAGTGCCATGAATTAGAGCAGGGGCCTGTGTGTCTGTCAGCACTCTTAGTTCCCACTTTGACTGACTATTTCCACTGTTTTTTGCTATTTGCATTTTGAAGCCTGACTTGAGTTAGTGCTGTTGTCACTGCAGCCCGTCAAAAATCAATGTCTGCATGGGGCCTACCATGGAAGAAAAGCATGTGGGTGTGAGTGGATGGAAAAAGAACTCCCTGTCCCTTACTCTCCTGCCTAACAGTATTAAGGCCAGGGCAATTTAGCCTAAGTTATTGACACTTATCTAAAAAACCAATATTTTCTATAAAGTCAGTTTTATTACACAATTTTTACATAAACCTTCTTGCACTGAAAAGATACAGAATCTGAATGTTACTGGACTGGAGGACTTATCCAGCAAGAGAAACCAAAGTCATTTGATTTAGTGACAACTCTTTGCAAAGCCTTGTTTAGACATGAATGTTTGAGGTGCTCATGCAGATAGCATGTGAACTGTAATCCAATGTTCCTTCTAGAATTTCTGCTGCTTGAGGTACTATATTCAGTATCATTGCTGCCCTGCTGAAAGATTACTCAAAGGAGAAATTAAATGGCCATGGCTACTATCAGATGAGTGATGTATGAGCTGTAAAATGCCAACCCTAGTGATGATGATAATAGTAATAACAATAACAGCAGCAGCAACAAAAACAACAAAATAACAACAGCAGCAGCAGTAACAGCCTTAGAGGAAGGTGAACCGGGTGACTGCCCAGGGTCCTACACTTTATAAAAATAAAAATTAATTACACTGAATAATGTTATTATTAATATTGTATTAAGATACTTTCATTGCAGTTTCATGGATAGGGAAAAGTGAAATTGAAATCGAAAATGTCTGACTTGCTTATAGGACATCAAAATTAAGCCTCTATAGGGTCCCAAATGACTCTCTTGCCCAGGGCTCTAACAACCCTAAGGCCAACACTGGCAGCAGCCACACAAACAACAATAATAAATTGGATCCTTTTCAGTTTCAAATTTCTATACAGATTTTGTTTGAATTTTGACAAAAATTACTTCAGAATGTATTTGGATCCAAACTGACTTCCTTATATTTTATCTTTGATTATTATAAAAGTTTCCAAAATCATATCCCTTGGTGCTAGTAAACCAAAAACACGTTCCACTTCTTCACCATCATGTGTGCACAGTTTTAGTTAGAAAGTCTACCTCAGTTTGCTTAGATGATCAGCAGTTTAGGATACTTTGGTCAGAAGGTTTGGTTGGCTCCCTGTGGATGTTGGCTGGGTTAGAGAGTAATGCTAACTGGTGGTTTCTTCAGTGTTTCCAAGGGTAGTTCTGTCATATGTGGGCTATACTTTCTCCTCCTTCCTCTTCCCTAGCTTTTGAGAAGGAGGCCTACAGGGAAAATAGAGAGGTGATTTGGACTGATATATCACTAGATATATATCATCGGACTAGATGATCTGCCCAGGTCCCTTCCGACTCATGATACTATGATCACGAGTCTGGAAATGACAAATAGCTTTGTTACCTTTTCATCAGAGTCAGAAACTAAAGTAACTTTGGATGCTCAGGAATAATGTACAGAAATGGGGTATGTCTCTTTAAAGAGCTATGGGACTCATCAGCCTGGAAAACCACAGGCTCAGGGGTGATCTGCTGCTGGAGATGGTTCAAGCACCTATGCTGAATGCCTTCAAGAGAAAATTGGATGTTTATCTTATTTTTATCCTATGACCCCAGCTGACTTTCTGCCCCTGGGACAGGGGGCTGGACTCAATGATCTTCTGAGGTCCCTTCCAGCCCTAAAGTCTATGAAATGTATGAAATAACTTGAGTCCCTTTTAGTGGCATTCAGTAGGCACAGCTACATATGCTATTAGCATGCAGCAATAAACTCCAGCATTGTGGGGTCAGCGCTGGTAGCCTGGGGCTGCTTCTACGTGGCTCAGTGTGCTGTGGAAGAGCTGGCTGGAGTATAAGAGTGCTCCACTGTGGAACTAGCCAGCAGTCAGTCCCCACACTAAAGCACCCTCATACCCCAGCCAGCCCTGTCCCCATCTAGTAAAACAACTCTTTAGCAGGATAGTACTTGTATTTACTTGGTGTGGAGATAATTAATTTCCTTCATCCCAATAGCTCTGCACATGTAGATAGGAGATGTTTATTATAGAGCTAAATAGTCTACTCCATGGTAAACATCTTGTGTAGATGTGCCCACTGAGGCCTACATTTTGGAAGATAAGCAGCGTAATTAGGTGACATATACTGTGTTTATTGTTGTTTTGGTTACTTCATATGCTATTGTGTAAAAGATGCAACATCTGGCTTGGAGCTCTATTTGACATATCACCCAGTGACACTGCTGTGAAACTTAGCCCTGTCTTGGAGCCATAACTGATGGAGAATAAGTACTCTGTGATGTGGCTTTCATGAGTCTGCATATGACAATTAGATGGAGGCCAAAGGGTAAAAAGCTTCTGACTGGTCACTGAGAGACTAATGCAAGAGGGGCACTTGGTTGGTTTATTTACGCACAAAGGTTATTTGCTACTAAAGCTAGGTGCTTGTTCTTGATAAAAGTGATGGAAGTGATTTCTGGGGAATTTTTTTTCCTCTCCCAAGGGATGGGAATTGAGTGAAACTGTAGAACTAGTGAAAGGGTGCTATACCCTTAGTAACTTTCTTATTTAGAAGTAAAAAAGGGAGGGGGAAGGTCAAATTAAAATGCTTGGGAAACGCGGATTTATTTGATGATGCAGTAGATGAATGGGCAACCTGTATCAAAGAACTCTATGTAATTTGCTATTACATATTGTTAATTGCAAAGGGTTCTGGTTTTAGGAGAATGTTTAGAATACAACCTACAACTTGCTGAGTTACCTTAATGGTTCCTGTTAAACCAGAACAGAAAACAGTTGCTACAAAATCACCTATCCTCCAGGTCAGTGATGACTGATGAACTTTTTCCCTTTTATAAGTGAAACACCTTTTGAATGTGTGGTTACATTAAGGTAATTAACAGAGCATGGCTAGATTACAATTTAAATCAGTGGCACTCAGAATGTGGCCTGCATACTGCCAGATCTGTGGTAATTAATGCTGCCATTGCTTCACCATCACCAAATTTCTGGTCCCACAGAGAGCCTCATGGACCAGATGATTTAACCCTATTCACTGGATTGAGTTGGTGCACAAGGCCAATCCATGGATGAACCAAGTGCATGGCATTGGACCCGGAATGTGGCCTTAGATCTGATCCTCTGAACCCAAAGGGTGACAGTCCTAATGTGAGACAAAGGGGGCAAGAGTGCTCAAAAGCCCCCTTGGCTCACCAAAGGCATTCAGGAATGCCTGAAAGCCAAAAAGGAGGCGTACTTCCAGTGGAAGAGAGGGGCTATCACCAAAGAGGATTATACTTTTATAGCAAGAGTCTGTAGGGAGGCTGTTAGAAAGGCTGAGGCGGAGATGGAACTAGGGCTTGGATAAGGATCAAGGACAACAAAAAGTCCTTTTTTAAATACACTGGGAGTAAAAAGAAGGCACCAGGCAATGTAGGTCCCCTGCAGGATATGCTTGGCAATCTGGTGGTTGCATTAGATGAAAAAGCAGACCTTTTTAACAAATTCTTTGTCTCCATTTTTCTGAGCAGGGACTGGGACATCTCCTCCACCAGGATTCAGGACAGACTCAAGAGATACTCTGCCAGTCCTAGAGTCAGGGAGGACTGAGTTAGGGAAGGGGCTGGATGTGTTCAAATCAGCAGGTCCAGATGCTCTCCACCCCAAGGTGCTGAGGGAACAGGAAGGGGTCATCGCAGGGCCCCTGCCATGGTTTTATGAGCACTTGTGGGTGCTCTGGCCAGGTGCCAGTAGACTGGAAGAAGGCCAACGTGGTCCCCATTTTCAAAAAACGGAGGAGGGAGGACCCAGGCAACTATAGGCCCGTTAGTCTTACTTCTGTCTTGGGGAAGCTTTTTGAGAAAATTATCCAGGAGCACATCTGTGAGGGACCAGCAGGGGGGATGATGCTGAAGGGCAACCAGCATGGGTTCATTAGGGGCAGGTCCTGTCAGACTAACCTGATTGCCTTCTATGATCAGGTGACAAAATCATTGGACGCAGGTGTCATAGTGGATGTAGTCTTTCTGGACTTCAGGAAGGCCTTTGACACTGTCTCCCACACCATTCTCATTAAAAAGCTAGGTGACTGTGGTATTGATGCCTACACAGTCAGATGGGTTGCAAATTGGCTAGGGGGCTGCAACCAGAGAGTGGTGGTGGAAGGGTCATATTTGACCTGGAGGGATGTGGGCAGTGGAGTCCCCCAGGGCTTGGTCCTCGGACTCGTACTGTTCAATTTCTTTATTAGCGACTCTGCCCCTCCCGGGCAGGGGATCAGATTCAGGTCCCTTCCGACCCTACATCTATGAACCTATGAACATGGGGTTGGACAAGGTACATGGGATTGTCTGTGTGTCCAGTCCAACATTTGAGACTGGCCCTGCATGCTGCAGGCTGAATCCAGCCCACAGACTGGCTGTGCTCCACTAATCCAATTTACACAGCCAGAATCTTAGCATCACCAGTTTACCTGATGAAGGGACCAATTTAATCTCTTGGATGCAAATTGAAGCAACCTAAAAACAGTGGCTGATTTGGTCATAAAATTTTCACTAGAAATTTTTATATCAATGGGGACAGATACTAAAGCTGGCAAGAAGCTGCAACAGCATCCTAGAATCTGTGCAACAAACTGGGATTGAAGAGAAAGTGCAACATGAACAACATGAGGAGACTGCACTTTCATTGTGGAGAACGAGCCCCAAATGGATCTCATTGTTGGTTCACAAACAAGCATTATTAGGTCTGCAAGAAGTTAGGATGCTAACGCATGAATAACAGCAGAAAAGCATAACAGCCATAATATATGAGAGTAATATCAGAGGATTTCAGGTTTATCAGCATCTATATGACAACACAGAACCCATTGAGATGTTGCAGCAATTCCATCTTTGTTTAATTTAGAAGTCAATAAACAGAGAGATGCTTAGGTTTTTTAACATGTGGCAGAAGTTAGACATAAAAGCTAGATACAGATGCTACACTTAACTCTGCCCCCCACAACTGTGCTGGTCTGGGGTGGGGGCCTCTGCTCCCCATCCCCTGCCGCCGCTCTGAGAGGTGCAAGCAGGACCTGGGGCTCAGAGCCACATGGCTTTCAGGCAGGTTGGGCAGCAGGAGGATGTGGGGGAGCAGAGGCCTTTGCTGTGTTAATCAGCCCAGATTCCCCCAGAGCCTGTGCCAGCATAGCTGGAGGGGAATGGGGCAGGAGTCTCCACTCCTCCACCCTCCCCCACTCCTGGCCCATCTGACAGCCATGCAGCTCCAAGCCCCAGCCCCTGTCTGCAGGGGTGAGGGAATGGAGGCTCCCACTGCTGGTGGGGCAGGCAGGGCTGTGGAGGGGACTGCCCTATGGCCAATCAAGGGTGGCCCAGCTGCTGGGAGGTGTGCATGAGTGCCCCCAATCTGCTGACCTCAACCAGTTCAGGCAGTGTCCATGACCCACCATCCCCACTGTTGAATGTCTGTTCTGTTCACCCTTAACCTAGCCTAGGGCACTTAGAGTAAACCATGAAACAAACGGCTTTTGCTTCAGGAGTTTTGAGCACCTGTTTTTAGTCGAGATGAGTTTTGATACAGGGTCTACTTTTTCTGTAATTTTCAACACAGCTGCTTAAAAAGGTGACGTTGTAGATGTGGCGGGCCAGTAGGGGGCGCTCCCGTTTTGAGCCGCCCACCTCCCTGCGCCCGACCACCTTCCAGGCTCCGAGTGCCTCCCCTGGGGTGCCTCA
>JAGPOW010003395.1:6074445-6096216 GCA_030014935.1 Caiman crocodilus | reverse complement strand
GGATTCTCCAGCCGCCTCTCAGGCTGGCACAGACAGACGCTTGTGCAGGTTGGCGGAAGGGAGGCGGTTGGCGCCCAGGGTGGCAGTTCTGCCACAGTAGAAAACCTCAATAGTCAACTATACAGAGGGACATACTCAAATTTTGGATTTTGTTGTAGTGAAGGAAACATGAAAATGTAACTAGCATATCCTAAACCTTTATGTTGAGAAGTGAGAAGTCCTTTATTATTTAGTAGAGGAGATTAAGAGATGTAGCTGCACTAGCAGGGAAGAAAATGGCTAAAGAACTTGGGGAGGGGTGAGGGGGAGGAAAAGGTATTGAAATCCGGTACAAATTAAAAATTAAGAGAAAGGTGGCTAAACTTTGCAGGTGTTTGTGTAATACTTTTTTCTATATAAAGCTAAAAGAAGATATTTAGAGTTGAGACACCTCTATCACAAAATGAGGCCTAACCTAGTAGCATTGTTGCATCCCTTAAAATAAACAACATGAATAAAAATGGTGTTGGTCCACCTGTACACAAAGGTGTTTGACAAGGCAAGAAGCTCATAGCATTTAAAAAGTTGTTTGTGAAATAAGTTTATCAGACTTCCCCATGTAGAATGGGAACAATAATTCACACATGCGAAAGATTGTACCAAAAAGCCTGCTGCCTTTTCATTTGAGATCTCTTATCTCTGCTGAACACAACTGTGATTAAAATAGAAAAAATAAGCTATTAGTTTAGTTGGGGGAATTAAAGGTTTAATGAATATATAGGAAATTATTTACTCTGGTCACAGATCAGTAATGTCTAGTTTCAAGTTTTAACTTAAAAAAGGCGTACTAACAATTTCTGCAGCACAGTGATGAAATGTCTGTTATTCTTATGATTTCAAGCTCAAAAGTACAAACTGACATGAGAATGAACATTGCTCAGTGTGATAGCCATAGGAAACAGGAGATAAGGATATTGAAATGAGACCAAAGACATGGACCTGAACATACTTATTTGCGTCTTTGGAAATGACCAACATGCCCTGTGCTAGCCAATTCAAATACATGACACAGGATCATTTGTCAGTATCAGGCTTGTGGGCTAGGGTCAGACATTACACACAAACCAGTTTAAGTGATCAGAAGCTGGTTTAAACCTGTAACAGAACAGAAGTTCAGTACACATAAACCAGTTTGAAAATGGCTGAAACTGGTTTCAGATAAACCTGGTTGAATGTAGTATCAGACTTAATTGATTTGGGTCAAACCAGTTTATACTATGTCTGTTCCAGACCCCTTGCTGGTTTAAGTTAAACCAGACATCCAAAAGCATCCCCGCATGCTCTCTGGGCTGGGCAGGGCTCTCTGGTCCACAGTAGAACTGGCCCCTCCGCTCTGCTCCTTGGTTGCAGCTCTGTTAGAGGTTGAGAGATGCTTTCCCTTCCCCCTCACCACTGCCTGCTAAGCAAGAATTCCCCCTTCCCTCTGCCTTGCTGAGAGGTATCTGTGTTTTAGCTAGCAGACCACATGCTGGCTACAGTCTGTTGCTGTGACAAAAGCAAAATCCACAGGTAGCTAGTAATGTCCCTCTGTTGTTTTCTTAATGGGATGATACACACTAAGTTAGGGGTGATAAACACTGTTATCAATTCCCTGCTGGGGAAATCAGAGCATCCTGCCAGGGCCAGGCCATGCCTTCCCCTCAACTCAGTTCTGTGGAAGGGAAGAGAAGGCTGCTCTAACACCCTCCCCACCCCAGCTTCTAGCCTGAGCCACTGCAGGCATGTGCCTGCATGTCTGGAATGTCTGTACAGTTACAAACTAATTTAGCTTAGCCAGGTTAGACTAACCTGCAAAGATTGAAGCAATTCAGGCTCAGGCTTTTTGAATGTCTATCCCTAACCCTGATGTCAATAGATGATACTTCTAAGACTGCTAACAGATGTGAATAGAACCCCAAAACCCAGCACTTTACTGGAAGAGAAAGACTTAGTTCAACCTGGCTCTCCAGCATCTGTGTAGATTGTGTACTTCAGCAGGGCTTTTTTGGTTCTTTTATCTAATAGCTGATTTAATCAGTTAGCATGTGATCTTTACAGACATTGGGTGAACTAGGTCAAACTAATGCAATGCCTCTTCTAGACATGTGCTGCATTTGGTGTGGGAGTGCCCTGAGCTGAAAATAAAGCTGTTTTGGGGGGATTTTTTCACATCTGTAAGGATCCCAGAAGTATTCTGCATGAATTCAGTTTATTCAGCATTGAGGTTGAAAATGTTAAAATTACAGTGTTTTAGGAAATGTAGTTCCTGAACAGATTGTAAGTGATAATGAAAGCAGTTCACATCACAAAAGATTTGATTGTTTGCCAAAAGGAATGGTAGCCAATATGTCACATTAGTTAGTTACAAGGCTGCAGACATTCAAGCAAGTGATCCCTAGTATGGCTGCAGATAAAGCTAGTTTACAACACAGGATTGCAAATTTGTTTTTGACCTGTAGGAAGGTAGTGAAATCAGAGGTCAGCAATGTTGTGTGGAACACAATTTAAGGTTTTCCCTGGACTTTATGAATTCTGAGCCATAATATTTTAAAAAACCCACGTCTTTAATTGTCACACTTAACTGCACAGTGTTCACATGGGAAAGAAACATATTAGTAAGAGACAGCTATGTTTGCCTATTGGGTCTTCTAGGGATTATATCAGGAAGAAGTGGTGCCAAACATGTAGACGGTACCAGCCTTTGAGCACAAGTTCAGCAGAATGTTCTATTCCAGTGCCTCTGAATGACAATGCAACCCTACAGTACAGATTGCTTACCTCTTCACTCTTTACCCCCTTTACGCATTTAAATGCACTCTTGACGATGAAATAATGGAACACTTTAACCCCTTGGGTACGTAGCATTGAGAGAAGGTATTAAACAACTGTCTGCAGAGCTCAGCAGAAATGAATATCCAGAATCCTTTCAAGAGTTTGCTAACAGATACTTAATGCAGTGATATCTGATGTACTGAATTCACTTTATGTCCTGAAGACAGTTATGTACTATAAAAGGTAGTCAGAGATGTCCCTGGAGGGGAGGGGGCGGGAATTGAGGCAACTGCCGCAGGTCCTGCACTTTGGGGGGCCTTATGGGGCCAGGCCAGCTTTGTGTCTGGCCACTCACCACCCCATGCAACCACCACTGCGTCTGGCCCCCACACAAGCTGATTTGCCCCAGGCCCTATACTCTGCTATGGTCATCTCTGGAAGTAGTGCTTGATCTTTTGGCCCCATAGACCAGATAAAGGGCACGGGGGCTGATAAGCAGGACTTCCAGATTGGGTCTCCATGCCAAGATTGGGCCTTGTGCTGCCTTTGTACAGTGCAGCCTCAACTGTACCTGAATGCAAGGATCAGACCAGGGCCTTGCACATCTCCTGCCTGGCCTTCACATGCCAGGATCAGGCTCTGGGGCCCCACACCACCCTGTGTGCCATATCCAGCAGGCAAGGCCAGCCCAAG
This sequence comes from Caiman crocodilus, assembly GCA_030014935.1. NCBI lineage: Eukaryota > Metazoa > Chordata > Crocodylia > Alligatoridae > Caiman > Caiman crocodilus. Next base: position 6,092,733 of record JAGPOW010003395.1, on the reverse strand, counting down.
GTTCAGAAATTTGACAGCAGGGAACTGGTACTACTGCCCCTCCACTACCAATTTTGAACCCATAGAGAGCCCTATAGGTTGGATGATGTAGGCCAGGGGGCTGGATATGGCTGTGGGTTGAGCACCCCTGCACTATAGCATCACATATGATCTATGCTGATTTTTTTTTTAATGTGAAATGGTGTTAAGGTCATAATTTCTAATCGAAAAATAATAGGGAGTTTAGGAAACATTAAATACAAAGGCATAAGGAAGAGGGCACCTTTCATTCTAATTCCCAAGAAAAATAACTGAATCTCTATCCACCCTACCCTTTTCTTCTAAAAGCACAATCAGAGAGGTGTAATAGGATAGTTGTGTACTTTGGGCAGCAGTAGCTGCCCTGCTGCCACCAGTAGCTAATATTGTTTTGCCACCTCTCCTCACAGGCAGTTCCTAGGACTACTGCCCTGGTTACACCTTCTCAGTTATGCAACCAAGCAAAATTTGGTGGCATTGAGCCACTGAATCAGTTTCTTTGTCATGCTTGGGAAGAGAATTCACTGATTTCCTGAAAAAAGTGTTAGAAACTTGAACCTGGTTGAGAATTTTTAGGAGAATTGTATGGGGTTAGGTTGAATATCATAACTATCTGTTGCTTTCACAGTCATTTATGCTATAGATTTATGTCTTCTAGCTAGATTTTGCCCTATATGGAACTAATGTGATAGGACCATTTTAAAAAATGTGTTTAGTTATCTTTTTTCCTGCTTAGGAATGATCTTTTTCAGTGATTCCTTGCAGCTGAGGATGATCGTCTTCCATGATTGTCTTATCTGTGGGTCTGAATATGGTTGATGAGGCTGATCCAGGATTGACAGCCTCTGTTGCATTTCAGGCATGTTTTCTTGAGAGGTGAGGGGTTCCAGATTCTGGATTTGGTCTGTGACATGCTGTTTCTGATGCACCTGTTTTTCCATCTCCTGTATTCATCATAAGGTTTCAAAGTACTGAGATCCTTGCTGCAGACTTGTTTTGCATTTGTAGCAATTCTGTATGATAGTCTTCCATGAGTTGATGTTAATGTTGTTCATTCTTTCTCTGTCCTCGTTTTAAGCGTATGCCTTTACTGAGCTGGGAAAATAAAACTTGCTTTTGGAGTTGGGGCCAGGAGCTGAGCAGGGAGCCAGGCACACCTGGGTCCCCGCACGCACGTGTAACTCCTCACCTGATTGGAGGCAGTGGCAGCAGGCACCAGCAGAGGCAGCAGTGGGGGCAGCATCAGTTGATCCCCCTAAGGTAAGTGGGGGTGGAGGGAACCAACAGAGAAGAGCCAGATCCGGTGGGCTAGCCCCCCGGGTCCCTTTTTGCTGAGCCAGCAGGGAGCCATACTCCCGAACCGTGTGCATGAACAGAGCATGCAAATGAGAAGAGCTAGGGGGGACTGTCCCTCCAAGCTAGGGAGCACCCCTGGGGCTAACCTTCAGGGCGCAGGCACCGGCAGCACTGGATCCCCCCAGCGGGGGAATGTAGGAAGTGGGACTGCCAACAGGCACTTCTGGGAAGCCCAGAGTGCTTGATTGGCTGAGAGGGCAGGCACAGGAAATTCAAACTGCGGCCTTTAAAAGCTGTGGTTTGACACAGCTCCCAGCACTCAGGGCCAGGAGCTGAGCAGGGAACTGGGCACACCTGGGTCCCCACGTGCATGTGTGCCCCCTCACCTGATGGGAGGCAGCGGCAGCAGCAGCGGAGGCACTAGCAGAGGCAGCAGCGGGGGCTGCATCAGCTGATCCCCCTAAGGTAAGTGGCGGCAGAGGGAACTGGCACAGCAGAGCTGGATCCGGTGGGGTAGCCCCCTGGGTCCTTCTTTGCTGAGCCGGCAGGGAGCCGTGCTCCTGAGCCACGCACATGAACAGAGTGCACAAACAGGCACGGGCTGTAAGCACGTGCCAGCATTTGCGCTAGTGTTCACACAGGCGGGCAAGCAGGAAGGGCTGGGCAGGAGACTCTAACAAGTGTAGGGCAAAGGCATCACACAGAAATATAAATAAATATATAATGGTGTTGGCATGGAGTGTTGCTAGGGTCCCTGCCCCAGGGGGGGAAGGCACCACCTACCAGGGGCTTGTCTGTGGCCTCCACCCAGACAGAGCCCACTGGGGGGCTGGTGATCCCCTCCCCCCTGGCCTGCAGGGGATGCCCAGAAGGGCCAAGGAGGGCAGAGAATGGGGGCCTCCACGTTTGTCCTGCAGGTGCCCATCTTAGGGCCCTGGAGATGCAGGTGAGGGAGCTCCAGGAGGTTAGTAAGCTGAGGGGAATCAGAGAGGCAGAGGATGAAATTGATGGCTATTTTCTTTCCCTGAAGGGCCATGCATCCAAGGGAGAAGCACCCCAGGAGGTGCCGCCCACAACAAAGTGACAGATGGTTCCCTCCAGAGCTAGGGCTGCTCACAGCAGAGCAGTACCAGTTCCCCAGTCTGGCTGGAGAAGAGGTACAAGGCCCTGGAGACACTGCAGGAGAATGAAGGAGAGGAAGAAACCTCTGGAGAGGAGGCCACTCTCCACACTCCAGACAGGCTGAAGGAGCTAAGTAGACCCAGAGGAAGAAATGTTGAGTGATCTTCATAGGTGGCTCCATCCTGAGAAGTACAGAAAGTCCTATCTGTCACCAGGACCCCTTGACACACAAGGTGTATTGTCTGCCCAGAGCAAAGATCCAGGATGTAACGGGGATGTTCCCTGCCATTATCCACCCCATTGATTACTACTCCATGGTCCTAATCTATGCTGGCACTAATGATGCATCCAGGATCACCTGATGATGAACTACGATGTTCTGGGGGGCATGCTGAAGGAGATAGGAGCACAGGTGGTATTCTCTTCTGTCCTTCCAATGAGTGGACGTGGAAGACAACACGAGACCTGCATCAGAGAGGTCAACTTGAGGCTTCAGGAATGGTGTTTCAAGGTGGGTTTTAGCTTCTTAGACAATGACCCACACATCAGGATGAGAGACATGCTTGGATTGGATGGGCTTCACCTTTCTCCCAAAGGTATGCGTGTGTTCTCTTTTAGGTTGGCTGATCTCCTCTGGTGGGTTTTAAACTAGGCTTATTGGGGGAAGAGGAAGACGAGGGCAGAGGAAGCCTTGGAACATCAAACCAAGTGTCACTCACAAGAGCAGCCCAGCCTAGAACAATGATGAACGGAACAAATACCCAGGTAAGTAACAGGGGCCTGGGTAGTAGTGGGATTAGTGGGGCAATGCATGCATCTTCAGGAGGCCTCAAATGCATCTACACTAATGCTCACAGTATGGGGAACAAGCAGGAGGACCTTGCCTTCCTGCTAGGTAACACCAACCCAGACATAGTGGGGCTCAGCGAAATTTGGTGGGACCCAACACATGACTGGGCGGTGAACATCAAGGGCTATAGGCTGTACAGGAGAAATAGGACGGGGAGAAAAGGTGGGGGTGTGGCGCTCTATGTCAAGGAGCAATACACAGCCTCCATGAGTAGCACTGGGTCAGAAGAGGGGCAGACTGAAGTGCCCCGGGATAGAATACAAGGAAGTCAGGGAGAAAGGGACTTAATGGTGGGGGTCTACTACAGACCACCCACCAAGGAGAAGAGCTAGACCAGGAATTCTTACGTCAGCTCATGGAGGCAGTTAGGTGAAAGGATGTTGTCATCATGGGCAACCTAAACTTTCCAGACATCTGCTGGGAAGAGCAGTCAGCCAGGTCTGACAGCTTATGTAGGTTCCTAGCTCAGATACAGGACCTCCATCTAACCCAGGAGGTGCACAGCCGCACCAGGGGAGACACCTTGTTGGATCTGGTCTTGGCCATGGGCAAGGACCTGGTGGGGGGGACTGTGGGTGCTTGACCATCTGGGCGACAGTGATCATCGCCTGCTGGAATTCACCATCCAGCACAAAGTGGTAAAGGCTTGTAGCAAGGCAGCAACCCTGGACTTCAGGAAGGTGGATTTCAGTGAGGTAAGGAGATTAGTAGGGCAGGCACTGAGGTCCCGGGGGGGGTGGGGTGGAATTGGGTGGCTAAGAAGAGTGATTGTTCCTGAAGGAGACAATCCTCCAAGCCCAAAGGGAGGAAATCCCTACATGGATCAAAGTGGGCAAGAGGGTGCAAAGGCCCCCATGGCTCACCAAAAGTACCTGGAAACATCTCCAAGCTAAAAAGGAGGCATACACCCACTGGAAGGGAGGGGCCATCACCGAAAAGGACTATACCTCTGTTGCTTAGGACTGTAGAGGGGTGGTTAGGAAGGCCAAGGCAAATATGGAACTGGGACTAGCTACTCAGATCAAGGACAACAAGAAGTCCTTTTTTAAATACATAGCGGGTAAAAAGAAGGTACCGGATAACATGGGGCCTCTGCAGGACATGCTAGGAAATCTGGTCATCACAGCAAAGGTAACCGATTTAACAATTTCTTTGCCTCCATTTTTCTGAGTAGGGACCTGGTCATCCCCCCCACTGGTACCTCTGTAGGCCCTGTAGGAGGCACACCTATGCCTAGGGTCACCGAGGACCTAGTCAGGGAAATTCTGGAGGGACTGGAAAAATTTAAATCAGCAGGTCCTGATGATCTCCACCCCAGAGTGCTAGGGAACTAGCAGAGGTTATTGCAGGATCTCTGGCATTGCTTTACAAGCACTTACAGTGCTCTGGCAATGTGCCAGAGGATTGGAAAAGAGACAATGTGGTTCCTATTTTCGAAAAAAGGAGGAAGGAGGACCCAGGAAATTATAGGCCTGTTAGCCTTACCTCAGTCCTGGGGAAGCTTTTTGAGAAAAGGGCAGCTAGGATCTGGAACCAGCTTCCAAGAGAAGTGGTGCTGGCTCCTACCCTGAGGGTCTTTAAGAGGAGGCTAGATGAACACCTTACCAGGATCATTTGATCCCAGTACCCTTTCCTGCCATGGCAGGGGGTCGGACTTGATGATCTGCTCAGGTCCCTTCTGACCCTACCGACTATGAAACTGGCATGGAGCCAACATGCCACTGTCATCAGTGTACATGCCCCAACTTTTGATGCCATTCATAAAACCAAGGAAGCATTCTGTGCCAACATTGACCAAGTCCTTTCTGCAGGGAGACAGAGTTATTCTTCTCTTCCATTTCAACACCAGAGTTGGAGGGAACTCAAACCTCTGGAATGGAACAAACAACAAGGAAAGAGTAGGAAAAGTCAACTCCAACAGCATCCTCCTCTTAACCAAATGAACGGAACATGGATTCACCATCACCAACACCCTGTTCCACTAGAAAAACAGGCACAAGACATCATGGCAACACTAGTTTTCTAAGCATTGGAACCTGATTCACTACATCATTGTTTGTGCTGAGGGTCACAAAGATATCCACATCACTCAAGATATGCTGGGAGCTGATAATTGCTAGCAATGTTCGCTCTAAGGAGTAGTGGTCCTTGAGCATGCTGCCTCAGTTCATGTGCACGCTGCCTCGGTCTGCCATGGGACACTTACTGAAGGGGGCTAAGGGCTGGGGGCTGGAGCCAAGAGGCTGGAGGCTGAGGCTGGGGCTGGGAGCTGGGGCCAGGGTCAGAGGCTGGAGCCGGGGGCTGGGACAGGCTCCACCGGCTCCGGGGAACTCCTCCACTCTCCGACGACCCCTACAGCGTCAGGGCCAGGGAGTGGAGCAGTTCCCTGGAGCTAGCAGAGCCGGCACCGGTCCCCTGGTGCAGCCTCCATCCCTGCCTTGCCACACCTTGAGGAGGAGCCTCTGCCTGCCCCGAGTGAGGTTCTGCCAGCTCCAGGACACTGCTTCACTCTCCCGCATCATCTTGGGGAACGAGGATGCACATTGCATCAGGGCCAGGGAGTGGAGCAGTGTCCCAGAGTTGGCGGAGCCTCACTTGGGGCAGGCAGCGGCCAAGATGTGGCAAGTCAGGGGTGGAGGCTGGGCCAGGGGGCTATTGCTGCTGGCTCTGGGCAAGTGCTCCACTCCCCAGACCTGGTGCTACGTGCCTCCTGGCTCCCTGAGGCAAAGCAGTGGAGCAGAGCAGTTTCCCAGAGGCAGAGGAGTCCATGTTAGGCTCCCACTCCCACCTCCCCTCAGAGCTTATCTTCATCTCCTCTCCCGGTGTGCGGCCTTGAAAAGGCTGTGAGCGGCCAGACTTTTAGTTGTGCATGGCCATGCACATGCGCACTTTAGAGGGAACCTTGATTGCTAGACCAATCACAGACTCATCCACTCAGTTATGTCACTCAAACCAGTTCCCAAATGAAGGCTGCAACAGAAGCAATGCCAATGAAAGATCAATGCTGAAGCACTCAAGGACCCAATCAAGTGAATCCTCTTCCATCAGTGCCTCAATGAAAGACTGGCACATTCCAGTCAAAAACAATAGGACAGTGATGACAGTGCTTGGGGTGCTTTCAAGTCCATCTCCATCAATGCTTCCAAAGTGACATGTGGCTTTTTTACCATGAAACATAAAGACTGGTTTGATGCGAATGACCAGGAGATAACTAGAGTTGATTGACTGCATGTGCAGGGCCATTTGTGCTTTGCAGAATAACGTCAACTCCAAGCAAAAGAAATTGAATCTCCAAGAAGCCAAAGCAGAAGTCCAAAGGAGGATCCACTATATGAACAAATGGTGGGAAGACAAGGCAAAGGAGATTCAGTATCTCACAGACATCCACAGTTTGTGAGGCTTTTCAATGCCTCCAAAGCAATCTACAATCCAAGCACGCAGGGACCAAAGCTCTTGAGACCTAAGGATGGAGGAAGCCTGATCAAGAAAAGGGTTCCAATCAATTCCCACTGGATGGCACATTTTGAAGACCTTCTCTATTGAGACTCTGTTTTTTATGAGAATGCGCTCAACTCTATCCCACAACACCAGTCAGAGATGATATCAGAATATCTCCAAACCTTGAAAAAGTGAAGAAAGCCATCAAGCAAATAAAGAATGATAAGATATCTGAAGCTGATGGAATCCTTAATGAAATCTTCAAGCAGTGAAGGAGGTACCTTACATCACAGCCCAATGCCCTCATCTTAAGAATTTGGAATGATGAGGAAATCCTATGTCACCTCAGGGATACCATGACTGTGACAAGCTTCAAGAAAGAAGATAAGTACAACTGTTGAAATTACAGAGGAATTGCCTTGCTGCTCACCATGGGAAAGACCTTTGCAAGAATCCTGAACCATTACTACCCACTTGCTGAAAAGCTCTTTCCAGATCTCAGTGTGGGTTTAGAGCATCAAGAGATACAGTTGATGTGATGTTCACTACTTGCCAGCTGCAGGAAAAAATGCCAGGAACAACATAAATCTCTCTACATGGCCTTTTAACCTTATGAAAGCTTTTGACTGCGTCAACCAAGAAACACTGTGGAGGATCCTTCTGAAGTACAGGTGCCCACCAAAAGTTGTCACTATTCTTTGCTGGCTCTATGACAGTGTGCAAGTAGTAGTTCTCGGTAATGGATCTATTACAGATCTCTTTGAGGTTAAGTTGGGAGTTAAGCAAGGCTATTTCATCAGTCCAACACTCTTCTCAATATGCTTTGGTGCTACATCTGACCACCAACAAGCTTCCAATCAGAATGGAGCTAAACTACTGAAAGGATGGTAAACTGTTTAATCTCAGCCAACTCTAAGCCAAAACAAGATCACCCTGATCTCAAACATTGAGCTCCAGTATGCCAATGATGCTGTAGTCGGTGCTCACTTCGAAGCAAACCTTCAGACAATCATCAATATCTTTACTGAGGCTTCAAGAGAAGCTGATGTTCAGCATTCAAAAGACTAAGGTCCTCAATCAACAAGTCCTTAATGAGCAATGCCCAGCTCCAGTAATTCACATTCATGACAAGACTTTGGAGAACATTGAGTATTTCCCATACCTTGGAGGCCCTGTCTTGCAAAAGGTTGACATTGATAAAGAAATCCAGCTTGCCTCAAATATGAACATGCAGCCTTCAGATGCTTGAGGAAATAGATATTCAAAGATCATGATTTCAGATCCAAACCCCAAATCATGGTTTATTAAGCATTTATGATCTTAACCTTACTGTATGGAGCTGAGACATGGACAACATACAGGAGACATCTTAAATCAGTGGAAAAGTACCATCAATGCTGCCTGCAGAAGTTCCTTTGAATCCCGTGAGAAAATAAATGCACCAACATTAGTGTCCTCTCAAGCAAACACCATGAACATCCAAGTGATGATCATCTATCATCACCTTTGTTGGGCCAGCCAATGTCTTCTGGATAGTTTCATAGTTGGTAGGGTCGGAAGGGACCTGAGTAGGTCACCAAGTCTGACCCCCTGCCATGGCAGGAAAGAGTACTGGGAGCAAATGACCCTGGTCCTTTTAAAGTGGTGCTGGTCTCCTTTTAAAGACCCCCAAGGTAGGAGCCAGCACCATTTCTCTTGGAAGTTGGTTCCAGATCCTAGCTGCCCTGACAGTCAAGTAGCGCCTCCTGATGTCAAGCCTGAATCTACCCTCTGCTAGCTTGTGACCATTATTTCTTGTTACTCCTGGTAGTGCTCGGGGAAAGAGGGACTCCCCCAATGCCTGCTGGTCCCCCCTGACTAGTTTGTAAACAGCCACTAGATCCCCCCTCAGCCTTTTCTTGTGAAGTTTGAACAGGTTCAGGTCCCTTAGCCTCTCCTCGTAGGGCCTGCCCTACTGCCCCCATCATGCGGATGGCCCTCCTTTGGGCTCTCCATGCTGTTCACATCCCTCCTGAAGTGCGGCACCCAGAACTGGACACAGTTCCAACTGCAGCCTGATCAATACTGCATAGAGGGGGAGAATCACCTCCTTGGATCTGCTTGAGATGCATCTGTGGATTTATGACAAGGTATGGTTGCCTTCCTGACCGAATCCCCATACTGTCAGCCCCTGTTCACATTGGCCTCAATAATGACTTCAAGATTCTTCTCTGCCTCTGCACTGATGAGAAGGGAGTTCCCCAACCTGTAGGTCTGCTGCTGGTTCTTCCTCCCCAGATGCAGTAGCCTACACTTGTCAGTGTTGAAACCCATCCTGTTCTCATCTGTCTACACTTGTAACCTGTTGCATAGAGGGGGAGGATCACTTCCTTGGACCTGCTTGGAGTTATGATGAGGCACTCATTAATTCAGATAGATAACTCATTGAGTTGGTTTATGAATTCATTCCTAATGGCAAAAACAGCTCAATGAATCTTGTTTTCCTTCCTATTTACTAGGCCTCATCCCCTGGCCACTCTCTCAGCCCTGTCAATGGCTGCCCCACCTGGCCCCAGCCTCCCAGTTCTTTATAAAAAAAAAAAAAAAAAAAAAGGCTGGCACTCACCAGCTGCTGCCAGATGGGGTAGGGTGGGGCAATCCCCACTGCCCCCTACTGCCAACGTTTCCTTTAAGCTGTGCGCATGTGCAACCACACATGATTTAAAATCTGGCTGTGCACAAACTTTTTAATGCCATGCACCCACCCGGAGGGGAGCTGGGTGCGGAACACAGTGGAGGCACCAAGGTCATCATGGGACACTTACTGGAGGTAAGCTTCTCACGTGGGAGAGGCAGTGGCTCATCCCTGAAGTGGGGGTGGGTACAGGGGCTAGGTCTGGGGCTGGGGCAGAGTGCCTCCTTGGTCCCCAAAGTGAGGTGGGGGCTGGGGACTGGAGCCGGGGAACTGCTCCACCAGTTCCAGGGGACTGCTCTGTTCCCCAGATCTGACACCATGTGCCTCCTTGGCAAAGCAAGGCAGGGGTGGGGGCTGGGGTGGGGAGATGATGTAAGCTAGCTACCACCCAAGGGAGCTGCCTCCTCAGCAAGAGAGAGATTCTTCTTAGTCTGACCCAACTCTGCACCAAGATATATGTAACTAAATTATTTGTAAATTCCTGAAAATGCAAGAAATCCCCCCAAATCTTCACATGCAGCTACCAGGTAAATACCCAAAACACCAAGAACGGGACACTATATATTATATTTTATAAACATATTATATTTACTATTTATATATGATATAGAAATGAAAAAAAACAGCATTTAATTGACTGTGTTGAGTTATGACCCTAAAAGGAAACTTCATGGTTACAAAATGCACAGTACTGGTTCTAGCATTAATTTACTGTAAGGGAAATTAAATGTAGGGGAAATAAAATGATGACTGTATAAATGCAGGGAAGGAATACACAAATAAACAGTGACCAGAGTGGCGTGCACCAAAAAGGGGAGGTGGGACCAATTTGGGAATGGACTGCAGTGGGACAGTCACGAACGAAAGTGGAGCACTCATGGACTGAAGTGCTCACGGATTGCTACACGTTAGAGGGAACATTGCCTACTGCCCCATGCTGTGTGGGGGGCTCTGTCACGAGCCCCTATCCCCCACCCACTCTCCCAGCCCCAGCGTCCTGGCTCTTTGAAAAAAAAACAAAAAAAAAAGCCCCTACTCAAAAGCTGCTGCTAGGTGGGGGAGCGATTCCCGCTGCCCCCCACTGTCCCACGCTGCCTGGGGGGCTCTGCCATGAGCTCTCAGGATTCTCAACAACCACTGCAGCAGCCAGTGATTGTGGGGCTTTTTTTTGTTTTTTTTAAAGACCAGGGCAGCCATGGGGTGGGAGAGAGGTGGGAGGCAGGGCAGGGGGTGGGAGTGCTCAGGGGGACTGGGGAAGCAGGCAGAGGATGAGGCCTGATGGGGGTACGCTTCGTCCTATGGTCCTCTCTTCCCCCTCCCCCCCACCCATCACTTACCAGCACAGAGTCCAGGTTGATCTCCGGGAGGCAGTGAGTGGGGACTGCCCGAATCTCCATGGCTGAGGGCTTGGCAGGCTTATTATAGTGGCGACGTGTACTCACCATTTCACATCACCATCAAAGGATATATACAACTTTTCATCTGCTGTCCGCACCATATTCTGGTGGTGTTGCTACTACTTGGTCAGTTACTGCTTAGTTGTCAGAATTACCCCTGCTTATTTCACAACTAACCTTCCCTGAAGGTCATTCCTCTATCAGCTGCCTGTGGATGCACTAGGTAGCAGTACAGCTCTGCCGCCAGGCTTGGGAATGGTAATCTAGCCATCACAACCTCAGAATATTGCTACTGGCCCTTTTAGCAATGAACTGAATAACTTGACCGGATGATTTTGTGATTTGTGTTTTCTATTCTCTATGTGACACCTCTGCTTTCCTTTCTGAGCTGGTGTATAATAACACTTTCTTTTCAGCTTGTCATGTTAGATTAAAACAGGATGACAATGACAATACCACTGCAAGCAAATGTTAAAGCTGCTTGGAGTACCTATATCTCAAACTTCTTTAGGTTTTTCTCTCCGTTTTCCTTAGTTGTTCTTTCCCTTGTTCACTCACAAGAGGTTGAGTTTTTTGGGATCACAGGTTAATATTTGTTGACACCAATGTCACATACTGGTCTGAACTGCACTTTCTTAGTTCTTTATTATCAGGAATGTTAGGTCCTTCTGGATATGCTGTACCACAGCCATAGAAAACTGCCCTGTACATTTACCAGTCCAGGCATCATATCAAGTTGCCAACACTTTATATAAAAGTAGAATATTTTACTTGCTTATCAGAAGCAATTTCCTGCTTTTTGCTGGTGAGTGAGTAGCATTTTAACCACTTATAACCCAAACTAATGTTCCTATATAAATCCCTGTGAGTTTTAGTTGGTGGAGAATACAGGACTGAGCATTTCCAAAGGATAGCAGATATTGGATTTTATGCTGATTACTTTATGCACTGGCTGATACCTTGGATAAGATTCTAGTTTTAGTGGCATCTGTGACCAGCTTCATTTGACTTCAAAGAAGTCAGGCTTTCCTACCCTTTTCTTGTTATGCTGCAGAGCTATTTTTGAATTAACAACACTACCTTCTGAGATAGCCAGTCCGTTGTGGTACTGTTTCTTTGCAACAGTATTTCAGCATGGCTGAGACAAACAAGGAACATTGTACAGGTGAACATAATGCAAGGTAACATTGGCAAGGAACACATGTAAAAGTAAGGTACCATATTAGTAGACCTAGATAGCATTGCCATGAATTTGCCATGATTCCCAACCTACATGTTTTGTAGCCTGTGACCATGCTAACAGCTACTGACTGGTATTGCCTGTTTTTATGCTCTTTTTTATTATTATTTCTTATTAAGAAGTATAAAGGAAAGTGGTAAAGTCTTTGGTGCACTCTAGAAGCAGGTTCTGTTCATGCCTTTTCTCTTTTTTCTGTTGTAGTCTCTGTTGTCTTTCATCCCCATAGATATTCATTTTAATATTCTGCCTTGTTGCTTTTATCATTCATTCTTTTTGACATACAGCTATGTTCAGCTGACTCCAGTAAACCTATAAACTTTATCCATGCTGTCATTTTTTTTTGCTCTCATCAAAGACAAGTGAATCATTTTCAATGAATAATTTGTTAAAATTAGCCTCTTTTCCCACTCACAGTTTAAAGATCCCTTAAAATTGTCTCTTATTCAAAATACCTTTGTTTTCACTCTCTTTGTTGAATATGGCTATTCAAAGTTTGAGCTGTGCAGTTTATTTGTAAGGGGCAAAAAAGACCACAATATATTAATTCTCTCTTATTATTTTTTCAAGGGAGCTTGAGTTGCATAAAAAGTAGAAACTCCTATAGTGCTGTTACTATCAAAGTTATAGTTATGGGTGAAATCCAGTTTCTGCTGTAGCCATCAGTTTTTATAACCTTCCCAAATAAATTGCTTTGGGTAATGGAATCTTCCCCAATTGTTTTAGACTTAGAGGTGGCAATGGCGGTGTTATGATCATTTTAAACTTGATCCACATATAGACACACTTGAGTTTCAGACTTGTCTCTCTTTGACTTCCCATGGAAGAGCAGATTCTCCTATCCTTATTTGTACTGAATAAGAGTGGATTCAGAGCATAGTAAGAGAGGATTTTATATTTCAAGTTCCCTCACAATGTTTTTTTACTGCAACTCTGACACACTGTAAAGGGCAAGCACACATTAAAAAAAGATCTTGGCATTGTATGAGGTATTCACTTTCTTTTTTCACTTTTAAGATATTTTAACTGTCATTTTCTACTGTAGGCAATCCATATGATACCACCATTTATTCAAAAAAGGACTGCTGGCAGTTTAGGTTTTGTTTCATTCCGTGGTGCTCTCATGAAATGGCTCCATCGTAAAATAATACGTGAAGGGACTTATTTCCTCCCCTGGCTCAACTTGCTGGACTTGAAGGTACTAAGATACCAGGTTTCCAGTACTTGTTTGAAGAAGTTCACTATTTCTTTCAAACATTCTTCTTACAGAGTAAAAAGGATGCTATACTGGTAGAATCACTTGATCTATTCTGCAGTGAACAACTGGAAGCCATATTTTTACCCTTTTTTATGCCTTAATAATCTCTGTAAGATCTTCTGAAAGTAACAGCATAGATATTTCCTCTCAGTCCCTTCTGTCCTGCCACTTGGGCATAGGTATACTCCCAGGTTCATCGGCACACTTCATCTAAGGAGGATCAAATATCTTTAGTTTTCTTTTTCAATTTTTTAAAGTCACCAGGGAGAAAAAAAGGAAGAAAACCTTTAACAAATGTGCCTGAAGCTCCAAGCCACTTTCTGGAGAACAGCAAAATAATTTGTGCTGGAGAAATCCAAACTGAAATTTTGCAGTTACTTGAAACACTTCAGCAGTAAATTGTTCTTTTAAGTTCAATACTTGGGGCATTTTATGAGGAGCAGACCATGCAGTTGATACTATACAACTGAATGCTACTCACTTCATGTAGCTCTTCATTCATCAGGAAATGACCACCACCTCAGACTTATAGCAAGTAAATGCATTGTTATTTATAAATTCCTCAAGATTTTGTCAAACACATAAATTGTATTAATCCATTTTTACCCTTTTAATGTACTACAATCCTCTGACATTACAAATAGAACTCAGGGACCTGATTCTCTAACGATATTTTTATCTTCCATAGGTATTTGGTATCTCAAAAAGGATATGGTTCTAATCCATAGAGGTGTACTATTCTGTGGCACTAAAACTATAATTTCTTTAAACATAGGTCATGCTTGTATGTTTGAGGTGAAACAAAATTTGGATTCAAAGAGTTATTCCATTGGTTCTAATGGCCTTGTCTCAAGCCCCACATTTTGAATTGTTCAGGGCTATCTGAACAACCCTGGGCCGCTGAGTCTGGTTCTCTGTTGTCATAAAGAACAGCATCATATTATGCCTTAAAAAATCATATTAGGTTGCATCTTAAAGGCAACTAGGGTTTTTTTTTTGCTAGGATGCCATTGGAAGGCCATTCTAGGACCTTATTGATGGTATCTAATTTATCTGATCTACTTTAGTTTAAATTTATTCATGACCAGTTTATACCCATTTGTTTTGTCGTGCCTCCATTGTCCATTCACTTAAACAACTTTCCCCTTTCCAGTTATTTATTCCCTGGATGGATTTATATAGAAAAATAAGATCTTCACTTTGTCAGGCTAAATAAGGCAAACTTTTTGCCTCCTTTCACAAGATAGGCATGCCCCTGGTCCTAGTGATTCATTTCTGAACCTATTCCATTCTTTCCTGAACATGCATGTACAATATTCTCCACAGATTATCAAAGCCATGTGTAACAACATAACTATCTTTTATATCCACTGAAGATATTTCACCTGATTGATTTCTAGGTACTGCATTTGCCTGTTTCAGGATTGCATTGCACTGATGTCTCAGAGTCTGCCTGTAACTGACAATTATACTCAAGCCTTCCTACTCCAAATGATGAGCTTCCAGCTTCCAGCAGAAATTCCTGTTTTAGTTTTGAAGTTTATGACCCTGTGTGCTTTGTACTATTACATTTAATCCATTTTTTTACTCCAGTCCTGAAGACGATCCAGTTTTTCCTGCTTGAGAAGGCATTCTCCATTCTATTGGAAATGCCTCCCAAACTTAGTTCTCTGCACTTCATTAATATACTCTGACTTCTTATGCGATGACCATTAAATAAGGACATTAATAAGGACATTATAAGGACAAATCTTGAGGGACTCTGTAGTAAATTCTCTCTGTCCTAGCAATTTGCTTTTGAGCAAAAGCTGTTGCTACCGCCTATCCTGCCAGTTCCTTCCCCAGTTTATAGCGCTAATCCCCTTCTCCAGTTGAACTAATAATTTTCCATGTGATACTATGTCAATTTTATTACTGGAGTCCAGATTGTGTTAAAAGAATCTGATCCAATTCACTGAAGTCAGTGGGGAAAGTAGAGAAGTTGAAGGTGAGAACAGGTGAGAAATATCATTGCTGTGCAGGGAAAAGTGTAGAGAAATTAGAACAAATCTGTCTATTTTTTGACCTCTATGTAATTACTGTGTGTCAAGAGGGTAGCACCATTCAGCAAAGTGGGTGGCTTTTTACAGTGTATTATCAGTGGACTTGTCAGGGGTGCTCTATGGAAATCTCAAGTCCATACCTTTTTCAGCAGAAGAGAACATGACCTCTAGTTCACATCATGTTAAAGGATAATATCTATGTGAAATATAGTTAGTTTAAAAAATAAGATGAAGTAATAATAAGCACCACAGTTTTCTCCAAATACCCCACATTTTCAGATTTAGAACTATTTTCTTTAAATGCTTTTCTCTCCTTGGTTGCATTTATAAAATCTATATGAACAACAGGTGAAAATGACTAACTGGAGAAGGGAAACCAAAACTGACTGTATAAGTTGTCCTCAGTTACACAAAACAAATAAAATCTTAGTTACAGCCATCTTTGCCGCTGTTAGTAACAACAATGCCTGAAAATTATTTGGGAAAATGTGGTTTCAAAGTTGATGGTGGGTTGTTTTATTTATTTATTTTTTTTAAAGGGCTGTGGGGTCTGACCAGGTACAAAATGCCAAAATGCAGACAAAGAATAGTGAAAGGTATTTGAGAAACTTAAAAAAAAATTAGGGCAGGTCTCTGGAGAAACACCCCAATTATTTTTTTTAAAGGATCTAAAGACATAGAAGGAAATTAGACCCGTCAGTTTGGCATCAATTGTTTAAGTCTCAGAAGTATTTTTAAAGGATCAGATGTGGGCATATTTAGAAAAGCACAGCTTGATAACAGACAATTAGTATAGAATAAAGATAGGCTTATGAGGCTTAAGTAATTTATGTCTGAATATGTATGTATATATTTTAAACATATTACTGAGAGAATCAGTAGGGTGTCATAAATAAATATAGAACAGGATTCAACTAGTCAACAAAATCTCTCTGATTGAATAGCTTAGGCATGTAGCCCTTGGAAGAAGAGAAAATCTGGCAACTGCAATTGACAATTGGTTAAAATTAGGCAGGAGAATAGAAGTTCCTTTTTCCGGTCTTCATTGGGTTAGCTCCATTTCACAGAGATGAATCATTCAGAAGGACCAGAGAGTTTTGGCTAGCACTTCAAATAGTGTCAGAAGCATCTCATGATCTTCTGTGACAGATCTGCTCCTGTGTATGAAAAGTGTTAAACACAGCGTACCAGAAAAATGGTGTCTTTTGGTTCCAGAGACTAAGAAAAATATCCTAGTACAGGAAAAGGCTATTTATCTAAAGTGTTCCACTGACATCAGAACCATTTAGATTAATGTGTGGGTTGTGTGTGTTTTGTGGGGGCTTGTGTGATTGGGGAAAAAGCAAGGAAATGAACAGAAAAATAAAGCTTGGGTTCAAGAGTTTTCTGATTGTGGTATTTGCATGAAAAGAACAGTCTGTTGCTGTTTATAGTCTATGAAATACATGATGCCAGACTCTTAATTGGCATGGCTAAGGGCAACAGGAACGGACATTATATGTGGAACCATTTCAGCAAAGTGTGAAGTCCCAAACAGAGAACTCTATGGGTTAAAATGAATCACTTCTATGACTGACCTACAATTCACGAGAATCAGAGGATGGCAATGAAGAAAAGATTGTTCTTTTATTAAATTAAAAGTCATAGCATCCAGCCAGATAATGAGAGAATAGCAATGCCATGTACATATATGATAAGCTATTCAGGATAGTCCAAACCGCAAAATTTAAATTTGGATCTGTATTTTAAACAGTAAAATATTTGAGGGTGTTTGGAATCAAGATAATGATGTATCCATTGTATAAATAGACATCATATGCAAAATTAGGATCTGGATTGAGATTTTCAAGGTCACCAAGTCTGGGGCCTGATTTTAATTGCTAGAAAAGCACAAGGAAACTTCAGGCAAAGGACCAATGACACATTTACAATAGCACTACATCAAGGTAAAAATGTAGCAGCCAAATTACGTACACCCCTTATAAGGAATACCTTACGTCCAGTGTAGAGCAGTTCCTAAAGAATCAGAGAGGGAGCTCCAGGCTAGGGACAGACATTTCACACAAACCAGTTTAAGTGATCAGAAATTGGTTTAAACCTGTAACAGAACAGATGCACATCAACCAGTTTGAAAATGGCTGAAGCTGATTTGAGACAAACCTGGCTGAATGTAGTATCAGACTTAACTGATTTGGGTGAATCTGGTTTATGCAATGTGTGTCCCAGACCCCTTGTTGGTTTAAGATAAGTCAGATACCTCCAGCATCCCGGTATACTCTCTGAGCTGGGTGGGACTCTCTGTTCCACAGTAGGACTGGTCCTTCCCCTCTGCTCCTTGGCTGCAGCTCCAGCACAGAACTGTGGCTGCTCCCCCCCGCCCCACCTCATTCCCGGCTATGCAGGAATTCCTCCGCCCACCCTCCTCCCTTGCTGAGAGATATCTGTGTATTAGCTAGCAGACCACATGCTGGCTACACTTGATGCTGAATCAACAGGCAGAATCAACAGGTAGCTGGTAATGTCCCTCTGTTGTTTTCTTAATGGGGTGATAAACACTGTTATCAATCCCCTGCTGGGCTAATCAGAGCATCCTACCTGGCCACACACCCATCAGCTTAATGCTGCAAGAGGAAGGGAAGGCTGTTCTAGTGTCCCCTGGCTTGTAGCCTGAGTCACTGTAGGCGTGTGCCTGCATTTCTGGGATGTCTTTCTGGTTACAAAACTCATTTAGCCTAGCCAGGTTAGACTAACTTGTGAAGATTGAATCAGTCCAGGCTCAGGCTTTTTGAATGTCTATTTTTGAATGTCTTTTTGAAAGGCTAAGGGACCTGGGACTCTTTTGCCTGAAAAAGAAAAGATTAGGGTGGCTAGGATTTGGAATCAGCTTCCTAGGGAAGTTGTTCTTGCTCCTACCTTGGGTGTCTTCAAGAGTAGACTAGATAGGTACTTGGCTGGG
>JAGPOW010003395.1:6025684-6065484 GCA_030014935.1 Caiman crocodilus | reverse complement strand
GGGGGAGGATCACCGCCTTGGACCGGCTTGAAATGCATCTTTGGATGCACGCTAGGGTCCAGTTGGCCTTCCCAACCACCGTCTGACATTGGCGGCTCACGTTCATCTTGGCATCAACAATAAAAAGGGTAAATTAGAAATATAGTATATGTATATGGAAGGTAGGAGGAAGCTGGAAGGAGCATCATGATTAAAATCAGCAGGATTTCAGGAAAGAAATGAAAAAGCATCCAAGTCCTTGAACGTTTATTTTCCATCTGTTCATTATCATCATCATATTTTAATGATATTATTTTCAAAGCAGTAAAAAATGTCTGCATTGCAAAAATGTTATTTCTTTAAAGTGCTAAAAATGTGTGTCTTATATAAGAAAGGATAATTCCGGCTTGGAAAAGTTTACAGTTTGCAAGCAGACCAGGAAAAGGCAGCATGCACTGTGAAATCTAAGGGCAGAAGTGATTACCTTCTTCCTGTCCACCCCCCCCCCCTTTCAAAATTAGTTTCACTTCTTTGGAAATAACAGAAGACATGAGTTGAAAGAGGTTAGAATTAACTAATAGAATCAAAGTTACCTACTTTCTTTGTGTATCACTCAATATAAGTCGCACCCTTCTTCAACTATAAGGACTCAGCCTGCATAACTTAATTCTATTGATCAACTTTGTTCTTGTATCCATTCAAACCAGCCCTACTGAAAACAATCTTTGTTAGTTGTATGAATGCATGTGTGGGGGGTGGGGGTTCAATGACATGGACTCACCCCTCTTTCAGATAACCAGGCCATAGGAGGAGCAACTGGGAACTTGTTTTAAATCCTAGAAGCAAGTAATAACCTCACCTGGCTTTCCCTCTGCACTCAGCAGCATGTCCCCTCCTGTTCCCACCCTCCCTTCCTGTTCCTTGCTCACCACTGCTGCCATTTTCAGCGGTCCCAGGGTGAGAGGGAGAGCACCAGAACTGCTCCTGCCAGCTCCAACTGGGCTCTACATGAAGTCAGGCTCAGCCAGGGAGTACAGTAGCAGCAGGCAAGTCCCACCTCTCTGCCCAGTACCAGGGGTGTAACCTTTCAGCACAGGAACAGGTGTGGGGAAGGGAATCTGCTATCTGCTGCAGCTGTCTTCAGCAGTCTGGCAGCTCTGGAGTGAACACACTCCCCCATAATGTAGGGACAGTGGCAGTAGCAGGTAGGGGATGAGAAAGGAAGTTTGTATGTCAGGGGTGGGGAGAGAGAAGCAGCTTGGCATGGAGGGGAAGTGGGGTGAAGGATAGACTTTTGTCCGCTTGAAGGACTTCCATCCCCTGCTCCTTCCCAACTCCTGTGGTGTAGTCTGGTGTGTGTGTTGAAGGGGTCAGGAACGGGAGTTCAGCCACCCTTGCAGTACAGGTCACTGGTCCTGTACAACCCTTTCTAAAATATTAGATCTACCCATGAACATAAAATTTGTGAAACCTCACAAAAGGTGATCCTGCATTTCTAAGTCGTTGACCTTTATGGCTGTAACTGAGGGCAGAATTTGGTCTTCTGTTTATGAGCTGAGTTGCCTAAAGCAACTCTAAGAACTAAAGCAACCCTGAGAACTGAGCCTGCTCAATTTTTTTTCTTGCAATAGAATTTAGCATTAGAAGTACAAGAGGCTTGAAAACCAAATTCAGAGCAGGCGCACTTACAACAGCATTCCCCTTCAGGATATATATATATAATTCATATTAGATTACACACACACACACACACACACACACACACACACACACACACACACACACACACAAAATCTAATATGAATATATTCTGGATTCCTGAAAGCAAGAGTACAGGCTCTTTTCTGTTTCCACACAGGCTCTATTCTGTTTCCAGGGCCACAGTGTACATTTTGGAATATCAGGATGGAAGCTAAGTTATTAAGCACTAACAATATTACCATTATCACCACCAGGATACTATTAATCATAAAAATATAGAAAGTTTCCCTCTACTTTATGAAGTACGCTCTTCTACATAGTTGGAAGATAGACTAAAATAAGGCCTGATACACCTTGTTGTATCAGTTTAATTCTGCAAAGGTAAAAATAGGTCCATTCATGTTTCAGAACAGAGCGGGAAATTTAGCTTGAGATTTGAATCTAAACAACCTCTCACAATCAAGGAAAGGCCGGAGGGCCTAGTTACGCATTATGCTGTGAGCTGCACAAATGTTGACTGGTGTTAGTACTAGCTTGGAGTTTGGAGCAGTCATACCTTTAGTCTACAAACTTTTTCTGACTGTCCTGCCTTAAGTGGCATCACTGAGCTATATAACAAGCGCTTAAAACCTCTTTAAGGTGTTAATGTGTGAACAATCCAGAGGTTAAAAGCTCCAGAACCCAACCATAATTACTGTTTAACAAGGCCCTAAGGTGCAGTCACTCTAGGTTATGCCTTAATATAAACACCCCACCTGCTGGCCCACTATCTCCACCCACCCCAGCGCTTTTTGCCTCCTGCACTGCCCCCTGCTTGCTTGTGGCTGTCTGTCCTTGGAAGCAGGCAGGGAAAAGTTAACCTGTCTTTGCTGCTGCTGCTGCTCTCTGGGCCAGAAAGTAGCAGTGGTGGCCAGGCAGGCAGGTTAGCTCTACCCTGCCTGCTCCCAGGGTAAGTAATGCCCCAGGGAAGTGTGAGGCAGGAGGCAGGGGGGAACCTAGAGGGGCTGGGCAAAACTTGGGGAGCCCTGGGGAAGCCTGGGATGGGAGGAGGGGGGATTCATACTTATCAGTCCTCCAGCCTCCTGCTGGCCTGAAGTGTGACTGCTCCAAACTTGAGCTGCCACTAAAACCTATCAATGTTTGTGAGGCTTACAGCATCAGGTGTAACAAGGCCCTAAGTTTAGGGCTGGAAGATCTGATTATGGTTCATCATGATGTGTAAATATTTAACTTGGGTTTGTTAATTAAAAAAAAAAATTGTGATAGATGACACTTCTATTCTAATAGAGGATTTTATAAAAATAAGTGCTTAAAGTTAGACTCTTGAATAAGTGGCTAGATTTCCATCTAATTGTTCCCAAATCATTTGGTAATACATTAGTCATAATGTTTGTTTTAAAATGTAACCATTTATGTTTTTATACATAAAATGTTTAGGACAATTAGGACCTAAGAGAAAAAAACACTTATTACACAACGTTATTGTGGAAATCAAGATTTTAAGGCATTTAGAAAGATCAAGAAATCATCATCACCAGATAATAGTAATACTAACATAATATTGTAACATTTTTTATGAGTTGCTTGTCATATGTAGCGGACAACCAGAAAATATGACAGTGATCTACTATTTCACATAGCTTTACATTTATTTTTTACACTCTCTTAATTTTTATTAACATAATATTTTCCATTAAATTTTGGAGGAGGAGAAAAATTAATTGTTACCAACACGCACTGGTTAAATAGTATAGTTTGATTGGATACTTTTTCAGTTTATGAATATGTATTATGTGCTAACAATATTTTAATATTTTAACACTGAAGCATTACTAAACATGAAAGCTGAAGCAGTTTTGGCTATTTCTTTGGCTCTTTTAATTTGCTTATATAAATTTCTGAAGATTACTTTCTGTCATTTTTCCCTACAAAATGTAAATTTATAATTTATTCACCAAATCAAATATTAAAAGCAAACAAAATTATTGTATATATTTTGAATTGAGGGAGAATACAAAATTATCTAAACTCTATACCTTGACTTGGTGTTCAGTTACAGCTTATGCTGCCTTCAGTTACACATGTCCCTCTATAAAGGTCTCATTTTGCCCTAGAATAAACTTTAAGTACGCATTTAATTATTATTTGAACTAGAATTAAAAAAAAAAAATCAAACTAATTTACTTAATTTTCACCAATAGATTTTTGAATATAGTTCCACCTCATTTCATTATTATAGAAGAGTGTTAACTAAAGTAAAAATTGTCCAGTTTGCTTGCATTGGTATATCTGGATGGTTTTGACTTTGCTCTTGTGGTGCTTTCTTTTCGTGAGAATTAATTTATATTGGACTGGTTAGCACTTCTGAATCCAAACTGTGTCTTCTAGCTTAGGTATTTATATGGATCCCTATTACAATAGTACCTGAATCCTTTTACAGTCTTTGACTATTTATTCTCCTGTATGTTAAGGAAATATTACCATTTTTGGAACCCAGAAGTACAGAGAGACTAAATGAAGTGGGAAGTCCATGGCAGAGTAACAACTTGAATCTGGACTAGGTGGATGACCTAATCACTGGACCATCCTCACCCTCTGGTAATCTTGGTGGAATTTTGTATGTGGTGCACTTTCAATAATGGGCTAATTATATTAGTAGTGTTTCCCTTACATGATATGGTAGTAAAATGATAGTAACCAGAAATAATACTAGGTGGAATTTTTATAGGCACTCAACATTGGCCTAACTCCACTTCCACTTGATTCAAACATGACTGTGAACATAGCTAATGCAATGATGATACTTGCAACGTAATGTTGGTAAGTACAGTGTTGTTCAAGCAGCATCTATAAATTTTCTTGGTGTCTTCTTAATGCTTTGTGGCCTGGTCCTTTGTTCCATGTACACCCAAATCTTTGCTTCATTTCCCTTGAGAATCTTTTTCTTGAATATTGGCCTTAATAAAATTGCAAGAGTTTGCCATCAGCATAAGCACAGAAACCAGAATTTCTTACTTGCTGCTGAAGGAAAGCTGTTTGGATCCCAGAAGCATACCAATACAATCATCATATATACTATGAGAACACATAAATCAGGGCAAAAATATTTTTTTGAAAAAATTTGATGTGTTATAGTAGTTGTTTAATTTTTAGTATATGATTTTTTTTTCTGTTTGCAAGATGGCAACTCCTCCCCCCCTTTTCCCAAAAAGAGTAGTCCTGGGCCAAAGGGAGGGACTTTTGGTGGCAAAGGTCAGGGATTAAAGGTGGGACTTCAAGTCCCAAGATGGCAACCAGGGGCTGGGGCACCTGTCAAGGAGCATGGCTACCCTTATGGGTCTTGACAGCTCTCTAAAAATCAGTGACTGGCTCTCCAGCTGAAATAATTGCCCACCCCTGACCTGTGCTGTAAGGTGAGAATAATACCATTCCAGTTTAGAATATAATAGAAAGTTAAGTTTACATGTGAAACAATACAAATTGTGAAACTGGGAAAGCAATACTTAAAGTACCATTTTTGCCAGTACGTCATAGGCCAATAGCTTATGATGTGAACATATCTTTCCTGATTGGGAGATCTGGAAGTGGATGTACTTCTGGAGCTTTGTGGTACAGACAACATGCAAAATATATGGCTCTGTTTGTGTCATTCTAATATGAAACCAACTGAAATGCAGTAGTGCCAACTGAAATATTGTGTTTATTGGAACACAGCCTCAATGTGAAATGTATGGACCCATGTGCTTCGAAATTAAGGACCCGGTAATTTTGGGTCATTCTGGAACCCCTGGACTGTCTGCATATTAACGCCTTAAAGTGGTTTTAAGCACTTGTTATCTGGCTCAAAGTTGCGCCACTCCAGGACAGGATTATTTCTGATCCACATTACTCAGCTCCTGTTCCATTAAATTGTGGCCACTCCCTACAGATGTGCCACCTATGTTAAAGTCCTACAGTATCCCAGGATTTTCACAGCCCTACCCATACAGCATTGGTAGACACCTGTCCTGGATTACCAGCCCTCAAGTGACAACCTACAGCTACAGCTCCTACTCCTGTTCACCAGGCCTCATGGCAAGTTACACCTATGCAGGTTGGGGACAGTCAGAGACGGTTTATAGACTAAGGGTATGACTGCTCCAAGCTCCAGGCTAGCACTAACACTGGTCAATGCTGGTGTGGCTCACAGCGTAAGGTGTAACAAGGCCCTAAATTTGCGTGAGTCCTAGATAAAAAAGGTTTCCATGTTGTTTACAAGATCTACTTGTGCACAGTATAAGAGAGGTGAGCAGTGCTGGTAGTTCTCTACTGGGAGTGCTGTATTTGGAATTTCTCTTAAGAATAGCCCTGGATCTTCAGCTGAGGGATGTTGATGTAACTTCATTGATTTCAATAGAGTTATGTTGATGTATATCTGCTGGAAATGTGGTCCAGTATGTATTAATTTGCATAATGTTGTGATTGGTCTAATGAAGATTAGCAGAGCTGTGTTTGTACCTTGATTACTGGTTAAAATAAAAGATATGAGGAGACGGAGGCAAATCAAAGTTTGAATAGGTGAAATAATCCCTTATTTTTGTGCCTAATGGCACTTGCAAACTGTGGAATATTCCATCGATTCAATACTTGTTTGTTTACATAACCTTGTTTTTTGAATTGCACATTTATGCATTACATTAACATTTCATGTGCTGCACACCACATTTTATGGTGACACTCAAATTAAATCGTACTACACTGCACTCTGTATCAGACAACAAAGGAAAGTGTTAGAGAAGCATTCTTAAGACATTCTAACATTAACAGCAACATGAGTAGCTTGGGATTTTTTTTGTTGGTAAATCTGTTTATAACATATTTCACCCTCTTGCTGTTTGCCATGTTAATTTTGTATATTTGATAAAAAAAAATTTAAACCAAAACAAATATATATAAAGAAGTTATTTTGCAGAGTGCTTGAATAACACCTCTTGACAACATTGGTAACTCACACTGTCCACTCATTCACAAATTTATGAGTGGCAGAGGTAGTGGTACTTTAAATTTGTCCACCCGCAGGTATAGAGACTTTTAGAACATGCGCAATGGTAATCAAGGGGAGAGCGCAGAAGGATGCATAGTATTTTAGGCCTTTACTGTTAGCTTCAGCTAGTAAAGGAGTGCTGATAGCGACCTACTCTCAGAAGCCCTCACACTTACATAGGCACTTTGCAATGTATCATCAGCACACACTGTTACCAGCAATAGAACTAGGGGGTGGCGGTGGCTAATAGCAATAGTTTGTTGCTGCTTCACTGTAAGTTGGTGAATATTCGTCAGTGCATATGCACTACAACATGCGCATGAACCTTATGTGTTTTGGACAAATAGGGACTATTTAGACCAGAGTAATGCTGCTACCAGGAGCCTCCTTATACTGTGATCTGAGGGAAAACATCCTTTCTGCACCATAACTTAACCTTGATCTGCACAATTAATTTAAACTGTCTGAATGTGGTTGTCAGCAATCCTGTTTAAGTGCGGCCATCAATGTCAACAGACATTTTAATCACACTTCAATCATGCTGGCTGATGTGATGCTAAACACCGCCTGTCTACACTTAGCACAAGACTGTATTCAGCCCTGGGCTAGCACATGTGGCTGCTGTCATCCATGGTTGCATATGGTTACATTTTATAATGTAAATCAGGCGGTGGGAGAGTACACCATGCCCTCCCTCAACAGGCAGTCAGATCCAGGTGGGCATTAGAAGAATGGTGCCCTTGTGCCTTGATAGCAACCATGACTAGCTCCTGTTAGTACAAGGCTTTTTGCACTCTCCATCCCCTTCCAGCACTCAAGGTCACTCACCCAGGAGCCCCACCGAACCTGCCCCTTGAACCTTGTCCAAAAGGGGACAACCTGTTCTACCTGTCAGGTGAATTGAAATTGAAACTGTGCTTCATCTTTAATACCTTGGAAAGTAATAATCTGTCCCATTCAGGCGATGAGGAGTGAGTCTGTTTGTTTAGCATCTGGGATTTGTTGCCTCACCGGGGAGTAGAAAGCTAGAGGTTTCTAGTGATAAAAATCCATAACTGTTGAGAGCGAATGATGAATAATTGGTTTTCACTGAGGGACAAGGGAATTTTCAGCAATTTTGGGTGGGTGGAGTGTAACATAAAATTACTTCTGGCAATAATTTATTTTGTGCTAAATTATTTTTGGTAATTAGCTTTGGTTTGTTATTGGTCTGCTGTGTTTAGAAACATCTCAGCTCCTTCAGTTTTAGTGCATACCTATCACATGCTGTCAGGGAAGAAAGAGTCATTACTCTTATTTTCTCTATTAGGTTCATAGCAATGGAAACTACTGATATGGTGCCATGGGAGCTTATACAAAGTCTCACTGTGCTCCTAACATTTTCAGAACTTGTGAAGGCTTCTCTCATGTGAAAGCCATTAGGTAAAGTTTTCTATATAAATGTCTATCCCACATTAGTACAAAGCATTCATTCTGAAATGAAATGCATGTCTCTTTAAAAATGTAGCTCTTGTGCCTGTCACCTAATTTGTGTTTCATTGCATGATATTGCCATGTATCAGACATCTAACAGCTCAGGTATCTTGTAGAAGTGGGTAACAATATCACTGTCTGCACATCCAGTTCCTGGGGGCTTTGAAATCATACTAACATTTTCTCTTCTGCGGGAAAAATGATCTAACCTTGTGAACTCTGTGAGACTAAATGGACAAGTGCTTTCACTTACTACAGGTTTGCCAAGTTTACGGGGAGCCCGGGTGTCTGTGGTGCATGCAAGAGAATGACCCTGATGCAACTGGAGGAAAAATTACCTCAGCCGCAATAAACCATGTAGCAATTATTAAGCTGTTTTCCAAATGAAATTTTTCAGACGCCGTTAGCTTTATACTGTCAGGCTATGCCATCTCATATAATATTGCTAGTTCTTTATTTTCCCTTTTTATCCTTGAAGAGAGATTGTTCACAAGGATTACTTTACTTTATTGTCCAGAAATATCAGCTATGATTAATACCCTGCCTTGGATAGTACATCATATTTTCCCTTTGGGGCACTGAGTGCAGTGTCCTTTCATGCACCTTTCTGTCCTGACAAACAGGTTCACCTATATTGTGTTTACAGAAGGACATATTTTCCGATGTCTACTGTCTGCACATATTATCAGATTGGACTGCAGTGGCTAGAGCTTGAGATAAATCCATCTCAAGCAAATCATATCTGTGTGACTACTGAAAGTCAGGGTTGTAGAAAGCATAGTGAACTGCAGCCCAGGATAATGCTGCCCAAAATAAAGAATTAGAACTCAAATGAAATAAAATCAAGAGCTATCCATATGTTGAAAAGATGTTGTATACCCTTCTCAAAGCAGTAAAAAGATGTACCTTGTATTCACAAAAGTATGGGCACATTTCCTGTTGTAGTTTAGCTCAATATTAAGGTAAGGTACGCTGCTTTTACAGCTGAATGCAAAAACCAGAATTGACCACCATCACCAACAGAACAGATTTGTTCTTTTTCAGAGTAAGGGGACAGCTTTGTGCCTAGTTAATTGCTCAGTTAAACCCTTGCTCCTTATTATGGCTACATTAAACATTTCTTCTCCATCCATTAAATGACCTTAACTTCATATGAAGGGAACCAACCTGAAGACATTTTTTGAGAGTTCTGTCAAAGAGTTGTTAAGTGGAATACTTCAATATGAGAGAGCGAAAGAGAGCAATATTAGCATTGTAGAATATTTTCAAATTTGCATTGTCTGATTTTGCACATTAAAGAACACTGTGTTTGTCTGCGTACGAAGACCCTGGATCCAAAATCCCTTCTGAAATAAAGAAGCTAGAAATATTGGCTACCTGACAGACTTTATAATCATATAGTTGTACTTATAAATTACAAGCAATTATGTATGTGTGCATGGATAATTCTAGTTTCAAAAGCTGCAGATAGAGTCTTGTCTGGCTTATTTAACTACCTTTGTGATAGGGTTCAATTCAAGGTCTGGGGTTTTGTTCTGTGCTTCTTCCAACCCATATATGAAATTGTGCATGTTCCATATCTCACATACATGTGGCACTGTCAGTGACTAACCATTTGACAAGTTATTCCTGCATGCTTATGCTCCGTACTGATGGTCCAGCATTCAGTTGCCTTTTCTTGTCTGTTCCCCTTGATTAACTGCCGTAGGCTAGGATTCTGGCCAGGAAGAAGAGAGCCTGGGGAACCGTTGTGGTAAGTCTTCCATACAACGTTTTCTTTATCTCATGTCCCCCACAAGCAGAAGAAACCTTAGTTTACAGCTTCCATTATGCTGTTGTTCCCAGTTGCTGACATTTGGTACCAACATTTGGCCAGCTTGCTTAGTGTTATGGACACAAGGCCGGGAACAATGATCTCCAGGTGTGGGATCTTTCCAGTACTTAACTATCCCCTCTCTGTCCTAAATTTGTTTCTTTCATTCTCTGCGCTGCCATTCATGCTCATGTCATTTTTTTATTTCCTTTCCTTGAGAGAGCCAGTGACTATAAAAATTCTGATAATGTGTCATAGCTTTGTAATATCTTTACCAGCAAACACAGAAAGCCACTATACCTAAGGAAGCAGGGAATAGATAAACCTATTTGGGCTTCAGAACAATGCAGATGCAAACTAATAACAGTTCCACTTGTGTTCAAGAAAAAGTGAATGTAAAGAGTGTATGTGTTGTTTGACTTAATTAAGATGTTTGAATAATTGCTCGTGCTATTTACCCAATTCTTCATCTAAGAGCTCCCTTTGTCTTATTCTCCCACTATCAGTTTCAGCCCTCCTATTATGCCACTCCCTGGGCACCTCTACTTGAGACACTTAACTTCACATTACCATAGTCTACATGTTTCTACATATGTATGTGCTTACTTTGCAGTAAATCTCCCTAATCCTGAGTAAATTTGCTACCTGCAAATGCAAGTAGAAAATTTACTCAGGATTAGTAACAGCACTGTATCACTTGTGTAGATACCTGATCAGGAGCAAAATCTGTTCCAGGTCAGCTGTCCACCGGGAGGCTGGAGATAACTGCCTGCTACTGGGGTGGGCTCTGCCATAGAAGCCAGAGTGGGGACTATGTCCCCCTGCCCCAGCAGCAGGGAGCTCCAAGCCCCCTGCTTCAAGACTGTGATCAGGGAGTGGGGACTGGGAGATCTTTATTTCTGCCCTTGCAGCAGGGAGCTTCCAGCTTCCGCTCCCTAACTGTGATTGTGGAGTGGGCCTGGGGAACTTGTTCCCTGCAGCCACTCTGCAATCATGGACCTGAGGCTGGGAGCTTGCTCTCAGTCCCCACTCTGATCGCAGAGCAGGGACTGGGAACAAGCTCCCCAGGATGAACGCTGCGATAGCAGAGCAGGGGCTGGGAGCTCACTGCGTAGGGATAGTTCCCCACCCACTGTAGTTCCCCACCCATGGGGATAGTTCCCCACTTGCCCTGATCAGGACAGTTCCCAGCCAGCTCCAGGCTGCACATGCAGACTTCCTTGAGCAGGCTGGGGCTGGCTGAGAACTGTCCCAGTCAGAGGCAGGTCCCAGCCTCGTGCCCCAATTGGGTGATTGAGGCACAGGGCTTGGAAAGAGCTGCAGAGGTGAGGTAGGTCCCAGCCCCCTGCCCTGATCTGCCAGTGGGGCAGCTAGTAGCAAGGTAGCTGCTAGCTGCCTCGCTGGCAGATCTTGCTGCCAGAGCAGGAGCACATTGTCCCCGCCCCAGCAGCAGGCAGCCCATCCACCGGCCAGAAGACAACTGTCTGGGCCCAGGGCTCCCTGCTAGCTGCTGGGCTAGCCCCCAGGGGGAGGCTGGAGCTCCCTCTGGTGGCTGCAGGGGCACATTGCAGGACTGTAGGGAACTGGGAGCAAATCTGCTCCCTAATCCCCCATGTGTAGCAGAACATGTAGGGAACTGGGAGCAAATCTGCTCCCTAATATCCCAAAACCCATTATCCACAGTAGTTTACTGCACAGTAAATCTAGCCTTGGGTAAATGAATATGTATATATGCACCCCCTGTGTCTCAAACAGCTACCCATTTCTTATCCAACAAGTGTTCTCCTTAACAGGTCTCTTAAAATCCAGTTCTTTCAACTGTATGTTTAAGGCTTTTAATTATAGGGTAGTCCTTGAACCCAAGCCCCTCCATTTCTTCTTGAAGAGGAAATCTTTTTTTATACACTGAGTTTGCTTGAGTTAAACCAGAACTTTGCAACTTGGCCTTACAGATTAGATCTGGGCCACAGGGATTCTCGGGGACTGGATGACCCAGTGGGGGTGACAGCATGACATCTTGGCTGCCAAAGATGCTGCATTGGCATGGCATCAGAACCTGGGATTTGAATGCCATCACTTCTTACCCCCCGGTTTTCCTCTGCAGCTGATTTGAGTCATCAGTGGTGACGGAAGACCTTGAATTCAGTGTCAGGTAATGGAGTATTGGGACAAATGGCACCAATATTGATCCCTTGGGTTTTGGAGATGTGCCACCACAGCAGTTGTGACAGCCACACAGACAAGCTACCACTGGAGTTCCAAGAGCTGCAATTTAATTCCGTGTGGGCATCATGTAGCCTGCAGGCCAATAGCTGGACTGCACTGAATTAAACTGTAGAACTGTAGGCTCTTTGATACCTTATTCTGCATTTTTTGTGAAGTGCTTTATACACATCTGACAAAACAAATTGAATTTCTACTTGTTTTTAACAGCATGTTTATTAATAAATGGGACCTACATGGAATAATGTAAACTGTACAAACTGGAAAAGTTATGCAGTGTAAAATTAGCTTTTGAAAAGTACTGTGCTAAATTCTGACTTCAGATACATGCTTGTAACTCCCATTGAAACTGATGAGACCCATATTCAAATTACTTTTTTAATTTTTAAGCAATGCAAAAAGAAAGCATATGACAAGTTGGAGGTTGACCTAAAACCCCACACCCTGAGACCACGTGGACATATAATAAAATGTGCAAAATGTATTCAAAGTGCACAAAGTGTTCATAATGACACTCTCCACTGGTAGATATTTTCCATAGTATATGCATTTTACATGCTGTAATGCAAGTAAAAGGGGAAGTCACAATATACTGGCAAATTTGCAGCATATTATCTGGAAAATAGGTGGCCAGCAAGATAAAGTATCGGAGATGATTAGGAAGGAAAAAAAATGTGGGAAGTGGAGTTGGTAAATTATTCAAAAATAATTTTTTTGGGGGGAAAAGAATAGGTTTAATTTCATTCAACACTTATTTAAATTTATCTTTCTTGCTTATCTTCAATCAATGTACAAATCATTGTTGGCAATCCCTTAATTTGAGGATGATTTTGACCACAACTTATTGATGGGTCTTGAGATGATTAAAGTGTCCTGTCCTTGAGCCACAGATCTGTCTGCAGAAGTTAAAGGTCTTTCTGCAGGAGAGAGTAAGCTGCAGGCTGGATTCCTCTCCTTGTCCTTCCTCTGTTGTCTCTTCTTTGTTTCAGGGTCAAAATGCTTTACCTTGAAATGGGCTGCCACTTGGTTGAAGTTGTGGCATCATTGGAGTCAGTCAGCAGCCAGCTCTTCCCAGCTCTTGATGTTGGTTTCCATTTTTTTGAGGGATGCTTTCAATATGTCCTTGTAGAGTTTCCTCCAGCCACCATGAGTTCTCAGGCCACAGTTAAGCTTGGAGTAGAGTGCTTGTTTTGGGAATTGAAAGTCAAGCATGTGCACATAGTGTCTAGTCCAGCAAAATTGGTGATTGAGGATCACCAACTTAATGGTGTTAACATTGACTTCAGCAAGGATGATGGTATTTGTGCAGTAATCTTCCCATCTGATGGGATTTTCTGGAGGCATAGTTGGTCATACTTCTGCAGGTTTTTGAGATGCTGACAGTAGGTCACCTACATTTCACATCTTTAGAAGAGCATGGGGATGATTATTGCTTTGTAGACCTGGATCCTGGTTTCCTTCCAGAGATCAAAGTGAATAAAGACATGCTGAAGCATTTTCCCAAAAGAGATATTTGTGCACTGGATCCTGTGCCGGATCTCCTCATCAATATTCACTTTCTTAGAGAGGGGGCTACTGAGGATGGGGAATTGCTCAGCTACCTTCAGGGTCTTTCTCTCAATGGTAATTTGGGAAGGAGAGACACATTCATAGCCTGGGGCAGGCTGATAGAACACTTTAGTCTTCTTGATGTTGAGAGAGAGGCCCTTTGATAGGCTTCTCTGAAAAGATCCAGCGTGATCTGGAGGTTTTCTTTAACATGCGCTAGGATGATGGAGTTATCAGCATGTTGAAGGTCAAGAGTGATTGTTTTGAGTACTTTGGTCTTCCGGTGAACACAACCCAGATTGAAGAGTCCTTCATCCATTTAGTATTCAGTGTCAGTTCCAGAAGGAAGGTGGTCCTTAATGAGAACCAGGAAGACTGCCAAAAAATGGAGACTGGAGTTGGGGTGATGACACATCCTTGCTTGCCTCCAGTTCAGATGACAAATGGATCTGTCTCTACAGCTTCACTTTATACATTATCTAGTTAGCCAAGCACACACCTTCACTTGCTAAGTTAAGTTTTGTTGCTGATTGGAAAAAACAGTGTTTAAATCTGAGTAGCTTTTCCCATTTTATTTTGATTTTTAAAATGTCCAGGCAATAATGATCATGTTATAGTTTGCTACAGTTTGTTTGCAAAGTTTCCTTTTGAAATAAAAGCCCTTTTATTCAGTTTAAATTGCGTATCTCTCCATTTTTACAGTTATATCTACTTAACTTTCAAATAACCAAACCTATTTTTTAAATGCATGAAATAAATAAAACCCAAGCCAAACAAACAAAAAAACTCAATTTGCTCCTCAGCTGAGAATTTGTTTGCCCAGTTGCAGCCTGGAGTGAATTTTTACAGTTGAGGTATAAACTGCTGAAAATCAAGTTTTTTAATGGAAATGCTGACAACCCTTTAACTGTAGTGGTGCTATAGAAAGCTGCTAAAATAAAAGTAACAACAAAAAGCTCTCTAATTCTTGTAAATCAGACATTCTCATCTATCCTCTAGCAATGATGCTGAGCAGAGGAGCAGCTGTGGTGATATGATTAAGGTATAAAACTCAATAATTCAAAAAAAAATGTGGGTTCTATTTCTGACCAAAGCCATTGGGAAAAAGGCCTCTTAATAGCTCAATTACATCTGCCCATTCAGCAGTGAAATGGTTAATTGCCTGGCACAAAGTGGGAATAAACCTGCTGCTATTCATGGACCCCTCCACCAGTATATCTTCCTGGCTCAGCGTGCAGATATATGGCCTGATCCAAAGCCCGTTGGAATAGATTGAAAGATTCCCACTCACACCACAGCTTGTGATCAGGCCTTTGGAGATTGACACTACTCTGCACGTACCTAACATGATACTGGTGTGATCTGCTAACCGGAATGGAGGGAGGACCTCTAAAGTTTCCCTAGGGCATTGAAGCTTGGCTGCTGATCCCAATGTCTTTTACTTGAGCTAGAAATGTTGAGAGAACAGTCTTTCTCAAATGATTTCTGATAGGGCACAGGCCCTGTCTCTGGAGTTGGCTCAGGCCAGGGAGTAGAGTGAGCACACAGAAGGATGTACACAGAGTGATAGGAATGTAACTACATCTTAGACATTGGTGAAGCTGCATCATTCTGGGGATGGGAGTGGGTGTGATCCTGGTGCTTGCTCCTTGCTGGGCACAGTGTGTAGGATGCTCTCCACATACAGGGAACCTGCTCAACTGCCAGCATAGAAATCCAGGGCGGGGGCTTGGGCTTAGGCTCCACTCTCTCTTATACCTCTACTCTGATCCCTTTGGATAAAGTCTAGTAGTGAGGGGCAATCACTGTGCTGGTATGAAAGACGGGAATGCAAAAATTGTGGTGCATCCCTTCACACGTGCACATGCACACACACAGGCACAACTAGCTCCCCCCCCACCTCCCCACGGGCAGTACAAGAGAGACATCTGAAAATACAATTAGTAAAGTTAGCTTTTTATCATTTGAAAGCACTTTTTTTTTGCAGGTGGGAAATATTTTTCTAACTGATCCTGCAAATCTCAAATACTTCAAGTGTTTACCCTGACAGACTTGTTCCCCTTCAGTTTACAAGATTATAAAGTCCTTACTGTAATATATAAAATAAACCTACTTGTACTACTTGTCTTTACTAAACTTCATTCTTACCACTTTTCTTTATGTCTCACATTGCTATAATATATGCAAAACGCTCAGCTCTTCAAAACAGCTTTACAGGTCATTTTCCTTCCATAATAGCCAAATCAGCAGCAAAAGCACTTCATGGTCTAAATGCAGTGACAGAAGAAGTCTGACTGGAGAAATATGTACTGTATAGTAACTTCCACAGACACAAAGGCTCAGGATTTTCACATGAACAGAGATTATGGCTTTTGAAATCTCATTTTTTAACATCTACTCAGTGTAAATAAGGACAGAAGGCATTTATTGGCTCTGCACTATCAAGTGCCCTTGACCTAATGACATTATTGATTTTCTACCATTGTCTTTATTTGTATTGGTTTATGAGGACAAAGCAGTATTAGCTGCCTCCCTCAGCTATTAATTATGATCTATATGATAAGCATTAAGGAAGTCCTGGAAAGAAAAGCAGTATCCTAACAAATGTGCACATATACACATACACTGGAATACACAATCAGTTTCCCTGCAGAAAGGTGAACATATGTGAACACATCCTGCAGTATGGAGAAAAAGATCTAAAGTAAATACATAGTACAGTTACTCTATCTCTTTTGTGTTCATATACTTAGGAAATATAATCTTATTCATGCTAAAACCTTTATGAATCATTCTGGCACTGTGAAGGGACCTCTAAGTGACTTTATATTTGATATATAAAAATGGTAAAAAGGGGTCTTTATTATAAATGAAAATCAATCTCCTAGGAAGTTGCTTATTCAACCTGAGACTATATTAAACAGGTAATTTGGAGCCCTAAAACTATGCAAATTCACTTCCCACTCATTTTTAAATTGTCCAGATTTGAGAACAGGTTTTGCCCCTGATTCTTCAGTTACCTTATGGTAACTGGCCATGAGAGCAGGGCTTGACTTGTGATAACAGCAGAATCTTCAGCTGCCCCTTTCGAAGTCAATGGAGCCATAACAGCATGACGATTGTAAACGCATCAGGACACCCTTCTTAGCAAGATGTCGACCCAGATTTTATATTATTTTACTTATAGACAAAATCTACTTAATACTTCCAGATTTAGGAAGAAGATGATGTCAGGGAAGCTGAAGTATGTTGGTCTGAAAGGTCCTACCACCTTGTTATTGGGTCTAGTAGATTTCTCTTTTTTGTGTTTCTTTTTTTTTTTTTCAAATGAGATAATTTTGAGACCCTAGTTTTGGCCACCCTTTAAAATGACTTTCAGTGAAGACTGAACTTCTGGGGTGTGTCCCAAAGAGTGTGTATATGTAGGGGTGCACATTTCCCATAGGAAAAATAGCAGTGGCACAAGCATGTGCCACTCCTATTTGTCTCAGGGCACACCCCTGCATGCACACTTCGGTGCATGGCAAATTGACCCAGGTAGGGTAAGGGAAGCTGGGACCAGCATCCGTGTTGGCCCCAGCAGCCTTACCTGGGGTTCTGGTAGCCTCCTGGGTCAGCAGCCGCACCAAGTTGGCTTTTCATAGCCTGGCCGGCAGCTAGAGCATGGCTGTAGCCAACCAGGCTCCATTTCTGGCAGCACATGCTGCTGCCATGTGAACTGCACCACTTTTTTTATCAGCCACTTTTTTTTGACACCAGGATCTCCCAGTATCAAAAAAGCCCAGTGTGCTGCTAATTACCTACCTCCCTACCCTGGAGGTCTTTAAGAGGAGACTAGACAAGCACCTGGCTGGGGTCATCTAACCCCAGCACTCTTTCCTGCCTAGGGCAGAGGGTCAGATTTGGTGATCTACTGAGGTCCCTTCTGACCCCAAAAATCTATGAAATCTATGAATGGGTGCACATGCACAACCTGCGGTTTGTGGCTTCTCAAATGGGTTTGAGGTGCTGCCAACTGCATGTGTGCACTCATCAGGATGCACCCCTTCAGGCCAGATTTTAAAAAGTGGATATGTGCAAGAACAAGGTAGCTTGCAAAGGTATAGCTAGGCATGTGGTGGGATTTATGAAAGCTCCTACACACATCAAACACCCATCATTGAAACCCAATGGGGGTTTGGTATTAGGTGGGATCTACAAAAAAGCCAAAGTGCTTTACTTACTTATTTGCATCTATAAGCTCCTAAGTACCTTTGCAAAACAAGCCTTATTGCACCTATGTCATTTTGTATATGGAACTTAGATTTAAAATGTATGTCCAAATCTTGGCACCCTTCAGCCACCCACACCCATTTGTGTGCTCCAGACATGCTTTGCACAAGCAGCCAGTGTGCAGGGCATATTCAGGAACAGCATGGTCAGGATTTATTATTGCCATGACATCGGTGTGTCCTCAATCACTTAAGTGATTTTGAAACTTGTTTTACATGTTTTAGACTGACTCTGTGACCAAACAAGTCTCTAAATTGAGTATTAGCCCAACTTTGATAGTACAGAGGTTTCATTTTTGCCACGTTCTGTATTGTGTATGTTCCACATTGTGCCTATGTCCTTTTACCTCTTGTGCTAATGCTGTGTCTAGTGTAGGTCATCGGTTTTAATTTGGATCTCTCCAAGGGTAACATGCCATATGATATTGTAGCACTATATTTCAGGCTTTCTCTGTTTACTTATTAGGTTTGAATTTGCAGTTCTTTAAATCTACATCTTGTTGGAGGAATTCCTTTTTAGGTTTTTGAAGTATCAAAAAAAATCGGATTTATTGTCTTTCCTGGAAATCTTCATTTCTGAATTCTGTAATTTCTTTGATGTTTGGAATGGGGTGATTTAACAATGGATTGATTTAGGTTAATTATTTAACTTGTGTCTGTTAAGCAAGATATTTTTATACTGTGTTCTTCTTCTAACCTACTGAATTTCCTTCCCAGAGCATTTTGTCAGTAGAAATTCCTTTCCCCAATACTTATTCATGCTTTTTTTAAAAGGATTCACCTAAGTTGTTAGATCCAGGTGCAACTCCCATGTAGCAATCTGAAGTTCACTAATCTTATGTCACAGAGGTGAGGGAACATGGAAAATGAGATTGTTTGCAAGTATGTGGATTGCAGCTTGAATCCAGAATTGGAAAACTGACCTGTTTGAATATTTGCACCTGCTGATAAAAGCCATTTTATTTCTGAGGGCTGCTACGTATCAGTGTCTCTGATCCTTACTGATGCTTATTAAATGAAAGAAATCAAACTTCTTAACAGAAGCAGTTCCTGAGGTTAGCAGACAGGTGCTGCTACATTCCTGCTGCTTTGCAATCACTTACATGCTGCAGTGTTACATTTCTTTTTCTTAATGCACAGGTTCTGATTCTGATCTGATTTGCCTTCAAGATCTCACAGAACTTCCCCTCTCTCCTGATTTGCCCTTGTTACTTATTCTTTCAGTTTCCTGTGTCCTTCATTCAGCTAGTTTACCACATTTTTCTGCTTCTCTCACAAGTGTAGTCTTGCATTCTTCCATATCACTCTTTACAGAGGGAATGCCCTTCCTAAGACACACCTCTTCCACTATTATCTTTCTAGAAGACCCACTTCTTTTGCGTTGCTGGGGACAAACTGGTGGGCTAAGTGTACTATCTTGCTTGTATATCAGAGGGGAAAGGAATTAGTGGATAGGAAAAATGGGCAGGAGGAAAGATGATAAAGATACTGAAACTGAAGCTATTAGGTGATTTATGAACATGACTAAGAGGCTTGAGGGGTGAGTGGAGAAGAAAAAACGAGTGTGTTAACTTGGAAAACAATGAACAAATATTCATATCCTTTATCATCTGACTCTCCTTGCAAGTACTTTATATTCCTTTCCCTCACCTTTCATCCATCTCATTCTGCTTTAAAGTGCAGACTCTTTGGGGCAGTTACTGTGGCCGTCTTTGTATTGAGAAGCATCTAATACATTTCAGGTGCTAGCAAATTGTTGTACATGTACTTACTCAAGCGTTGCTCTGAACTGAGGAGAGGTTTTGAACCGTAGATTCTGTACTAGAGAAATATTCTGTTACAGGTTAAAGTCTCATGTACAGTGCCATCATTTTGAAAGGGTGGTGGACTCTAAGGGCTTCATGTAATCTCAGTTCACAAAGCAGCACATGCCTTGTGGCTGCTTCTTTAAATTCCTTTTGTCCAAGGAAGAGACTTTTTAGTTGCGTTAGAAGCTCTAAAAGCTGCATTTTAGTTTTAAAGTGCCTATTGAAGCATTGATAAGAAGTGGGTGACAGAATCCAAAATGGGAGCTGTGATTGACAGATCCTATTGAATACTGCAAAACTCTGCAATTTTTCTTGTACAGTCCCCTACATTCTCAAAATCAACAGACAGCGGGTTAGCTGCCTAAATCCACAAGGCTTTGTTTTCACTCTCACTTTTATAGCATTTATAGATTTACTCCTACCTTGATTCTCTGTCATTCTAATCTTGCTCTTTGTTATGCATCTAATATGTTATGTTTTACTTTGGATTGTTATAACCTACAAACTTCTCAAACAGTCTCGTAAAACCCTCTATTTTCTTCAAGGAATATATGAGCGCTCTGGCTTTTTCGAAATCTATCTTGTGCATAATTACATATCTGTTTTAGCATCTATAATTATTGAAAATATCAGGCATCTGAGTGGTGTAACAGGGCAGTTCTTTGCCTTGGGCAACAGTGGTACACAGACCAGTAGCTAGGCTCCCTAGTACTGCAGTGATGGCTATTTGGCACCTGCAGTTTTTGGTTTCCCCCCCACAAATCAGTGCTCAGAGCTCCTGTCCGGTGTGCTATGCTGCTAGGCATTTGTATATATAAACAATTAGGTAGGCACCTAACATCTGCACATGCAAGATGGTAGCTGTGTGTGGAAATGTTAGGATTCATATGCAGAAATGTGGGCAGACTTTACACTTCATGGCTTCTGTTGCCACCAGTTGTTAGCACATGCTGTAAACTCATTGCTTGTGCTTTGCTGGAAATGTTTGTGATAGATGTGCTTTAGACTCCTCACAGATGTCACCCAGTGCTTATATAGCACAAGTTTCTGATACCCGTGTTAGTGAACTTTCTTTTGATTCACCTGAAATAGCTCACTGGAGTCAGTTGGAGTTTCTGTGGAGTTAGACAGTACTCCTGGGGCACATCTATATGAGGCATTTACTGTGGAACTGACTAATTATCTCTACAATAAATGCCTCAGTGTCTACACATGCACCTCTGTTAGGGCTTACAAAACTAATAAACTCCGCAGCAGGGTAGTATTTGTATTTATAAGTACTACCTTGCCGCGGAGTTTATTCGTAATTGTATTTACAAGTAGTACCCAGCTGCAGAGTTTTTTCATGTGCAACAGTGTACATATAGATGCTGACCTGGCTGGCTGGGGCGTGAGGTGCTTTGGGGTGGGGGCTGCCTGCTGGCTAGCCTTGCACTGGAGCACTCTCGTGCCCCAGCCAGCCGCTCTACAGGACATTGAGCTCTGTTGGAGCAGCCCCAGGTTGGCAGTCTGACCCCCAGGACCTGCTGCCAGCCAGGGCTGCTCCAACTGGGCTCCACATAAACTCTGGAACTGCTTGCTTTGGGGTTAATTGCTCCTGGGCACATGTTCAAATGGTGTGCCTGGGAGCAAAACACTCAGGAGCAATAGGTTCCAGAGTTTATTCATGTGTGCTGATTGCATGTGTAGATGTGTCCACAGTAAGGCTATTAAAGGCTGACCCATAGCTGAGAGACTGTAGGCTTTATGTTATTTGAGTTGAAGCAAAAGTTTGCTAGGTGCCTTGGCATCTGCCAAAAGATCATTTACTTTCTATAAACAATTGCTCTAAAAACGCTCTGTAGCCTCACCAGGCACCAGCATTTCCAGTATTGTGTGTTTTTGATGTAGCTGTGGGGATTCAAAGCCTTGGTACAGTAGTTCTACATCTGCACACAACCTAGTTTACACTACAGCGGTTTGCGTTAGTCTCTAATCTAGACAAGCCTTTAGTCATATCAGTAGACTGTATGCAATCGTCAGAAAATACCACTAGGGGTCTCCTAACAGTAACTGTACTCTGTAATCTCACTGGAAATTATCACCTGAAAAAGCACAAAATTTCCAGGCATGCATTAAATCCTCTTACATTGTGAGCTCTGTATACCTATGCTGAATAACATGCACCTCATTTGAACCCAAACATTCCCAGGCGAATGTTTTTGGATATTTTTTCCCTATTAAATATGGAGTTGGAGCATTAACACCAACACGGACAATGAAGATCCTCCTCAGCTTCCATCCCATCATGATTTTAAAGACGTGCATGGTTTTTTTTAATCAGAAAACCTTGAAAAGCCAGACATGAAAATGAACGTCTTCTTCGCCAGACTAACAAATGTGTGAAATTTCATAGAAATCCATTCTCACAGTTTCATTATGCAGAGGATTAATGTTTAATGCTGTCAGGCTGGAGGTCCTCCCTAATAAGAAATGCTAGAAAAGGCTATTGTACAGGAGAAGAAAATTTCATCAAACATTCCAAGAACATCTAAAAGGTTGACAGACTGAAAAGTTAGCTGTGAGATGATCTGTTTGTGTTCAGGCAGTTTCCTAGATCTGAGATGATATTTTAATCAGACTACAGTTGCACAAAGCCCATATTGCTAATTTTGTCTGCTATACAAATTTCTGACTTTGGTATTCCAGATATAGGCATTTTAATGGCTTATTGACCTTTGCCACTCTGTAACTCAAACCTGGCTTTTTGT
Source organism: Caiman crocodilus (assembly GCA_030014935.1). Lineage (NCBI taxonomy): Eukaryota > Metazoa > Chordata > Crocodylia > Alligatoridae > Caiman > Caiman crocodilus. Next base: position 6,042,895 of record JAGPOW010003395.1, on the reverse strand, counting down.
TTTAAATTACAATTAATTTACAAATTGCAATCATCAATAATATACTGACTGAAACAAGAGAAGGTCAGTTCAGAATGACTGAAGCATGGTTTTTGCTTTTAAAATGAAAATGAAATTATCAAGGATATTGTGGCTTTCTATTAATGGGCTAATGGTAACTGTTCAAAATCTGCTACTTCTGCAGACATTCCTGCCAGTAACTTTGTCAAAATATTTGCAGAAAACAACCCCCAGAAGGTCACAAACTCAGTTAAAGAAAATTCCTTTAAAAATCTGGACAAACATTTGCAGAAAAAATGTTGGCAGTTGGTTTTTTGTTACAATGCTTTTCTTGTCCTTAATTTATTCCATAAATTGTAGAGACAAGAATCCTTATGTAATTCCCATTGAAGTCATTTGGAGTGTTTCCATTGGCTTCAGTGGGACTTGAATTGAACACAAGGTGAATAGAAGCTGTAGAACTACCTTCTGTTTAAGCCTAACATAAAAAACACCTGTGGACTAAGTCAAAACAAAACAAAGAAATCTCTCCCAAGGGTGAGATTTGAACAATATAGTGGTCACACTCTGAAAGGAATACACCCATTTTATATTATAGGAAAATATTTCAAAATGCAGTAACTCCAGCAAGCCATGCTATTAATCCTTATCTAAAGCTGTTGCTAATAAAAGTCTTATCGACAGTCCTTTGACTGTCACTCTGATGACATCAAGTATGTGCCTTTTATCCTATTGTGATGAAATTCTAAAGGTCCTGCTTTATATTTTGCAGGATGTTTTATAAAGGAAAGTCTCCATTTTAGTTATTTAACTCTATAAAACCATGAGTATTAATGTTTTCAGTACCATGTTTGATAGAATGTTTGAGACCCATTGGTTATCCAGGTTATTCCAGCACTCAGTTTCCATTACCAGTTCATAGGAAGCCACTGATATTTCCATTTACAACAGTTTTATTTCTTCATGTACACAGCAGGTTACATCGTCCAGGGTTATTCAGTTATTCCATATACACCGTAGCAATTTCAAACACACGTAAGTGTGTGTGTTTGTGCATGTGTGTACATACAGCATAGGTTCTTTTCAAGTTTTTCAAGCATTAAGGAAATTGCACATAAACCAGTATAAGGGATTGGAAACTGGTTCAAATCTGTAACACAACAGAAGCTCAGTGCACATAAACCACTTTCAAAATGGCTGAAACCTGGATGGATGTAGTAATAGACTTAACTGATTTAGGGTGAACTTCTGTCCTAATTACCCTCCATATTCAAGTTATCTCAGTCCCCCAGCATCCCAGGATGCTTTGTACCTTCCCTGTACCAGGGACTGCAACTCATTGAGCCAGGTCAGTGCAGCCCTTGCTGGCAGGAGGCCTTTGGGGATCAGCCTGCCAACCTAGGGCTGCTCTGACTGGACTCAGTGTGCTACAGAGGGGCTGGCTGGGGCATGAGGGTGCTTTTGTGCAAGGTTAGCAAGTGGGCACCCCCCACACTGAAGCACCCTTGTGCCCCAGCCAGCCAAGGCACCATCTACATGTGCGTTGCTGTGGGCTAATTCATTGATTTCTGTCTAATAGGGGCACACCATGTAGATGCATATTTACTGCATAGCTAATTAGTCTGCTGCACAGTAAACATCTCATGTAGATGTGCCCACATTGTCCCTGAGGCCTTCATGGCTCTGAGAAATGTCTGAAAAGAGCTTTTAGATAGTGCTATCTGAAAGGGATTTAAAGCTATGAGCCCAGAAATGGTTTCCTGACATGTGATATTTTCTGGTTAAGATGGACAGGGCTTTGTAAATAAGCAGGGCTTCATCACACATACCAAACTGTATCATCAATTTGACCTCTTAAAAGAAAAAGCTGCAGGTCTTCAAAGTTTGGCAAGCCACTCATGTCAACATGGGTAACAATTTAAAACAAATCAAATTGTAAGAAAAATCACAGAGAATTTGGAATGCCTATTATAATAAAAAATTATTTGAGCTCCTTTCATGCTCAGGAGGAAGCAAAATTTGACAAGAATTATTTACTCAATTCACCTAAATATCTTCCAAGAACTGCCTCTGCCTTTGAACTAGGGAATAGTTGGGTTCAAGGACCAAATATGAATGTGGGATCAGTTAAATGTTTAAGCAGAAAATGTGTACTTGTGCATGAAGACAATTGGCAATCATACTACATAGATGCTCTTCTATCCAGGTGTTAGATATAGAATGGACTAGAATAGATGGTGAAACACCTATCTTTACATGTGCCTATTGATGATGAGGATGAGGATGATGATGACGACTTTTTGGCATAATATTAAAAGAAGAGGATATCTCCTTATAGAAGATCTTATATAAAAATGTAAGGAGTCTTATAGATAAAGACTTTCATTTATCTATACAAATATGCTTTAAAAGATGAAAACCAAACTCCAGCTCAGGAGACTTTCTAGTCCTGCAGCCCAGTAAATAGGTAGCTTTATAATCTTTCAGCAAAATGGGGAAATTAAATGTGTCTATAGTGCTGATGACAGCCTGTTGTAAAAACCTTGTGCCAGAATGCTATAAGGAGACTTAGGAGGACTTTTCAGATTGCTTCATTTACCTCTTAAAGACAATACTAAAAAACATTCTTTTGACTTGCTCACCACTCTTGCTTGCACTTGTATAGATAGCACAATTATTTTAAAAAACTCTTTCTCTTGATTTATGAGGGACAGGGGGATTAAAAATTGCCTTTTCCTGGCAGTATCATTATCAAAATGTTGCTGGACATTTTGTTTTTCATAAAACATGCACACCTTTTCTATATCCAGTATTTATTGAAATGTTACAAATACATTCAAAATCATTATTGAATATAAGCTTTCTATGAATGCACATTTTCAGTGATCATCTTTATCATTTTTGAAGATGTTCTTGATAAAAATTTGAAAATAGAAAATAAACCTTAACATATCATTCTAACTGGTATTAGTTATTTAAAATAAAAGATTATAATGTTAAGAAACCAATACAAAGAAAAGTGAGTCCAATTAGAATAATTCAAAACAACTTTGGAATATTTAATGTTTTGACAAATGTCTAAATTTTCACTTGCTGACTTACTGTGCTGTCATGGGACAGAAGACATGGCAACGTTAGCTGGGATTCTTATATAGATATGGAGTTTGTGAAAGGTTGGTATGAAAGGGCACTGGTAGCTCGTGCCACTTCAACGACTGGGCCAGGGTGGGGCAGGTGCCTGATTAGGGAGGCCATTTTAAGGCCCAGCTCCCTGAGATAAGGGAAGTTCATAATCAGCCAGCAGAGGAGAAATATCTCTCCAGGAACAATGTGGAGGACAGGGTGAGGCTATGGGGATGGAGGAGGCTTCATTTGTCTTGGGTAAGACATGAAAGTGCACCCTGCTGGGGAAGGAGGGGGTATAGTGGGGCTCCATGTGATGGGGGAGTCCCCAAGAAAGACCAGGCCAGTTACTTTCCCAGTGAAAGGCAATTGTGGGGCACCTTATAACCCCAGCTCCCACATCCCTGGGAGGTTCAACCAGTACAGGTGGAGCCCAGGCTCATTGGAGTCATGAGGCAGGGCCCAGGTCAGCAGTGGGACCTGGAGCAGCACCTAGGCTCTTTATGAGTTTTGTGGCTTCAGGGACACTGAGGGGGGCCCAGGCATGGCTATGGCTACCTGAGCCTCACAGTGTGTCATACCCGAGGGCGGAGGCCAGGCAGGGCTACAGCCACCTGAGCCAGACTGGGTGGTAGACCCCAGTGAACCCCAGTGAGGGGGGTTTTTGTGTGAGCCCCAGTGAGGGGTCCAAGGGCTTGGAGCCCAGTATGTGTTTGTTTGTTTGTGTGTCTGTTTTATGAAAGACCCAGTGCAAACCACTGGTAGATGCCATCTGTGAGCCTTGGGCCACAGTGTAGGAGTGGATCAGAGTTGCGGATATTCCCCTAAACATTGGGGTGCAAAATGGGCAGCCTCCCACCTAATTAACATCAACACTATTACTTCAAGTCATGGCAGGAGAGTGAAGTGGGCAGCTAGCTCATAGATAAGAGGTGGCCCAGTGCTTCCCTTGGGCATGAAAGCTTGCCCCCATCACAGTTGGGAATTTCACAAGGATAGACTTTCTCACAAATCATTGTTGTTGTTGTTGGCAGTCCCTTGATATGAGGATGACAGTCTTTCAGTATATAGGGAAGTTATCAGCAAGTTTGTAGATGTTGGAGGAGGCCCATCTGAGATCTACATATTCAGTTGTGAAAATGGTAAATAGCTCTAGGAGGAAGGAGTAGATCCTGGTGATGTCAGGTCACAGCTCTTCCCTTTTGTTTTTCTCATCTATCCATATCTATAGTGAGGTGACTTTGCTTAAAATGAACAATTTCTGGTCATACATCTCGGCACTATTGCAGATGATTCAGTGCTTGAGTCTCCCAGGTATTGATGTTAATATCACATTTATTCAGCTTGGCCTACAAAGTAGTCTCAAGTATCTTCTTTTGCTTACTTCTAGAGGGGTGGCCATAAGTGATCTGGAAGTATAGGACTTGTTTTGGGAGCTGGTTGTTACGCATGTCGTGTCTAATGGAACAGCTGCTATATAAATATGGTTTAAAGTCTGATGATGTTTGCTTGAGCCAGTCATTCTTCTGTTCTTCCAATTAATAAGGAGGATTTCCCAAAGACCTTACTCATGGTAATGTTCTTTCATTTAAGACTTAATTTCAGAGATTTCCAAAGACAACACTGGCAGATTTTATCTGGCGTTGAATATTGTTGTCTGTGTTTACTTATTGGGAAAAGTGGCTTCCCAGGTAGAATAAATACTCAACATGCTCCAAGGATTGCCCTATAATTACAACATGTAGAATACCAGCTGGTTGGTTTGGGGTGGATTGGAGAAGTTCTGTGTCTGTGGAAGGGGAGGGAAGGGGTCAGTTCTTGAGCCATTGCTTAGGGTGTTTGTCATTATTTCATCATGAAGGAATCTGATAATGGGAGCAAATTTTGGCAGGCATCTAAATCTCATCAGGTTCTTCCATACGGCCTCTCCGTTGATTTGAATCAAAAGTAGAGCTGTCAATTAATTGGCGTTAGCATGCATGATTAACAGAAAAAACAATTAACACATTAATTTTTTAACGCATTAATTGCACATGGTTTTTAGAGCCCGCAGCTGGACTCCACTCTGTCGCCATTACTACTGCCTCTAGGCTGCCCAGTGGGGCAGCAGAGGTATAGAATAGCCCAGGTGTGGGCTCTGAGCTGCTGCAGCATGAAGATGGAGGGGGGGAAAGGGGGTACACTCTCTTTAGAGGTGCACCAATATATCTGTACCATATTGGGATGCTGCATACAGGTATGGATCTGCGCCATGCACATGGCCAGGAATGCAGGCAGGGGCATGTAGAGCGGTGCCCAGCAGGTAAGTTTATGGAGAGGGAGGGGAAGAAGCAGGGGGAGAAAGAAAGGGTGGGAGGGCCCAGATCAAGGCCTCCATGGTGGGGGAGGGCATGGGGCAGGGGTAAATGGGACCCTGGGGCTGGGGTGGGTCAAGGTAGCTGGTCTAAGGACATAGTGGGGACTCCCTGCTAGTGTGCACATCCCCAGTGGAGGCATATGAGGCATGTACCCCCCAGATTTGTGCTCAAGTTGGACGTGGGCTGTCCACTGTAGGCTGGGGCTCTGCACGCTGCTGCCTTTACTCCTGATGCCATGTGATACCATGTTGTACCTCTCGCCACTGGGTGGGCAGGGGGCATGGAATGGCCAGCATGTGGCTCCTGGGGCAAAGCCAGCAGGATGCAGAGGCCCAGCCTGCATTGGCTGGCCACGTCTACCCTGAGCACAAATCTTGGTGGTCCATGTCCCCCAGGTCTCCCCTGGGGGTTCACACAGTGATGGGGAGCTGCCTGCCTGTGCCCCAGGATGAGCTGCCCATGGCTCCATCCCACAACCCAGCCCAGACCCTACCCCTGCTCCACTCCATCCTTCACCATAGGGGCCTCAATTTTTCTTCCCTCCCCAGCCCCTTCTCTCCCCCCAGCCCCTTAGCTGGGCCATTATGCCCCACTCACTGGGGCATCTATTTTCCCAGGCCCCCACACTGGGTTTTTTTCCCATGCTCAAACACTGGGACTTTAATAGCCTGCCCTTCAGTAGAGCCTCAACACCTGATTCTCTCACTGGGCTTTTACCTTGCCCTTCACTGGGCTGCCCCTTGGTCCTCAGGCCTGACTCAGTGGCCCTGGTCTCTGTTTCAGGCCCCCTTCTCCTGTCCTGGACCCTTTCTCAGTTCCCACTCAGTGGGCCTTGGCCCTGTGCTTTTCTGTTGGGGTGTGCTCCCCTAGTCTTTCCCCTCCACAGGATCACCCACAAGGTAGCAGGGCTGAGGCTTCCTGGCACACCATACTCACCCTTCACTGGGGAGGCACAAGTGTGGCATTTCCTGGAGACTGCCCTACCACAGGCAGCCACACCACACCATCTTCCCCAGCAGGGTGTATTTTTTAGGTCATGCCCCAGGACCAGGAACCTTCTCCAGCCCCATAGTTCCTACCCTGAACCTCCAAGCTGTTCTGAGAGCAGCAGCTGGCTGGGTGACGTTGTTCCTTCAGCCCTCTGCAGCCGCTGCCAGCTCTGCTCTGGGGCCTAGCCTTATACCCAGGCTCCCAGTCTCTCCATCAATCAGGTGGCCACCTGCCTAACATTTGACAGCCTGATTGGGCCTGCTCCCATCTGCAGGCTGCTTACTGCCTGTTCAGACCCCTTAAACTGGTAGGCATACCTTGTGCTCAGCCACAGAGTGTGGGGGTCCCAAAACCCACACACATACCCACAGTCCCCTACACTATCACAAATTCCTCCCCCTATGCATATCACATACACGCACCCATCCATACAAAATACTTGCATAATTTTTCAAAATTTTGACTTTTTCTGTACATAATGTTGAGTTTTTAGCTGCACAATTAAAATTGTGATTAATTCTGACTTTTTTTTAATCATGCAACTAATTGCAATCAAATGTTTTAATCATTTGACAGCCCTAAAAATGCCTTAGGTCAGTGATGGTCATATAAATATCTTGGTGTTGCTAGGGGCACTTCTTTTGCAGCTGTCTAGCAACAAAGATCATGTCTATTTTATCTCTGAGTGGTCTTCCAAAGCCAAACTGGGATTTAGGTATAATCTCTTCAGTGAGTCTGTTGAGGAGAATGAAGGAGACTGTCTTCTCAGCTATGGACAGATGTGAAATACCACAGCAATTGCTGCAGTCTGATGCATCTCCTTTCTTGAGTATGGTAATTATTCCTGAATCCCTCAAGTCACTGGGAATCTGTTCATGTTTCCATATTTTCATTATAATGACGTGCAGTTGGTAAGAACTTTTTTCCACTTTGCTTATAAATTTCAACTGGTATGCCATCAGGACCATATGCGTTGTTGTTCTTCATCTTATTAATGGTTTTTCAAGGTCTCTTGGTAAGTTGGTGGAGCTGCATCTTTAATGGGATGTTGTGGAATGGCTTTGAAGATCTTATCTTCAGCATTAGCATCTTGTTTCAGAAGTTCTTGAAAACACCTCTTTCACCATGCATTGATGGTGGAGCTGTCCTTAAAGTGTTTTCTCCACCCAGGAAGTTCAGAAGTATGGTTCCTTGTGTTTGACCCAAACAGCTTTTGTTACACTGAAGAAACTACACATCTCTCTCATGGCTTTCAGCCAATATTTGACTTTCTTTTGCTTTGTCTTCCCAACACTTATTTTTTAGCTCTCAGATTTCTCTCTTTGTCTTATTTCTAATGTGACCATTAGTGCCTTGTTTCTATTGAAAGTTGACGTAGTTCTGCCAAGCTTTCAAGGCTCTTTTTTTTTCTGTCAACGAGAGCTTGAATTTCCCTATCATTTTCATCAAACTAGTCCTGACACTTCATTGTAGAGATGCCTAGAGATTCTTTACATGCCTCATGCGTACCTTTCTTGAAGCTGTCCCAGTGATCAATGGTGTTGAAATCATCAGGGAGGTTGGAAAGTTTCTCACTGAGGCATAGCTGGAGATTATCACTTTTGACAGGGTCATTCAAGCACTCAATACTGCACCTCTTCTTTGGTTTCTACTTTTGTTTATTTTTGGTGGCAATATGAATGGACATCATGGAACAAATCAAATAGTGATCGATCCAGCAGTCATCTGTGCTGGTATTAGCCTAGTGATATAGACATCACAATGGTGCTAAGCATGCACTATGGCATAGTTAATCAGGTGCCAGTGTATTTGATTGCAGGATCCAATTAATATGTTCCATTTGTTGCTTTTGTGGATTACGGAGTTTATGGTGATTTCATGTTCCAAACTCCTGCTTAGGAGATGAATTCCATTTGCACTGAGTTTTCCCTACTCCTTCCTTTCTCAGTGTTCCGTTCCATACCTCAGTGTCCGTGCTCACTTCAGCATTGAAGAATTACCTTATTTTCTTTGGAGACAGATGACAGGACTTAGTCAAGTTTAGAATAGAAACCTTTTGTTTCATCATCTGCATCAAGGATCAGGGCATGCACACTGACGACTTGCATGTTGTCTATTGGTCACTTGAAGATGAAGGGTCATTGATGCCAACTCAACGTTCCATCATCTGAGTAACACACTTGAACTTGATAGCAAAACCAATGCTATGAACATGCCTCTCTTTTTCTTCTTTTTCTGATTCAAAAGAAGGGGAGCCACCACCATGCTCTGTGAGCTATTCTTCTCCTGCATATTTCATTTCACTAAGTGCAGCAATGTCAATATAAAATTACATAAGTTATCTGTCCAGGAATGCTGTCCTTCACTTCAGTTGGTTATCGATAATCTTTTGATTCAAAGTTGGTCTCTACCATGGCTCATTGATGGATCTTGAGTTGACTTAAGAGTCCAATAGTTTATCCACAGATCTATCTGCAAAAGTTGCAGGTCTTTCCATAGGCGAGAGTAGGTGGCAGATTGGGATTCCTCTCCTTTTCCTTCCTCCACTCCATCTTTGCTTTAAGGACAAGATGCTTTACCCTGAAATGGGCTGCCACTTGGTTGAGGTTGTGGTGCCAGTGGAATCAGTTGCCACATAACTTCTCCTCTGACTGGTCACTGTTAGGGTTCTCTATCAAGGTGCAGATGTTCCTGGTTGCAAACTTCCTTACTTGATTTGAATCTCAGATTGATCCCCTGGGGTGCAGTTTTCCAGTCAGGTGAAATGAGACAGAGTGTATTTAGAGTACCTTTTCTAGCTCAATCTGTAAATGGGGTAAGCATAGTGGATCCTAAAATGGCCTGCTCAGTTTATGATTGCAGCTGCCAAATTGTACACATGTATCAGTTCCAAGCATAGAACAACCCTCATGCAATCATCACCTCTGTGTAGGTCCATGACTAGGGGTTTCCAGTAATCACTAGCACTGTCCCACTTGCTCATCACGATTTTGCAGATTTCACAAAATCTGGAATCGCCCATGAAAATGGGCAATGCCCACAAAATCCACGGGGGAAAAAAAACATACAGAAAATAAAATTTTTATCCCCAGAGGGAGCCAGTGGTCCTCAGGGTGCTACAGCAGCTTGCCAGGGGAGCAAGGGAGGGAGAGAGGGCTGCCTGCTCAAAGGGCTGTCAGCAAGATGGTTGCCACCCCAGCCCCTCACTACCAATCAGCTGCAAGGGGCAGAGCCATATGACAGGCAGCCCTTGCAGCAGTGAGTGGTGAGGGGTGGGGCAACTGGGACCCCCTTGGCCAATCAGAGGTGTGGGGAACACCATGTTCCACCCACAAAATGGATGCTGGACCCCATATTCTGCCTGCAAAATTGGTCAGCAGCTGCCTTGAATTTGGTAGGTCCTTAGCCTGGGACTTGCTGTTGAAGGAGGATGCCTGTTCATGTTTTCCTTTAAAATGGGGGTGCCATTGTGCATCAGCAGCCACATGAAATTTCTACTCCACTGCAACCTTGACCTGCCTTCGTAGCCATTGTGAAGTATTCATGCTTGATCTGCCTGCTTTGCCATTGAGTGCTTTTATTTTAATTTATTTTCATTTAATTTATATTTCATTTTTGAAAAAAATTTTCACAAGTTGGACCATGAAAACAGCCCATCAAGTGTTCCAGAACATTAGCTTTAATTCCAGCTGGCATCCAAAAATAAAATATAAGCCAGCAACACAGACTCTTCCACATCTTTCACGAACTTAAAAATTCCACCTGACTTTGGTTCTGGAAATAGATTAAACATTAAAGGATGTTTTCGCCAAAAAATCGTAGCTACAGAAACTGTTAACAAGCATTTAAAGAGCCAAGAGAACACTACCACTTCCCCATAAGAAAAAAAAACTATTGATAGAGAAATGTACAAGTGTTAAAGAGCTTTGGGTGCTTTGCAGATGGCTTGTGCTGCTCATGGTGCCCAGCCAGGGTGCTCTCTGTACACACATCCCAGCATGCTTTATAGGTTACCCTGTCTTCCTGGAGACAGACGACAGCAGCCAAAAGCACAGGTCAGGGCTGATGGCTGGCTGCCACATGGTGCTATGGCCCTCTCCCCACAACATCCTGCCCTTCTCACCTTGTCTCCCTCCCAGCTGCCAGACCCAGAATATGTCTTCTGTCTTTTCAAGCCTGTCAGTTATTCTTCCAGCAACCCACACTGAGACCAGCTAGTTTTAGCACTAGTTGGAGTCAGATGCTAGTGGGTTGGGTCCTACTATGGGAGGAGTCTAGGGCTCTTTTTCTAGTAGGGGCTGGGTCCATGATGTTTGGGTACATGGGGAGCTTGTATTCACCCAGAAATATCAGGTGCTATCATGTTATCTATGTCAATTGTGCCCTTCTGAAGTACTTCAGAAGAACTGATAAAAAATGCATACTACTTTTTGGCAACAGTTCTTTAAATAGTTTATTTCCTTTTTTTGAGTTGGAAACTTGTAATTCTGAATTTCCAACCAACTCTATTCTTCATTTCTCTCCCTGCATTTTGCTAAATAACCTCAAATGTCAGAAAATGTTTCCATATCACAATTCACCCTCTTGCCTGGATGTTTATAAATACATTATAATGTGACCTTGTGGCTGGTCTTCTTATTGATGAGTTGGCACAGTTATGCAGTCTCAAGAACGGTGAGATGGGTATAAACCAAGTTTAACAACAGAACATGTATTACTAGAAAAGGGTCCAGGGGCTCTCTTCCTGCTCTTATGTATTCCTTCCCTCTAAGGCAGTAAATGTATGCTCTTAAACTCCCTGGCAGAGCAATTTTCTCGGACAAGGTACTTCTCACCTAGAAGTTATCTGTAGTTGTGCCATTACCCAGGCTCGACCAGCCCAGCAACTTTGTCTCAATAACACTATCTTAAATGATGTACCATTTATTCCCCCACCCCTTTTTTATGACAATATTGTAATTCCTTAGTTAATAAGCCTCCTGTGAGGAACTTTATCAAAAACCCTTATAAAAAGGTATTGAAAAGTCTATGTGCTTTTTACTACTGGTTAATGCACAGCATAATGATAGAGGCAGGTAACATTTCCTCTTACCATATCTTAGAGGTCCTGTGACTGTTAGGATTGAAAACTAGGCTGTTTCCTAAGTCTCTGAAGCACTCCTTTCAGTTATTGCTAGTTGCAGTGTTGACTAACACTTTGGCTAAACACAGCAATCAAAAAGCCTGAGACTGAATTAATTTAATCTTCACAGGGTAGTCTAAGACGCTTAGAGTGAACTGATAAGCAAGCAAACACGCATTCACTTTTGATTCTGGAAATGCAGCCACATGCCTGTAGTGGCCAGAAGCTGGGGAGTGAGCAGGTGCTAAAGCTCACCTCCCTGCTCAGCTGGAGCAGACAGTTTGAGCCAAGCTGCAGGGGAGGTGCAAAGCATTTTGGGATGCTGGGAGACGGAGTTAACTTGAATCTGGAGAAGATCTGGGACAGAAGTTCAATAAACTGATTTAACCTAAATCAGATAAGTCTGATACTACATCCATTCAGGTTCATTTTAAACTGTTTTTGACCATTTTTAAAAGTGGTTTACACACACTGACCTTCTGCTGTATTACAAATTTGAACTATTTTCTAATCGGTTATATCAGTTTATGGGTAATTTCTGTCCCTAGCCTTTAGGAGTAGTCCTCCTGTATTTGTACAGGAGGTTGGACTAGATAAGCCTTGAGGTCCCTTCCAACCCTATGCTTCTCTGATTGTGAACTTAATCTATTACAAAAGTTTACACTGATAATCATTTGCAACTGGAGAGCTTTAGAAATGATGATTCAGCGCTTTTAGTATTATTTTAAATGCTCACAATCTGGAAATACATAGCTTTCTTGCAAGTTAATTTTTCTGTTATAGTTGAAGAACGTGTTTCCAACAATTATAAGCGATGCTGCTATCCAAGTATATGATTCACACAGGCCGTAATGGGAACTTAAACTCTAGTATTACCTTGATAATAGTCTTTCTCTGTAGGACTTCTGGAACCATTAAGTGTAGATTATGAATAATATTTATAATATATATTACAGACTACAGCTAAAATTGGGGATGGGGTAACTGAAGATGCGAGGCATAGCATTCAATTATAAAACATATTATTAAAAGAAAAAGTTGATAACCTTTCATTTGAAAACAAAAACTGTGGAGCTAAGTGCAATATATTTTCTGGATAAGATTTGTCACTATAGTTACAATACAAAGAAATGAAAACCACTCTAGGTGAGAAGTGTTATCTCACAAAGTCTGAACTAGCATCAGAGACGTAGAGGACTCTCACACAGCTTGTTCGGTGCCTTACAATAATTCACTAATGAACACTCTTCACCTGTAGAAATCCCAGATTGAATTTTAATGCCAAACCTAAATAGATATTCTTTACTTCCTTGTTCTTTTTCAAGGTGGATAACAAAGATGATAAGGATTAAAGTAAGCTAAAAGACACAACCATAAGAAATAAAATCTCTCACCTCTAAAGGTTTAAGATAGGAAAAAAAACAATCTTTGAGAAAAAATAACTTAACTTACCAATATTTTGTTATTTTAGGATCAAGTGATGAGTGCTGCTGATGTACGTTTCCAAATAAATAAATAATTTATCCCCAGTAGTATAGAATTATTACAAGTAGGACCTTCTAGTCACAAAGGAAATAGGCTACTTATGCAAAATAATGTACATTTCGTAAAGAACAATGTTTGTCAATTTGTTCTTTTCAAAGTGGATTTAGTACCTATAAAGGCTGTCAGATTAACAGCACCAGAGACTGAAGTTATCTACTGTATTTATTCAGAGATGAGGTACAGGACAGGCAATACAAGCTATCTCTACAAATGAGTCCGAACCTCTAACCTGGAAGAAGCAGCATTGGTAGACATGAGCTTATAACTGTAACAGAATTTCCTTGATTTTTCTTCTGGGAGTGACAGACATGATGGACGGTTGGTTTTTTTAATGTGGGCAACTGTCTATCAGACCTATCAACTTTCTAGACCACCAAATGCTATAAAATAGTAATAACATTCATTCTGTGGAAATGACCAAGTATGAAACTCTCCCAACATGAACTACTTTTGTTGCTTTGTTAATGTTAAACCTGTACAATTGTACGCAAGCTTTCTGATAATTTCTGACCTTCTTAACACTTCAGCATTTCTGACCGTGCCTTTTCTGTTGATGCAGGGCTTGTTATGTTTTGGCTCTCTTTTGGTCTGTCTGTAAATCCAGACTGCTTGCATCTGACAATTTCCAAGAAATAAAAAAGAATTTGTGTTTTTCCCTCCCACTGAAGGATCACTTTATTGTTGTTGTCACTAACATTTTCAGTACATGCAAAGCCCTCTGCACATATTGGAATGCCATAGAAAGCACTGCTTTATTTAGGCTCTGTGGAGAATCAAAAACACACATACCAAAAAAAAAAAGCATGCAATCTCCTCTGCTTTATTGATAACTTTTTATATGTTTAATTGTCTTAGATTCCCAGGGCAGAAATGCAACCCATGGTAGAATTTCCAAGAGGAATCTCAGAAGGTTGACTTTTAGAATCCCTTAAGACAGGGATAAAAGTGGGACCTTTTAAATACACCAAGTACTCACAATAGCTTTATTACCACATTGCTACTTCACACTGTAGATTACATGAAGGCCTGGAGACTAATTTCAGCAACAGCCACAATTTACTAGCTATAGTAGCCCTCAGATGAATAGTTTCTTGTAAAATCAGTGGCAGCTTTATCCTACCCGAGCACAAATAAATCAGCTCTTATTATTCCACATTCATTTAATCCTGGGACATTAGTCAGCGAGACCTTTCTGCAGCCTAATAAACAGCAGCAGCAGCAGTTTTTCTTTATGAGAGTAGTTGTTCATCCTAAATTAGAGCCAGCATTAGGGGAAGGCAGAAACTTTCGCAGCATGATTTAAAGATATATAATATGAGACTATAATAGTGTATGAAAACTGCACCCGTGTGTATAAATATAGCGGGGTCATAATTTTGCTATATGTGGGTTACTTTAGAACATGTGGCTTATTTTATCTATCTATCTTGAAAGTGTGTATTTTTTTACAGCAAGTAATATTCATGTTGTTATCTGGACTTGTTATGCTTCTGTATTGTACCTTTTCCTCCTTGCTTTCCTAGTTCAGGGAAGATGAAGACATTTATGCTCCAAAAGAAACTTGATTGTATATCATCATTTCTAATTTTAGATTTTACAGTTATGGATGGAAGTAAATTTAAGGTCATGTTTACAAAGAGCACTTTAGGAATGCTTTGTGATATTGGAAAATTGCATGATATCTGGGTCTTGTCTCTCCAAAAGTTTAATCCAAAAAATAAACAAACAGACTGCTAAGCTTTTCAAATGGTTTGATTTGAAAAGTTATTCTGATGACCATTTTGAATGCTACTTTGATAGATAGGCCTGACTACAGAATTATACTATAACTTACTGTACAGCTAGATGATTACCTACAATGTAGATAAGAGCGAGCATGATGTTTTAATTCACTTTTAGTTGATGATTTTTCCTTTTTAGTATCATATGAATAAAGCCACACTTACTAATATCTACACAATGTTACATATTTGTGGGTGAGTGTGTATACACACAGGATATATTCACACATATATTTAGTATATTCTGTTCTTTTCTCTTTATCATATTTATTATATTCAACCGTTTTCCACAACTGCATTTGACTTACTATTGCTTCATCTTGCTGTGTAATTTGTATAGCTTCTTCTATGGTTAAATGTTTTTTGTCTATAACATCCTGGATTTATTTCCTTCTTTTACATCATTGTAATCAAAACTAGAGACTAAAGTAACCCCTGTAGCCTATATTACCGTATAGACATGTGGTGTTTATTTTTTATTGCAAACATCTCTGTAGCCTCTTCCCTCTGTCTATGTATCACTGATATATAATAAAAACTGAAATAAATATTATATGAGCTCAGCTTTATGGGTTAATTGTGTGTTTGTGCCTGAATGGCTCTAGGAGTCATATAATCTGTGCCAAATATCTGGATGAGTCTTTTAATGAAAATTATAGCTTTCGTGCTTGTCCACACTGCCAGGGAGACACAGCAATTGGAAGAAAATGATCATTTAGTACTGTACTTCCACTCACTCCTATCGAATAAAGAATACAATTACAGCTCCTAGTTTTTTGCAGAGTTTTTATACAGCTCAAAAGCTGGTAATGCAAAATACGTGCTGCCCAAAATACCGACCACTATTAATCCATTGTTTTAGTGCAGTTAATTTTTCTTTAGGAACCTCAAGTTATATCCATTTTTTGTACAGTGCTTCACCTCAAGACAATCCCAGAAAATCTATAACACTTTCCCCACATATAATGCTGGTCACAAATGGTGCAGCTCCCCGCTGTAACTCAGAATGCTTTGCAGGAAATGTTTTGAGTTCCAACAATCCCAATCTGTTCTGGTTTTCAGAATGGGAGTGAGGAAGGGAGAAAAAGGAGCTCATTCCAAGGGTTTCCCATCGATGGTGGGGTGGGTGAATTGGAGCCCTCACAACTTGGGGGGGCGGTCTCCAATATACATACTCCACCATCCAGGGGGGGCTGAAAAACCCCCAGACTGAACTCTCTTTGCTCCTTTCCCCCCTTCCCATTCTGAAAATAGCTCAGAGGCTCGCAGGCAGTGCAGACGCTCTGTTTTGAAACATCTTCATCTGAACTCTGAGCAATCAGAGTTCAGAGTTTTGCCTAATCAGCCTTTTTTAAAATGATGTGCAGCCATGCACTTGTGTTTGGTAACAGCTATAAAATTGTCACTTCTGTCTGCATCCAAGGTCTCCATTTTTTTTGACCTCTGGTGTTTAGGTTCAGGAGTCTCCTATTGCCTCTCTTACGAGATATATATCTAATGCCTCTGGATCAACAAGAGAAAACGTACTAAGAGAGAAAGTACTTGCTTTACACAGTATATAGTTAACTTGTGAACTCATTGCCAGAGGAGTTCATAGAAGCAGATAGTATAGCCAGGTTCAAAAAGGAACAAGACAAATTCACAGATGATAGAGCCATTAATAGCTATTAAATAAAGCAGTCAGGGAAGTTTTTCTAAACCAATGATGGTGGATAGCACAGAGGTTACGACAGAAAACAAATCATTCCCGATACATCCTATTTATATGCTCCTCTTCTAAAGCATTGATTCTTGCCATTGTTGGGGACCGGATGCTGGGCCTGGCAGGCCATTGATTTGACCCAATATGGTACCTCCAATATTTTTATGTTCTTATTGATCTGTTTGTAGTTTCCTCTATCCAATACAGTGATTGTTTGTTCTTTGAAAAATAAATCCCAATATTATTTTATAAGAATCAATTTATGTTTGTTTTTAGAGATGCTGAACACTCAAGCCAGCGTATGCCATATTGGTTAATACATCTAAAATCAGGCAGGGCTAAATGCTGCTTGCAGATGTTAAGAAAAAAATATGGTGCTTTACTTTAAACTTGGCACGCTCCTGTGCCAAATCCAGCATATGCCCAGAAGAGGCAGTATGTTAGTTGGAGCTGGGTCACCTGATGACTGTAAAGATAGGGAGCTTTAGTTTGGGGGGGGGGGGGGGTTTGGACGTTTAACATAAAGGCTGGTGTGTTAAGCCAAAAATCCCTGCGCCAGCACATGAACTAAGCAGACAATTCCAGCCCAGG
>JAGPOW010003395.1:6008200-6022458 GCA_030014935.1 Caiman crocodilus | reverse complement strand
TGTCAGCCAGTTTCTGACCCACTCAACCGTGTAGGGGTCAATGCCACAGCTCCCCATCTTTTTAATGAGGATGGGGTGAGAGACCGTGTCAAATGCCTTTCTGAAGTCTAAAAAGACTATGTCAACAGGGATGCCCACAACAGTACTTTTGCCATGATGTGCAAATGCTCAGTAAAATTAGTCTACTGCAAATTTAGTGTTTCATGTAGATGTGTTGCATACTACAGTTTCTAGGATTCCAAAGCTCTGAATTGAAAGACCAAGATTATATTCTAACAATAAAGACTGCCTGTTTTACCTTGTGCGTTTTCTGTGGCCTATGGCTGTATTGGCCTCTGTTAGGGATTGAGTACTGGATTGGATGGCCCTACTGAATTGAGCCCGAATGGTGATGTTCGTATTCTAGAGTTAAGAGGAGGAAACACTGCATGTCTGTATGTGCCCAATTCACCCCTGCCTCCCTCCCCTCTTACTCGCCCTCATTTTGATTCTGTCAGTGGAAAAGAAATGTCTCTTATGACATCCAGACATTCAGGGTTAAATTTTCAGCATGACATGAGGGTTTAGTTGCACTGTAATCCCAGCATTATTAATGAGCTGTTCAGCTCAATGCACGCATACTGTGCTGAACGCTTACCCCAAATGTCTCAAGTATCAGAGAGGAGAAAGGCAGGAGCTTGGGGCGGGGGGGGGGTTCTTCAATTTGAGAGATCCCAGGACAAGAGGATAGGAAAATGGCAATTACTACATGCAATAGTGAGAAAAGCATAGGACTGAAATAGTGGGAGAATTGCAGCTCAGGGTTAAGTCACATTGTTAGTGTGGGGGAAATATAACACATTGCCTGCACTACTGGCTGCAGTGTCTCTAGGGGTGAGCATCCAGCCCATCCTATTGAAAGGGGGAAAAAATCCAGATATTAGGGTAGATTTTTAAATTAAGCATGCACAGTTATAAATGTATATTCACCTACAAGTTGCATGCCAGGAAATAGTGTATCCTTACAAACCCCTGCTTTGTGCATGCGTGTTTCCTGTTAGTATGCGGCATGGGTTAGTCGCATGCAAATGCATGTTCTCACTCACATGCACCTAAGTTCAAAAATCATTCCTCTAGATGCCTAGAAAGAGGAAGAAAGAATAATAATCACAAAAGAAAAAAAACCACATTGTCAACAAATTTCAGTTCATCACTGTTGATTTTGCTGAAACCTACTTTTGAACTTTCCAGCGAGGAGTGATGTTACCCGATGCGATTTTTATCAGGGTTCCACTGTATACTACATAGTATGCAGGAGAGTCACTGTAGGCTGCTGGTACCCATGATTGGCTCTGACATGTACAGCTGAAAGGGCTCTTATTCTGAGAATGATCTTCTTTTTTAGACTGTATTGAGTTGGGACTGATTTTGATAGCCAGTTTCAGTCAAGAATCATAAAGTTATTGCACATTTAAAACCGTCAGTATAAGAATCATTCTCTCTCTTTCTCTCCTTCTCTCTTCCCCCTCCTCTCTGTCTCTCATCATTTCACAGGACTGCAAGGTTACAGAAAGGTCTAATCAATTGTCAAACTCTCCTTTATCACTGAGAAGGTGGTAAAAAAAAATCTAACTGCCCTGCTGTAGGGGGTTCTTCTGACTACACAGCACCCTTTTTCACATACAATGCTACCATGATTAATGTCCTCCCACCTCAGACCTTGTTAAAACCTGTTCTTTAAAGCAGCCTGGTGCACCACAGTGAGAGCAAGAGCGAGGTTGCATAAATCAACGTGTTCTCACAGCCCCCAGGATATCCATTATAGATGCCAGCTGGATGACTGGAAGATAGAGAAAAATGAATATTGTATCCTGTGGCCTTTTGCCTCTAATGACCACTTTTCAACATTTTTGAAGGCATGATTAAATTTTGATAACTGGGGAAGTCACTCTGAGCAGGCTGAAATAGAGATAAATTGACTGAGGGTCTGACATCTCAGTGGAGAGCAGGCAACTAATTAGTGTGTGAATCGCACTCTGAAAGAGATGTAAAAGGGAGGCAGGTTTAATCAGAGGAGCTGCTGAGGTACAGGAATAGTCAGGGATAATTGCGGCCTAGGTAGAAATCACAGGCTCAACGAGCAGCTTTTTCTGTCCGCTTGATTGGCAGCTGCTGACCTAGTGTCCAAAACCCTTGAACTCTTACAACAGTAACAGCCTTGTCAAAGCAATTTGCTTGCAGCTCTCTATGACCAGTTATTTCAGCTGTGGAACTGGGACACCCAATTTGAAAGGGCACTTTGCTCCTTTGCTTCAGTGGAAGCTGGGTGGAACAGCCTCATTATTTTTGATGACTTCACTTTTGAACCCTTTACCTACCCCCTCCAACTCCTCTCTTCCCCAACACACTCCACATACCGCACACGTACCCTCTCCCCAGGGACCCTTCTGTACAGATGAAGTGTCAGATCAATTTGTCTGTTGATTGCAGCAGGGGAAAGAAGGGGAAAAAAAAGAAATAAAATCCAGAAAACACAACTGGTTTCATTGCAGGAATGGAGCTTCCTTGATGACTGACTTGGTAATACCATAGGACATGCTACGTGAAACATGAGTGTCCTACAGGTGTTTGGATTTTCTTTTTTTGGTGGATCTGAAGGAATCAAAGACAGCATATTTAATCTCTTTAATGACTCACTCCGTCACAGCAACTCATTGGGTTAGAAAAAAAACTATAGCACACCTGTGATGAGATTACCAACAATATCATCATTCCCATAATGCAGTCACATTTACTATGGATAGACATGTAGCAATTTGTTTGTGCTGCCAGGAATTTTCTGACTTAAATTGGTGTGTGGGGAATAAACAATAATCCCCTGAAGCTGCATGAGCTAGGTAAGAAGAGTATTGTTTGGAGGGGAAGTGGGGAAGAGGGGGGGAAAGGCCAGTGTAAAGAGAAGGTGAAGGTAAAGTGGATGGTTTGCTGTTCTTATTCCATTTGAGAGTGTGAATTGGTGTTGCTCTGCATTATTTTTTTGCCTGGGGCACACTAGTTTCTCTTTTTAAACTGATCAGTCCCCTGAGTTTGATACTATACCAAAGACTAGGAAACCTGATGTGACTGGGTTTTGATGTGACAGCGTACTGTTTCTGCAAAGCCTTCAGCTAGGATTTTTTAAAACATAATTTTCCACATGGAGATGAGGACCAGTTGTTACTAGGTCTACATAATTAGGTGCCTGCTGTATATTATTACCTTATTACTAGGTGGTTCAGTCTAGTGGAGTCTCAGTCTCCCTGAATGGCTGAAAATTAGGGATGGGCAAACTGTTTCTCTGTTAAAACTAAGGGGCAATGCATCTCTGCTAGTTCTTCAGTCAAATCTGAACTCAAACTAACTCTAATTCTTCTTCTTGTGTTCTTTCACCATGTTCAAATTTGGATACAGAAATTAGCACATTCTGTTTATTGCTATGTAGCCTTAGTGAGGCCCTCATTAGTGTTCTGTAGTCTGAAAGTTTCCTTCACATTCACACATGGTGTTTGCATTATTGGATTATCCCAACAGCTGCATGTTAACTTTAGTACCCCCTGACTTTAGATCCCCCTATTAGAAGGTGGTCAGTAACAGAAGCTTCTCCATGTTGGCCAATCAAGCTCTGCACCTGCAGGAAAACATTTGGCAATTCTGGTATCCATGCTAACTCCCTTCTGGATCATCTCTAGTCATGAAAATTGCCACGTTTTATTTGTGTGTTTATCAGTGTTTCATCCAGTGCTTGCATTGTGAAGAGGAAACTTTTCCATGATCTTTGTCTACTGGGAGCTGCATTGTAGCCATGTACTGGTGCTTCTTGTCTTCTATCTTCTGGGTCTATTCTGTTTTGTTTACTACTGTTCTTCCGATGTCTGGTGGGATGATTGTGGCAAGTAGATGGATATTATTGACGTTTGTTGGTTTAGAGGCATCCAGTAATGCACCTGCAGCTTCTGTTCTAGCAGCTTTACATGCACCAACAATTCTCAAATTGGGCATGTGTACTCAGCTGTCAAATGACAGAGCTCATTGATGAGCTTCCTTAATATGTTGTTCCAGGAACTAACTTTGTATTTAGTCTTTTCTACATATGTTTTTATGAAAGTAGGTGGTTTAGTGTTGCTTCCATGTAGATAGGATTTGGGCAGTGGGAGAAAGTTATTCCATTCCACATTAGGTTAGGTGGCTTACTAGTATCTTGAGTTCAAAGCTGGAAGAGACTAACCTGTGTTTTATTTGAATTGGCACACTGTTGATTTTTGATGTAATAGTCTGACCAACCCATTGAGCACTGATGCCTGTGTGGCTTTGACATGGGTGAAGTTCTTAGCTTGGGTGGTGGTATGCAAATTGTCCGCATAAATAAAACTTCTCGTGCTTGGTGAATTGGTTGATTGTTGGTGTAGATATTAAATAGTATAGGTGCAAATGTGCTCCCTTAAGGAAGGTCGTTCCTTTTTTTTGCCATTGGTTCCACTTACATAATTTGACTTAAAATTGTTGATTTTCTAGCAAGGGTTGTGTTATTCATGGTAGTTGGTAACCTTTCATCTCATTGCATATTTTTGCAAGACCCTCTGGTGTGTCACAGAGTGCTAATGGGTCTACGAATCTACCACCAGTGATCATTCCTTTTTCAAAGCCATCTTTGATGTGCTGAATGATGTCTAATACTTGACCAGTGCATGATTTTCCTAGGCAGAGGCCAGCTTGCTCAGGGATTAGGTGTTCTTTGACAACTGGTGATAAATGGTTTAAGATAAGACATTCATAGAGTCTGAAAAAATGCCATAGAAAGGATATAGGTGTGAAGTTCTTTGGATCTGAGGTATCTTTCCCTGTTTTCAGGAGTGCAACAGTATATACTTGCTGCCATATCTTGGGTTCTTTGCATGTGGTTACATAAGTATTGTTCAATTGAAGTAGCCAGCCCCTTGTCTTTGGTCTGAATTGTTTTATTTGTTCAGTATGAATAGCTTTAAGACGAAAGGTTTTGCTGTTTTTAAGAGTATTTACTGTAGCTGTTAAACCAAACCTGAATATGTTCCATTTCCCTTATATCAACTTCCCTCTCCCCATTGTGGTAGGGAACAAAGATATGGGGTAGGAGAGCCTATATACAACCTGGCTTGTCCATCTTTGTTACATCCCTGCATCACACAACTAGGCCTTTCTGGGTTTCCAACCCTTACCCTTTTCCCACAACAGGTCCTACTTGTGATCCAGCTTCCCCAACAATCTTTCATTTCCTAGTAATCTTCCTATGGTACCCAGGAGTGCTACTGAACATCACTAATGACCAGGGATTCACAAAGGGTTAAAATATACTTTGCTACAGCGTGTATGTAATTTTATTGGGACCCAATCTGATAGACTGGCAGGGCTGTGGGGCTTTTGTAAACTTCTACTTTGGCCACTGCTGCTATTCCCTTCACTTGGGAGGAGAGAAGGATTGAGGAGTTCCTTCCTTCAAAAATTTGTTGTTTGCAGATGGGTAAAATGAGAGCATAGGAAATGCTGTGACTTATCCCAAGTCATACAAATCAGTGGCGGACAGTAGTGTGAATGACTATGAAACGTATCTTTGGATAGAACCAGAATCCTACGACTCTTAACCATTGGCCTTGGGCCCAATTCATTAGAAACTACTGATCCAAAGGAAGAGAAAAAAAGACCCAGGAGGGGGAGTCTGAGTGTTTTCATATTTCCAAATGGTTAGCATAAACAACACCATTTTGGATCCTTCCTCCAAATGGACCTCATACCTCACTACTGAAAATGATAACTAAACATTTTAATTATGCAAAATGGTAAGACAGAGATAAGTATGTCTCAGGAAGTCAGCGTCTTGTCTTAGTCAACAAGATATGGTAAAAGATAAAGATGTAGGGTTCAAGAATAGGTGAAAAATGTATGTGTAATTTTTATTCTTATTTTTTGGGATGAGGGTACAGAAGAGGTGCCCTAACTGTATGTATGTGATAAGGCCCAGATAGAATTCTAGTGGCTACCTAGGCTATTACTTTTCTATTACATCCCATTTGTCTGTCTTACCCTGGCAGTTACCAGTGGGAAAGCTTGTTTTTTTCTGAGTTTTGCATTTGCTTTGGTTAGAAGTATCTTGGACTGGCCCACTAGTCAGTCCAGGCTACTTCAGAGGAGCAGCTTACAGATGCAGCTTAGAGGCCCTCTGTTTGAAAATTTGGCCCTTCACTGATATAAAAGTAACTACACTTACAGATCCTATTGATCTCAGTGAAACGTGTAGAAGTTTATTCTGTGTTAATGAGTCATCCTAGTCAACTTTGCCATCAGGACTATCCACATGCCTAGGTGTTTTTTTCTAGATCAGGGCCAGAGTGATCACTGTTTAGCAGGATCAGGGTCCATATAAAATAACACTATCCTTTTACTGAAGATGACGAAGCTGAAGTAGAAAGAGGTTATGTGATTTGGCCAAGATCTCACAGTGAATCAGTGGCAGTGTGAAGAGGAAAAGACACAGTCATAGTCAAGTGGCCTGGTCACTGTTCCATGATGTCTCTGGGTATAGCTTTCCTTCTTCCTAGTTAACATTAGGACTTAAAAAACAGTGAAAGTTTTTTGTTTATTTTTAATGTAGAACATGAAAACTGGAGGATTTACATGCAGCACACCGTGGACTTGATGCTAAAACTTAATCTCTCGTCTAGTTTATGCCTCTTTACTGACCCAATGTAAACTAGCAACAAGCACTTTGCTCTGAGAGGGAGCAGCAGCAGCAACACAATGAAAAGAGGAAAACACCTGCTAGGATAATAACAAGGTTTTCCAGGAAAAAGTTATTTATGCAGCAGGACGGGGGGCAGCCATGAAAAAAAGAGATGAGGCATGTCAAAAATCCTATCAGGTGTAAATATTGTTCATAAGAAAACCAAGAATTAAAATGTGGGCTCCAGAACTGAGGTGCCCTTGAAACCTAGATGAATTTGGTGATGCATCTCTGCACATTTCCCTGCTTCAAGACAAGAAGTGTGTTTGATTGGACATGCAACTACAGCAATGATAATTACATGGGGAAGCCTAATGTTTGAGATGCAGAGCCATTTGCAACTGGGTTAATATCAGTGGAACATAATAAAAAATAAGAGTTTCAATTAATGACCTTTCTTTTTCTTCTAGTTTTCCCTGCATGATTTCTGACTCTGGTGTCAGGTAGTGCAGTGAAATGGTTCTGGAGGTACGTGCAATAAAAACAGACACAATAAATTTGTATAGGCCGGGCGACTGTGATGACTTAATTGCTACTTTCATGAAAAGGCTGCAGCCATTATGCTAAATTATTAAAAATAACACCCACTGTAATTTATCAGAATTTTAGCCATTACAGTATTTTTTTATAAAAGTCTTGGCAATTTTAACATTACAGTGTTTGGGATAATGAAAATCAGTAGGGTAGTTTGAAGTACAGCATTTCAACAAAAGTCAAATGGAGGTAAAGATGTGGGTATGTATTTATATCAGTGTTGCCAACTCTTGCAAGTTTAACCCCTGCTGCAGACAGTCACAGGAAAAGATCTACTTTCATTCAGCTTAAGCAGGATGGGCATATACAAGTTGTTTCTACAATGCCCTTGGATGGTATTCTAATCTGCAAACCCAAAGACTGTGGGTCCTAGTCCCAGATCTTCCACTGATTCCTGTTAATGCTTCTGAGACATTCACAACCCTTAATAGGAGATGAGGCCTGACCAGAGGTATAACAGTTCTTTACCGTGGACACAGGTACAAAAATGGACCTGAGCATTTAGAGAGGGACCAGAACTCAGTTTCCTGAAATAGGAAAGGACGGTCTTAGCTACTTTACCAAGCAGTTTTTCATAAGGCACAAAGTAGATGTCTAGGACATCAGGGAGTCACCAATTTTGTCAGAGTGGACTCCATCAATGACTCTGTTAGTGTTGTTAGGCCATTAAGGCATCTTTACATGTGCTCCAGAGTGGGGTAAGGGGAGGGCACTTTAATTAGGGCACCCTTTATTTGACAAGCTTTAGTTAAAGCACCCCCACTGCAATTTGGAAGTGAAGGGACACTGAATACACCTGATGCTAAGGCTTGTGGAAAATGCTAATTAGTACACTACAGGAGACTCTATTAATTGAGCCTGCTCTGAAATGTGTTATTTAGTATGCACTGGAGCAGGCATCAGGCATGTATATAGGGACCCTTAGGAGTTACCATTCAGATCAAGCTCCCTCAGTTTGGATGGTCTATGCATGCACTGCTATGATACTGTCTATGATGCTCTGCCCCTAATGGCCTTGTTGTTTTAAGAAAGTGACTGCAGGCTTCAGTTCTTCATGATAAAAAGCTCACTAAGCTTACTTCTGCAAACAAACTTAGACACTAACATCCATGCGCAGCCCATCCATGGTGCTAGCTAAGTGATTTGCTGGCATGGTACAGGTATGAAATGCATAAGCACTAAGCCCAGTATAAAGTACTAAGGAATCCCAGGCCTCTTTTTATACACCAATCAAAATTTCATGGTAATAACATGCATGTCCAAATTCTCCTACTTGCCAATTAGTAAAACATCGTTAGGTGATATCCCACATCCAATTTTTACCAGCTAGTGAGACCTTTCCACTTAGATAGGAAACCTAGTTACCAGGTCACCCTGATCTTTGTTTTGGTGTCCTATCTTGGTCTTATCAATGGTCTCTATTGCTGGCCTTGCAAGGCACGATAAGGAGTAACAAGCTACATTTCCAGCACTCCCATGCAAGCTGTAAATGTTATGCCTTGCTTTATGTTCCTTTGAGGTCTACTTTGGTTTATGCTGTTAACAGGTCCTGTGTCTAATTTGTACCAATCAATGGTTGTATTAATCCAGGTTTTCAACTTTTTTTTAACAAGCATAACCCTTTTGGTGGCAGCAGTTGGATGCAGAGTGGGGGAGATGCCACTCTGGGTACCCCTTCTTCTCCGTCGGGTAAGAGGCAACATGTGGGAGCACACTGGGGGAGACACCACCACCACGCCCTGGGACATGCTTCATCCCTGTCCACTGACATGTACACCCTATGCCCTTTCCAAGTACCCCTAGGTGTATGCATACCCCCGGTTGACATACAGCAGCACAGGGCAGCAGCGGTGGCATGTGGTGGTGGGTGGCAGCAGTGGTGGCAGCTGCCTTGTGCAAGCTCTCCTCCTCCCATGTCCGGCTAGCTGGGTGGTGCCTGTATGGCCTGCAAAGGGGCATAGATGGCCTTGGCACCACCCCCCCGGCCCTGCTCCTGGAAGGCGGTGGCAGTGTGGGGTGGTAGTGGTGCCCGACCATCCCTTCCCCCTTCTCCTCCCCTAGGTAAGAAGCAATGTGTGGGAACATGCTGGGGGAGATGCCATCGCAGTGCCCACATGTACTCCCATGACCTTTCCAAGTACGTCAGATTGACGACTCCTGTATTATTCCATACAAGGTCTATAGACATTTCTGTAATGCATGCTAGCTATTGTGTCTGCTTCATTCTCTAGTGGCTATTCCATGGAGAAGGGCTTTTCACTCTGCTGTTGCTTCCATTCTAGAAGAACTGGTCCTTTAGATCAAGGGGAAGATATTTTGATTCCATAGGTTCCCCAGGTTCATTTCTCCTATGAGGTTTCTGTAGGAGCACAGTTATATTTGACTATGCTGTACATAACCACTGGACAACAACCTCAGCCAAGAAATAGAAACCAAAAATCTTGATGCCCAGCCTTTGTGCTTTACGAATGCATGTGTATCTGCAAGTCTGTGCTGCATCTTCTAGTATGAGCCAAGCCACCTACAACGTTACACCTTTTTTTTTTTTCTCTCTCAACATTTACTCCTATTGGCGAACCAAAAGTAGTTTGTGCTTTAGCTTTTGGAATCAACCCATAAGCCCTGCTGATAATTCCACTTTAGGAAGAAAAAGTGAAAATGCAGTGTGCATATCTTAAAGCATAGCACCATAATCATACATACCTTAAAATGTAAGGACTTCGTTGTAACTATAGTAGTGTTTTTATGCTGGAAAGCATTGTGTTAATATTTGTTTTACTATTTTATGTTCTCTTATTTTTTGTATTTTTAAAGGACCAGGGCACTTTATTTTAAGACATTTTTGAGACAGAAATTAATGAGTAGGAGATTTTGCTTATGTGTCTACAAAATAGCAGTCAATTTCTGTATAAACTCCAACAAGGCCAAAACTTCACTAAATAAATATGTTTCTTTGGGTAAATGTGATTTTTTTTTTTATTAGACCAACTTAAATATTCAGAAAACAATTTTTAATCAAAATTGTTTTCCAGCTATTTAAGTTGGTCTAATAAAAGTTATCACATTCACCCAAATAACCTTGTTTGCCTTAAACCAACACGCTACAGCCTACACCCCTAAGTAAATACATCTTTCAAGAAACAATACTCATTCTCAGAGATGTAATAGTGTTACTTATAAAGGACTGGATACCTAGAAGAGTAAGAGGATTGTTGAAAATGTTAAAAATGGTTGCATTTTAAGATAATGTGGCCTTATACCATGCATGGTGATTCTGCTGTATTAAGTATATTTATGTATGTATATGTGTATACCCACACACATATATGTATATGTGCATCTGTACACACACAAAGTTAGATGATATAATTGTGGCAATCAATCCTACTTGCTAGCAATCTACAAGATGTCATGCCTTAAACGGTGTATTGTATTGCCTGTCATAATGACATTTTCAATTAAATGATATCGTATCATTATTTCTCACCCTATGTGATTTAGCAAAAATATTACTGAAATTGGGAGAAACCATTCTAAACACCAGTGGAAAAAGTCTTTGATTGGAATTATAATGGTGCCTTTCAAAACCTCTGACAGGTAAATTATGAACATTTACAGCTAAGCTTTGGAGTGTAATGTTAATTTGAAATAAGAAGTTCAGACTATCCCTGGGGCTTTAAAACTCCCATGACACAATTTTAGACTAAGATAATTGGGACATGCATTTCCCCAAAAATTTACAAGACAAGATAAGTGTGATTTTTGGCATCTTCCCTCACATACACTTCAATACACCCTGAGATGGATTCCGGCCATTAATTTTGGTACTAACAGAGAAAAAGGCGAGGTATTTTCTTATGTTTATTCATGTGGAATCACTGTATAACTTGGAATTCTGCCTCAAATGACATAAGCACAAAAATGGCTTCTGTCATGTGACTTCTAAACTCTTTGAAATTTACAGTTCCAAAGCTATACTAGCAGTAAGAAGTCAGAAGAGGAGCCTGACTTATTCTGTTCAGTGGACAGGGATGAACATATTACAAATAATTTTAGTCATTTATAGCTATGCAGGTGATAGGGGAAAACGGAGAATGAGTGATGGCCAAACTGCAAACCTGAATCCTGAACTGTATTTTTTAGTGGTTCTTTTCTTATAATGGGGTATCCAACTGGTGGCGTAATGACTATGTTCTCCGGCCCATCCCCTCATTCCTCATGCTGCTGTGATGGTCAGGGTTTCTGAGGTAGGGTAACTTAGTTGGAAGGGGCCTGGTGAGCCCATTCCCCATGTAACAGAGGAAGGGGGGCTACTGATACCCATGTGGTTGCAGAGGAAATGGGTACTTGTGCTGTCCACACAGGGGCAGGCAGGGTGGGGGAAGAGGGCAGTGCTGGCTATGGTGCAAAGTTGTAGGGAGCCTGACCAACACACAATGCACACTGTGTGACATGTGACCTGTGACATATGAGGTCCTCATATGGACCCCAGCCACTCAGAAGTTGGGCAGCCTGGGCTAAAACAAAATTTTGGATCCAGTATTCCTGAATTCTGAGAAGTTGGAAACCTGGCCCACTCTCAGTGAAATCAATAGGAGTTAGGTACCTGAATACCTCTGAGCGTCATCTGGGCCTTTGTGACTTTTCTATCTTGAAGACATATCTGAGTTGAAATATGCTGAGTAAAGATTAGGACTGTGACTCATTCCAGTAAGTCATGGAGGCAGTTTTTGAACAAAAATGACTCTCAACTGAAGCATGAAAGATGACAAATAAACTACTGTTGTTCACGCAAAAGCTGTGGTACTAGATTAAAAAAGTTGATTTATCTGCAGGGCAAAAAATGATGTTACTAGTGCTAGACAGCTCTGATTAACAGTGGGAATAACTCTAATATTGTCCCTAGATTGCTGAGGAGAGTTTAGCAAACTCCCTTGGCAAAATTGTTGAAAAGATACTGATTTGTAGTAGTGGTTGGTGCCCAGAGCCTTAAAACATTTCCCAAAGAACCTAAAGCTAATTATCCAAACACGGAAGCACCAACAGTGAAAGGCCATTTCTGAAATTTTGGGACATAATCCATTTCTGCCTCAGTTTCCCCATCTATAGTGTCAGAATAATGGCTTTCAGGTTTTCCATATAGGTGCTGAAACACCCAGCTAAGCAGAGATATACTTTTACTACTCACTTTTTTCTAAGCACAAACCCCATTGTGTTCATGAACATTTTTTTTAAAATTGAAACGATGAATTTCTTGAATTGCTGTTCAGCCTTAATAAATGCCTGAGTCCTTTTGGCTCCACTATTGTATATGTTCTTGTGACTTGTTCCCCCTATATTGATTCAAGCATATGCCAACAAGGTTTGTGCTTCATGACAAAATAACAAAGACTAGTGTTAGAATACCAAATCTCTGTTTAGTGAAGTAATATCATTTCTTCATTTGTCATATTGGAAATTAGCCATATTTATGTGTTGGTGTTTTGTACCCTGTGAATACTAGGCAGTGAAAAATAAACCAGGAAAGAAATAAAGAAAGAGGAACTATACTATTGCATACAAACCCACCAATGAAGGGTTTTGGCAAGGAAAGTGTTAGTCTTTAAACACTGAGCAAAATAATTAGCAGAGGTTTCTGGCACTTGGAAATGTAGCTACACTCAGCTGGAGGGAATTACACTGTTAAGTAAAGACGTAAGAGTGAGCTTTGCTTTTGCTACTGTTTGGTTTCTGGGCTGACCTGGGCAACAGAAGAAGGAGTCTGCCTGTGAAAAGTCATTCTAACTTAGTTAACTTTAGCCATGAGCTTTGCACCTCATTCACTTAACTTTCAGAACCATTATTTCTTCTTCAGCCAAGGCTTGCCTTAACAAGACAACTGAGATAAGATGTAGCATGGCAGTAATTTTAAAAGGGATCTGCAATCAAGTAAAGATGCCTTAATATGATGATGAACCTCCCCTCCTTTTTTTTTTAAACATGCCAATGGCAATGCCTTTTTTAGTAGGACTGAGTTTACTGAGGATATACAGCTAACTTTATAGCTGCCAGAGAGAAAGAAAAGCAGATTTGCTTTTGACATATTTCTACCAGTTGTTATTGACTGTTGTCCTAAACCTTTTTTTGCATTTGGAGGTTAGTAGAGAACCATTCCAAGAAATACAATCTGTACATTGAGCTCTGGAGCCTGAATAAGAGGTCTGTTTCAAAAACTGGATCTCCAATTACTTGTGTATGTGTCAAGAGTGGGCTAATGCTGGAGGAAACCTCTGTGTTTCGTAAGAGTCTTCCAGGAAGTCAGTTTCAGTCCGATTTAATTTTTCTGTGATTCCTTGCTTGGTAGGAGAGACTCAGTGAGGGCATCAGAGCACTCCCAAATGAGTTCAAAACTGTTCTTAGTTATAGCTAAAACTTGCACTGAATTCTTCAGGCTACAGTTTGGGGAAAGGGAAAAAAAATGCAGCAAGCCACATGGTTGCAGTGATAATGAAGTTTTAAGTTATGCAATTATAGCAGATGTGCTGTGTCTACTGTACATGGTAGTTTGGCTTTCACTGTTGTATGGGGTAGAGACAACAACTGTTTGTGGATTTCTACCTCGGCTAGAACTTCAGGGATAACCTTATGAAGTATTCTACATATACAGTATGGTTAGCATATCAAAGATTAGAGAGTGGTAGTATTTAATAAAGGTACACTGATATATTGGTTCGATATCAGATCAGTACCGATATGAAGAAAATTGTCTATAGCAGATATTGGCCCCATGGGGCCAATAATTTGGCCAATAAATGCCCATGCTGTGTACAGCTGCCTCCAGATCAATGCCTGTGGTGAGGGAGGGTGTAGGGGCAGGCGCTGCCCAGCCAGGGTGCTGGGGGGATGCAGGACTGAGGCACAGATTGTGGGCTAGGAGTGGCTTCCAGCACTGCTTGCATCCCAGGAGGGTGGGGGG